>OX422209.1:592637711-593237711 GCA_949130495.1 Sambucus nigra | reverse complement strand
AATTAAAAAGTACTATATGTTCCTTGATACAATATTAATTAAATCCATCTATACGTAATAGCATAGGAAATTATAATGGGGTCTTCGGTGCACCAATTAATTTGCTAGGCATATATGATTGCTAGAGTAACATAAAGTAATGCATTAGATTTGTGGAAGGTCGAGGAGATATTGCCTTTTCTATTGCCTGGATCCATCTAGAATTTTAGAAACGTAAGTAAAATTTCCAAGTAGATAGCTTTTATTCTGTATAGTTCAAACCATAATTTTTGATGAGTCAGCATAAGACATTCAGTATCAAAATTGATTCAACATTAATATAAGACAACATGTTTGTAAAATGATATAACTAAGAACATCGAAATGTCAGGCTAGAACTGGTAATGGTTAGAAATGGTTTCTAAGAAAATAACCCTTAATTATTCAGTTAGAGGTTTTTTTGGCAATAGCCATACATACAACAACTTTAGTCCAATAAAATTGGAGACAACCAATAAAAATACGGGAGATAAAAGTAGCTGTGCTAAGTCAATTACAAACATTCCATATGTTAGCAATGACTAGGACCTCAATCATCAGAGTCATATAGGTTAAATAATATAAATGTGGGTATAACGAAAGATTATTCCCTAGTCATATTGTATGCTATAATAGAACAGGGTAAAATTGCATCATATGAAATAATATAATTTCATAATCATCGTTAAAATTTGAATCAATTATATGTAAACAGTTGAACTACTCAAGTGACTTTATCAGTGAAAATCTATCACATAGTGATATCAATAAAAGGCATAGTCAAAAGTATTGTGTGAAAATAACACTGAATAAGAAATAACCTACTTGTTGTTAGAGTTTTTAAAAAGTTTTGTGTAGTTAGTTTCGGTTAAGGTGGTAGTTCGTGTAAGTTTGAAAAAAAGAAAATGTATTTTGGTGTAACAATAAGGTTCTTGAAATATTTAAAAGTGCAATAAAAGTTATAGAATTGAGTAGAAAATGAATGCTAAGGTTTAAAATAAAGATAAAGTTTAATTTTACTACTTAAGTTCCTTAATTTTTCAGATTGGTGCTAAGAGACGTTTTTGTTCCTAATAATGTAAAAAATCATTAGAATACATTTGGAGTGAAAATAAAGAAGTTGAAAACTTCAGGGGTTTATGTGCAAAATTATTTTTAAAGTTTACATTTCCATTTTAAGGGTTATGTCAAATTATCTTTTTGGTTATCCATACAGGGTATTATAATATACCATTTTGATCTGAAAAATAAAATAAATTTTTTGATTTTTTTATAATTTCCTGATTGGTCATGTGCTCTCATGCGTTTAGTCAAAATTATCACACGCTGGATTTGACCATACTAGCACGCATGTGTTTCACTTCATCTTGAATCTTTCGAATTTAGACTTAAGGTTCGAAAACTTTGACCTTGAATTAAATCTTCTACAGAAAACCATTTTAGATGATTCCAAAGGCATTTTCCTAATTTTTTGCAATGATTTAAAAAATATAACTCTTAAAGATTGAGGTTGACTATAGCCTCATATCTAGATAATATAAAATATTAAAATTGTCAGTTTGATATTCATGAATTTATACTAAAATTTGAAATATGGCAGTGCTATAGGTTGGTTTATGTCTGAATTTAGAACCAAATAGTTTTGGTTTGAAGGTTTAATTCATATTATACATGGAGAATTTTAAGTTTTAAATTTCAACAGCCAAAAATAAGAAACTTGATTTATGAACAAGTATGAATACTATACTGAAATTAAACTATATGTTTGTAATCCTAAAAGTCTAAGGACAAATATTCTCACTTTAAAATTGGTTCAAAGTCAGGAACTCAAAAGTCACCATTAGAGCTCAAGCTTCTATGGTATTTTCTAAAATTTGACCCTTGGCTAATGATTTCTACGTAAAAGCTCACATGTAACATCATAAATTGATCATACTTTACTGTAGTAACATGGCTGAAATGAAAGAATCAAGCTATACATATAAAATGATAGTATACCAAAAAAATGCCAAAATAGGAGTTTTGTTTTGAGCTACTGTTTGTACTGAATTCTGTGCACTGAGAGAGGCTTTTTATTGGGGAAGTATTGGGAATTTATTGGTTGAATTGGGATTGTATTCTAGCTAGTCTAATGAGAGAATTCTATGAAGAAAGTTTGGTGTATAAAAGTGTATAGGTCTACCCTTAGTTCTCATCGGTTCCCATGGTTTCTTGCTAGCATTCTTATCATTCCAACTGATAAGAAAGGTGATCAAGGTTTTAGGTTTAGTCCTTATGGTCTTTTACTTAAGTTTTAAGTCCTTTTTCCTTTATTCTCAAACTTTTAGGGTCTTTATGAAATTTCCAAGGAAAGAATCGTGAGTGGTTGATTGGTAACTTTAAAAGGTAATGAAGTTGTTTGTAAATAAATTTTGAAATATACATATCATTTAGATGGTTTAAAAGTCTATTGAAAATTTAGCGGTGTTTTTGCAATTATTGAAAATTAAAGGAAATTTTAGAATTTGTGTTTTTCGAAGGATCATGTTAGTACTGATCCAAAAACCAATTTCTACACTGATTATATGCTAGGGTAAGATTACTTATTCTTCAAATATATATGCGGAGATAGTTTGATCTAGACGCATTGTTCCATACGGGTGTTACAATTCTCCCTACCAAAAGAAAAAATTCCACGAAATTACATTCGAATAGTTCAGTATATTATTGATATATGACATATCTAAGTTCCCAATTTGCTTTTCTTGACCACGATGTTGCCAAAGAACTTTCACTAAATAATGGTCTTCGTATGAAGTATTCAATTTTATGTGACTGAGATCTGAAGGGGTATTTCTTCAAAATCTTGGTTAGGTTGTATTGATAGTCCTTCCTATGCGATGACGTGTCTTAGTTCATAAATATACTTTCTCCATTTATACACGTGAAATACATTGTGAATTTGGGCCAAGTCAAGTGGTAATATTAATCGATATGCTATGGGTCCAATACGTCCTATAATGGTGAGAGGTTCGATGTATCATGGTGCAAGTTTTACATTTCTCTTAAATCTAATCATTCCCTTTTGAGGTTAAAATTTTAAGAAAACTTGGTCTCCTTCTTGAAATTCAAAGGGTCATCAACGATTATTGGCATTACTTTTTTGTTGATTTTTAGCTTCTTTTAACCTTATCCCGATTAAGTGTACTTTTAATTGGTTCCTGCTATAATCTCTCGACGAAATAATTGATTTTCTACAAATTAATTCCAACAAAGTGGAGAAGGACAGGGTCTTCCATAGAGTGCTTTATATATAGCGGCTTGAATTCTAGCTTGATAAATATTGTTGTAAGAAAATTCTACTAACGGTAAGTGATCGCTCCAATTTCTTACTAGATCTAATGCATATGCTCGTAACATATCCTCTAAGGTTTGAATTAGTAATTCGGATTGTCCATCGGTTTGGTGATGAAATGCGATACTAAAAAGTAATTTAGTTTCCATGACTTCTTGTAAAGCTTTCTAAAAATGTCCCGCAAATTGACGATCTTAGTTAGATGTAATAGGTAAAGGAGTCCCATGTAATCTAACAACTTTTTAAAGGTATAAATTGCCAAGTCACTTAAATTAATTGGTGGTAAAATCTTTAAGAAAGTGAGCTGACTTAGTCAGTTGATCAATGACTACCCAAATCAAATTATATCCTTGGGCTATTAATGGTAAGCCACTAAAAAAGTCCATAGTAATACGATGCCACTAACTGGAAGGGATGGAAACAGGTTTCAAGAGTTCACCTGGGTGATGTTGTTCAATCTTGAATTGTTGATCGGTTAAACATTTTACAGTAAAGGTTCGAATGTCTCGTTTCATTCATGCCCACAAAAAATGGTTGTTCATGATACATTTTGGTGTTTCCTAGATGAATAGTAAATTTTTAATGATGAAATTCTTGTAAGAGTTCTTCCTTTAGCTTGAAATTTGAAGATACACATATTTGGTTATGAAATTTCATTCCATTGATAGGGTTATGATATGTCCATTCGGCCTTGTCTTTTCCAAGATTAATCTTTCTGCATTGAGGAGTGAGAAATTTGTCGATGGCTTGTTGCTCGATTATCATTCTCTAAAGAGATGGGTATGCTATGATATTATGAAGGATAATAGAGGTTTTATATTACAAAATATTGTCTATTAATGTAAGCTTGATTTGATATGCGAGCGTTCCGGTTGGTCTTTGACGTGATCACAAATGTGTATCTGAGCGCGTGCTATCTAGGGTCAAGTGCAAACCTACCGCTCAAGTAATAATCCGATAAATCGAGTATCGATCCTTAGGGAAACAGGACGACAGAAGTCGTGATGACATTGGAAACATAAGGGTAACCTAGCTTTGAATCTAAAGATAAGGAAAAGGTAATTTTAGGAAACGAACAACTACAACTGAATGAAATTTTGAAAACAATTTACTAAAGAAACAAGAATGAGTAAAATGATGATAATTTAAAGTAAAAGTTGATGACAAAAGTTTTTAGAGATAAATATGAATTGAGAACAATAGGTCGGGTTACACTCACCCACACCCTAGTAATTCACTTCGTAGGATACTAGATTCAGAATTAGAATTTTAAATGAACCTGGTCTTTAGTACTCCCAAGTATTACATATATGAGGGATCGTATCCTGCACAGTATGTAAGAAAATGACGAGTAAAGCGGTGCCGCATTAACCAATACGCACGTCGCACTCTTAAGCATCCCAATTACCTAGGGCAAATGAGATCAAAAGTACTACGATGGTTGCACCAGTTATGCAACATGATTCATCTGAGATTTTAATTCAAAAGTCTATTTCCACTATCATGAATTACATCAGGCGGGGTTCATGCAGCCCAACCCTTAGAAACTTAGCTGGGCATAATTGAATTAAAAGAAGGCATGTATTGAGAAGAAGAATACATAATAATAAATTGAAAATTCGAATTGAAGAGGTGGAGGATTAATAATTAATGAACCAAGCCAATTATGAAAGAAGGAATGGACATAAATTACTTGTATTGCAGAATCAAACTTGAAATCCTTACAGCAAAACTCTTATTGCAAAACTACAGTTTTTTCTACAAAAACCTTCTACTCCTACTTAGAGAACGAAAATCGAACTCTTTTGTCTAACAATAAGTAGAGATAATATACATCAAGAAGAAAATCCAGAGTCGTAGCTAAATCAAAATCTAAAATCGGGACAGAAAATCAAGTTTATCCTCGGCGGACCGATTCGGGTCTTCAGTGGCGGATCAATCCTCTTCCAAATCTGGATCGATCCTTTTATTTTGGAAATAGGATCGGTCCTCTTTAGAAATTTTTCCAGTGAGTTATAGGAAACAAAACAGGTCCTTTTATTTTGGAAAAGGGATCGGTCCGCTTTGTACTTTTTGCCAATGGGTTGAGAGGGACCGGACCAGTCCTATTAATTTGGAAAAAGAATCGGTCCACTTATGATCTTTAATTTCTCTTCAATTTCTCCTTAATTTCTCTCATATTTAGAACCCCGTAACTTTTTCCCCGAAACTCGGATTTGGACGCTGTTTCTTCCTATGCATTTGTGGAATTGAGATCTTCAACCATCATGTTGGGTCTTCTTCCGAATTTTGAATGGAAATTACGCTTTTTACCTTCTAACTTTTCTTCTTTGACTTATTCTTTTGCCTATGACTTTCTCCTTTCTCTCATTAGCATTAAATACCGGTAACAGACCTGTAAAAAGCACAAAACTCGCAATACTATGTAGAAGGGTCAGTGGCAAGGAAACGAGATAATTCAAGAGCAAATGCATTATCCGAGGCGATAAAAATCTCTAAATTAAGGGGATAAATTCGGGAAAAATTTATGCCTAATCAGATCCCCCTAACATAGAACTAAGGCTCAACTCTCATGATTCATTTTATTATGATAGAATACCACTTTCACAGGCAAGCGATTGCATTTAGCGTATGCATCAAGCCTTTAAACCCCTAGGTTACCCTCGTAGGATGAGTGATGTCTCGTGAGGGTTTGCAGTGAATATACCCACAAAATTCGACTGAAAGAAAAAAAATCACAATACTAAAAAATTGTATAATTCAAACTTTTCCAGAAAATAGTCATCATTAATTCATGTTCAAGAGTCTCACATCATAGTACGTGTGTGCGAAGCCAAAAATTTAATTGCGAATTTCCACCAGTTAACCATTACATTACTTTATCCGAAAATTCGTTTTGATTCAAATTCTTACGGAGTTCTCTCACAAACAAATCTCTTGGAGGAGTGGCTATTTCTCCTGGTGTGCGTGATTTAAAGAGTAAATATATTGGAACCAAGTTCAAGCACAAAAATAGAAAGACAAAATTTTATTATAAATGGATCTCATCATCGGATTACGGTTATAGGGAAACGGGAACATCGCCTGTAATTCACGCCTTTCATATCTTTTATTATTCTTTTGTGTTTTAGCTCTCCACGCGACAACCAATTTGGCAATTTGGACTCAGGTAGGACATTTTCGGGTTTTAAGGTGTAATGGGTGTACTGAAATACATTTCAGAAATTTGGAATTGGAAATTATTCTTAAGATGTCCATTAGCGTTTTTTGGGCTTTTGTTCATTTTTTTATTATTTTTCAAATTTTCACACTTTTCTTATCTTGCTATTTTTTTTAGCATTTCTATTATTTTGCCTCTTTTTGTTGCACTTGTTGGACTTAAATTTTTGACTTTTCCAACTTTCTCAATTCTGGGTCAATTGGTGTTTTCGAGTTAGCAAACGAAAGGAACATTTTTAGTCGGCTCAAAATGGGTTGCAAAGAGGGATACTTTTTCACGACTTTTCTGACCAATATTTTTGGGTGCAAAACGAGGGTCCACTTCATTTCCCAAACTAGTAAATGTGTTACCATATGCATTTCGAGATTATTTTAAGTTAAGAGAGATCTCATCGCGTTTTTCGAGGCAAGATTACACATTATTCCCTTAACCGATCAAACAAGGGTATTGAGATTGTGATGACTTTTTAGATGCTGAATTAGAACTTTGAGTTCACCATTAACTCAGATTGATTTATACCCTCAGAAAAATAATAAGCTCGAATCTCATCGGGTTGGTCAATCTCCACATTTATTCGTTAAGTCGTCTATGTTCGCTCAATTTCCATATTTGGTCAATTTTGGCTTTCTGTTACAATTTGAGACTTTAAGCCGAATTTTTATGATATTTTTTGAAAATTTTTATTTATTTTGAAGAAAAATATTTTTGGTTTTTCTGAGTTTTTTTTTTAAAATTTACTAATTTTTTAGCATTTTGAAAATTTGTGAAGTTTTAGAAATACGCACTCGTCACCCCCTAACTTAGACCTTTTCATTGCCCCCAATCAAGAGGGATAAAATCCAAATAAGGAAAAATAAGAAGTGCGATAAATAAAGCAAACAAATAAAGAAAATGCAAATTTTTATTCATAAGAACCGTGTTACAACATAAGGGAAAAGATAAACAAAAATACAACCAGATAGGTAAAACAGGACATAAACAAAAGCACCAAGCAAACATATCACTGGGGTGGAGGGTTGGAGTTACCGATAATGCTAAGGTCATATGGGTCATAAAAGTAGGATGGGGGAGGGGCATTGAAGGACATCTCAAACATTTTAGCTTGGAGCCTATGCATCATGCTCGTGTCGTGATTATAAGCGCGTTGCTCCCCCTCCCCATTAGCATCGTAGCATGTTATGAACCTCGAAAGTTGTGTTTCAAGCGGAGAGATGCATGCATCAAAGTTGCTACTCGGAAGCTCATAGTCGGGATCCTTCTCTTCCATGTATTCGGGCTCCTCTCCCTTGACCATGCTCACGTCATCCGCTACCACATCATCATTTGAGGATTCTTCGATGGACTCCTCCTCATCGCCATTGTCACTAGCAGTGACATCCTATCTAGCTTGTTGAATTTCCCTTTGTGACTTACTTTTGGTTCGAGTGACTATTCCAAAAGAATTTTCCAGATGAAAAAATCCGAAAGGTGGTTCAATTCCAGCGTTAGTGAGAAAGGATGAGATGAGACGGGCATAAGGGAACGGGGATGCACCTTTTTCATCTGTGGCCACATGAAAAATGTCTGGGTATATGGTGCGAGCCAGATGGATAGTGGAGTTTGGGTTATATAGGTGGTAGAGAAGGGTGGCTTGACGAGGGAACATGATGGAATCGTTTGAAATTTGGATAATGTTGGCGCAAACGATTTGGAAGGTGATACGCACTTTGTTGTCCAGTTGGCCGACGGGAAAAGGGCCTTGAAGCCATTGATGGCCAGGGGAGATACGGGACATGAAAACATCCTTATCTAGGGGAGGGCTGTATTTAAGGTATTGGAATCGAGAAGGGTGAGGGACATCCTTCTCCGTAAGCTTGCGGGTGAGGATATCGAGGGAGAATGGGATGGGGGTTCTATCAACGTACGCCTCGGCTTGAAAATTTCTCGTGCGCACGAGGGACGCATAGAAGGAGCGCACCTCGTTAGCCCAGACTATAGTGAATGGTTCATTGAAGAAACGACACCACACCTTTGAGATGAAGAGGGTAGTGACGTTGGCTGAAATCTCCTCCTAGAGAACTTGTCGCTCAATGTGGAGCTGGTGAGCGTGACTGAAGAAGCGACGACACCAACATTGCTCCTCGAAGGAACGAAATGGGAGCGGTCAGTTTTTGACGATGACCGTGGAGTTGTATATTTCGGGGGGTAGTTGGTTGGCCATGAGGGGTGATTGTGTTGGAGACTATAGGGTGGAATGGAGAGTGGGAGAGTTTGGGTAAAAGAAAGGTGTGGTGAAAGAGGGTGGGATAGGGTGGTATTTATAGGTGGGTAAAGGGGAGGGGTTAGGATTATGGAGGGAAGGGTTTGGGAGGAAAAAGGGTTGGTTTTGGGCAGGGAAATCGGGTTGGGAAGAGGTAAGTGACGAAATGGAGGGAGGTGCATGGATTGGGGGAATGAATCTAGGGATTTGAAAAGTTACCGGAACCAGACCGGTCCGTGTGCCCAGGGGCGGATCGATTCATGTCCTATTTTTTTAAATTACTCCCATGCGGACCGGTCCGCATGCCCAGGGGAGGATCGGTTCGTTTTTCCCTTTTTTCCAGAATTGTCCATCTCCATGAATGCTCTTTGGAATTTGGTAGTAAGTGCTTACCCTTAACTTCTCAAAACCTAAAACTAAGACTCTAACGACCTTAACTTCTCAAAACCTAAAACTAAGACTCTAACGACCTTAACTTAATCACATATATGATACACAAGATTTCACCCCATACTCGTCAGGTTATTGTGTCCAGGATTACTGCATTCATGGCAACGAATCGTAGTATCACTATTTCGGTGTTGAATTTGGATGGATGATTGTCCCTGATTTGGTTTTAAATTGTGGTGATTTCAAATGGAAAGATTTGCAGAATGATCACTAGAATAATTTGGGGGAAGGGGGAAATTACTACAAGATGTTCCACTAGGAGATGGATTCCTTTTAATGAGGTTCGTTAATTTGATAATTTTATCGAACTCGCGAATTTGCAAAGGAATAAGGGAAGTCTTGATACGGGATTTGAGTCCTCATTCAAAATGTTTAAATTTCTTAATATATGTATCAATATATTCTTGAGCGTAACGAGAAATTTTTGTGAATTAAAAATTGTATTCTGGTACCATCATGTTATTCCGTTGGAATCCCAAAAATTCCACCATCGGTTGATCGTGCAAAGACTCACAAAAATACTTTTTGAAAAATATTTCTTCAAATTTTGTGAAAGTCAAATTTTCCACATTTTAGGTAAGTTTTACTAATTACCACCAGTGTTCGGACTCGCCTTTAAATAAGTAAGTGACTAAATCAACATGGAGTTCAACTATTATTCCTACTCCATTTAGAACCATTAAAATTTACCCAAACCAGCATTAATCTTTTGATGCACTAGGTTTCTTGTTAAAAGAAGGGGGTCATTATCGTAGAAATTCTTTCAGAGCATTCATTTATCGAACCTCTATAGATACCTCAACCCCGGGTATAAGATTCTGGTGTGCTTGTGTTAGTCTAGTGAGTTCTTTCAAACATTTGGATATGTTATCCATGGCCGTAGATGGAGTAGTTGATGCAAATTTTGATCGAGGTGTTGCATTAATGTTGCAATTATTTAACATCCTATAGAAGTAAAGAATAATTAAAGCACAATGTAATCTTAAAACAATTCATCAAACATAACGAGTTAATTTAAAAGATCCTTGAAACTGTTACAAGTAAACTTTAGCATATAAATAACATAAAAATAGGTTGTTAAAATATCCTAATTTTTTGATTAGTTCATAGTCCACTATATTAGTAATGCAACACTCTATCCTCATATTACCCTTATATACAATTTCATTTATTTATTTTACAGCGATCATGATCCCTTTCGTTGTCTATAAGTTGTCCTTCCTCCTGATCCTCCTCTTTAGAACCTCTGGTGCTTGAGCCCAATGAAGATGTAGTAACTTCGAGAGATGATAAATCTGGTCCATAATCATCGGGAGATACTAGTGGAGTTATACATAACTCTCCTATTGGCGTGACATTCCATGCTAAATGAATCACTTGTTCAGGAACTCTTCATCTTCAGAACATCATCGATCTTGTTTCAGCACCCGCTCCTCTCCAAATAATCGACATTGCAATAGATGATGCTTGATATTTCATTTTGTGATTTCCCACTCCTGATCGATGTCCCTAATTACCTTACATAATTTACAATACCCCTCTTCTCTGATTGTTCGGATAAATTGTCATTGATCGACACCATCGGTGTTCAAGTAGATGTTATCCCAAACATACATTGCTACAAGATAGATATTTAGTATTGAAAATCTAGAGAAGTAATGAAAACATAAAATAACTATATCCCTAAATGTGTCCCACATAGGAGTAATAAACCTGGCACTCTTAAGTAATAAGCTCTGATACCATGTTGTCACATCCCGATAACTAGGAGTGATAAAAGGTTGGGTTGGTAGGTTTAAATGCGGAAATAAATTAAATAGAAAAAGTATAAAGTCTGGTGATAACAAAACGATAAATAAAAGTAATATCTCTTAACATGAAGTAAAGTATTGAAATACATTATTCATCACAATCATCTTAAATAGAGGCACTATCCTTTATTACATAATCCATAAAAGAAAGAAAACAAAACAAAATTAAAAAGTAGTACTTGTGCCTTGACACAATATTAATTACATCAATTTATACGTAGTAGCATAGGAAATTATAATGGGGTGTTCGGTGCTCTCACTGATTTTCCAGGAATATATAATTGCTAGAGTAACACGAGGTGGTGCATTAGATTTTTTCGGGGTCGGGGATATGTTCCCTTCTCTATTATCTGGGTCCATCTAGAATTTTAAAAACATAAGCAAAATTGCCAAGTAGATAATTCTTATTCTATGCATTTCAAAACATGATTTTTGATAAGTTAGTATAAGAAATTCAATATAAAAATGGATTCAACTTTAGGATAAGATAACGTGTTTGTTCCTAGAATGATATAATTAAAAACATAGAAATATATCCCTAGAACTAGTAATGGTTAGGAATGGTCTCTAGACAAATAACCCATAATTATTTGTTTAGAGGATTTTGGGTAATAGACATGCAACAATGTCGATCTAATAAAACTGAAGAAAATCAATCTAAATACTGGAGATAAAAGTAACCTTGTGAAGTTAATTACAGATATTCCATACAGTAGTAATAACTAGGCCCTCGATCATCTGAATCCTACAGGCCAAATAATACAATTGTGGGTATAACAAAAGATTCTTTGCTGGTCATACTCTATACTTTAATAGAACTCGGTAAAATTGCTTCATATTAAATACTATGATTGCATAATCAGCGTTGAAATTTAAATTAATCATACGTAAACAGTTGAACTATTCAAATGAGTTCATCAATGAGAATATGATATACAAGGGTTATCACATAGTGATCTTAAAAAAAGGCTAATACTGAATAAAAAATCACCTACTTGTTGTTAGGGTTTTTGAAAAGTTCACTGGAGTTGTTTAAGTCAAGGTGGTAGTATGTGTAAGTCCGGTGTAAGAATAGTGTTAATGAAATATTTAAAAGTGCGGTAAAAGTTATAGAACTGCGTAGAAAATAAATGGTGAATTAAAAGTAAAAAATAAAGTTTAATTTATTATTTAAGTTTTTTAACGTTTTAAGATTGGTGGTAAGAGAATTTTTTGTTCTGAATAATATCAAAAAGCGTTAAAAAAAGTTTGGGTGAAAATATAGAAGTTTTAAAACCTCAGGGGTTTATGTGTAAAAAGATTTTTAAAGTTTAAATCTACATTTTAAAGGTTATGTCGAATTGAATTTTTGGAAATCCAAACAGGGTGCTATAATATACCATTTTGAATAGAAAAATAAAGAATATATATATTTTTTAAAATTTTCTGTTTGGTCACACGTAATCACCCGCTTAGACAAAATTATTACGCATTGGATTTGACCATACTTATGCGCGTGTGTTTCACTTCATCTTCAATGTTTCGAATTTTGACTATGGTGGAAACTTTGACCTTCAATTAAATCTTCTACAATTTACCATTTTTTATGATTCCGAAGCCATTCTTCAATTTTAATTTTGCATGAATTTAAAAAATATAACATCTAAAGAGTGAGGTCAACTTAGCCTCATATTCAGCAACAGTGATATATTAAAAATTTTAGCTTGATATTTGGGGATTTATACTGAAATTCAAAGTATGGCAATGCGATAGTTTGGTTTATGTGTGAATCTAGAACAAAATAGTTTTGGTTTGAAGGTTTAATTCATACTGTACATATAGAATTTTAAAATTTAAATTTCCACTGCCGAAAATAAAAAACTTGATTTATGAACAGATATGAATACTATACTTAAATTAAACTATTTGGTTGTAATTCTACAAGTATAAGGGCAAATATTCCCACTTAAAACTAGTTTAAAGTCAAGAACTCAGAATTTACCATTGCAGTTGAAGCTTCTACGGTGTTTTCTAAAATTTGAGCCTTAACTGATGATTTTAACGTTAAAGCTCCCATGTAACCGCATAAATGGATCCTACTCTACTACAGAAAAATTACTAAATTGAAAGAATCAAGCAGTACACATAAAATGATAGTATAACGAAAAATGCCAAAATATGAGTTTGTGTTTTAAGCTATTGTCTGTACTGAATTCTCTGCACTAAAAGAGGCTTTATATAGGGGAAGTTATGGGGAGTTTATTGGTTAAATTTGGGGTGGTATTTGGGCTTATCTAATGAGATAATTACAAGAAGAAAGTGTGGTATATAAAAGTGCGTAGGTTTACGCTTGGTTCTCAATGGTTCCCATGGTTTCTTATTAGCATTCTTATCATTCCAACCAGTAATAAAGGTGATTAAGGTTTTAGATTTAGTCCTTAAGTGTTTTTTCTTAAGTTTTATGTCATTTTCCTTTATTTTCAAACTCTTAGGGTATTTTTATAATTTCCAAATTTAGGAAAGAATTGCGAGGGGCTGAGTTGTAACGTTGAAAGATAATGAAGTTGTTTTGTAAAGAAATTTTGAAATATGTATATCATTTAAATGGTTTAAAAGTCTCTTGAAAACTTTAAGGGGTGTTTTGTAATTATTTAAACTTAAAAGTAATTTTAGAATTTATGTTTTTCTAAGGTTCATGTTGGTACTAATCCATAATTTTTACTACACTGATTATATGTTAAGGTAAGATTACTTATTCTTCAAGTATATATAGAGAAATAGTTTGTTCTTGGCGCATTGTTCTAGATGGGTCCTACACCAAATGTCCCATGTTGTTGGCCACACTGATGGCCACAGTCAGTACATGTGACCCACTAATGACACATACCGTGACCAAGGTTATTTTGTCGGTAAGATTCGCTATATTTTGTTCATGAATATGGTCACGATCGGTAACTGTGATCCCTAAACCTATTTTAAAAAGGTCGTTGTACTCGTCACGGGCATGAACCAAGACCCATTTTATGGTATTAAATAACCGAAAGTGCTCTATTTTGTTTCGCCCGTGTCCTAAAAAATAAAAAAACTCTCCCTTTCTTGTTGAAATACTCCGGCAAAACCCTTTTTCTCTCTCTCCACACAAGGTATTTCTTCCACATTATTTCATTTGTTATGAGTGTTCTATGTGAGCATGTGTGCCTGTTCTATTTGTGTATGTGTTAAATTTTTGCATGTGTGTATTCAGTGTGTATATGTGTTTTCTCTATGTGTATCAATCAAGTAGAAGACTTAGAAGGTGTACGGGATAATCTTGTGTTAGATTGTTGGTTTGATATAGATGATGAATACATAAAACGTTCACTCTATTAACTCATTCTAAGAAACCATTAACTAATTATTTGTATTAACAACGAACCTATCATAATAAATGAAACAATAACTTTATTAAATATTCACCCCTTCCTTAAGATTAAATTAAAATGAAGTTAAATTGGACTTCTTGTGTCTCATGACTGCAATTTATTTAAGATTAACTAGAGCCATAATTTCTTGTGTATTCACCCTTAACACTTATATTCACCCATTCTATATATAATTTCTCATGATTTTGTTAGTCTTCTATCACCAGCTTGGATATAATTCCATTTTTGGAGTTAACAATGAAGCTGAGAGCATTTAAAGAGTTGATATATCTTATATTTCCCTCCTCATACCTCAGAACTTACTCCTCCCTCTCTATATATCTCAAGAAGATCCTCAGAATGAATTACATCCAATGTAACCTAAGTTTGATTTGAAATAGCAGTTTTAAGTGTAATTCACATCGACATAGTTGTAGTTTTATGTATTATTTGTACTAAAAACACCCACTCTTAGCATGAAAAACTGAATGTGTTTTAATAAATTGCACTGTTCTATTTGTTGCTCAACATACAATGCACTTAAAAAAACATTTGGTACTTGATAGGTATTAAGTGTAGGTGTGTGTATATATAATCATAATATGTGTATTCTTTACATATAATATTAGATCCATACAAAACATTGACCAATAACTTTAATTATTGTCTACCAACTGATATCTTTGAGTTTGAACAACTTCAAATTTCAGAACAAAACAATCTCGTCACCAACTTAGAGGATATCAATAATTTTGAAATGGAAGAATTGCAAATTTTTAGCCCAAGAAAGAATTTCATATTAGCAAACCTTCTCAGGCCACAAATGTATCTATATGAAAGCAAAATCCATGTCCAACACTTTCTCAGCAGTAAAACATTACATCTTTTACACAACTTTTTATCTCAGGGAGTGATTCACAAGAGAGAAGAATGCTGGTGTTCATCCCTCACGGAGGATTGATCAGAACATTATAGACAAATTATCGATGAATTTTTCTGTATACACATATTGTTGATTAATATGTTTGTATATTATGGTCATTCTTTCTTGAGGGCCGAACATAAATGTTCTTCTCTCTTGTGGGCCGCTCCCTGAGATCAAAAGTTATGTAAAGGATGTGATGTTTCACTGCTGAAAAAGTATAGAGCATGGATTTTGGTGTCATAAATATACATTTGTGGCCTAAAAGGGTTAGCTACGAAACTATTCTCTTTGTATAAAAATGTGCAATTCTTCCATTTAAAAATTATTGATATCCTCTATGTTGATGTTGGGGTTGTTCTATTTTGAAAATTGAAATTGTTCAAACTCAAGGACATCAGTTGGTAGACAATAATATAAGTTATTGGTCAGTGTTGCATGTATCAAAGATTATATATAAAGAATATATATATATATATATATATATATATATATATATATATATATATATATATATATATATATATATATATATATATATAAATCATATATAAACACACCTACCCTTAAATACCTATCTAATACCAAATGTTTTTTTAAATGTATTGTATGTTGAGTGATTATTACAATAGTGTAATATATTATACACATTCAGTTGCTCATGCTAAGAATGCGTGTTTTTAGCATAACTCATATATAAAGTGCAACTACACTGATGTGAATTACACTTGAAATTGTTATTTCAAATCAAACTTATCAACTATTTCTAGTTTGACAAGGTTATGTTGGCAGTAATCCATTAAGAGAATCTTTGTGAAAGAGAAAAGGGGAGAGATAGGGAGAGAGATATAAAGAGTTTTGAGGGATAGTGAGGGGGAGGGGTATATAGGGTATCTAAATTGTTGTTCATCATGTTCAATACTTTATCTTCATCCAATAAAGGTATGTATTAATTTTCTTTAATTTGTTTTATCGAAGAACACGATAAAAAATTACAAATAACCCGACTTATGTTTGAAAACATGTCTTTGAATGGTGAAAATGCAAAATAGTCCCCAAATGCCCCTGTTAGGGTCACAAACACCTCTCATGGGATCAATATAACATGTGGCAACTGATTGCATAATCACTGAACACCCATTTGGAAAACATGGCCAAAAATTGCAAATAGCTAGAGTTGGGCTTGAAAACATGTAACGACAAACATGTAAAACAACCCCATAACACCTATCGATGGAAACAAACACCTCCCATGGGACAAATGTAACACATGGGCACCAATCTTGTAGTCACAGGACGCCCAATTGGAGAACGTCGTCAAAAATTGCAAATGGCCAAACTTAGGCTTGAAAATATGTCACTGAACAGAGAAAATGCAAAATAATCCCAAAACACTCTTTTAAGGGGAACAAACACCTCCCACGAGACCAACATAACACGTGTCAACTAACCACGTATTCACGGTTTGCTCATTTGGAGAATGTGATCAAGATTTTGAAATAGTCAGACTTAGGCTTGAAAACAAGCTGTTGAATTGAAAAAATGCAAAAAAAAACCCGCGAGGGGCACAAACACATCCCACAGTATCAGTGTAAAATATGGCAACTAATTGCATCATCACGGTATGTCCAGTTAGAGAACATGATCAAAAATATCAAATATCCAGACTTATGCTTCAAAACATGTAATTAAATGTCCCCAACGCAAAATAACCCCCATATCCCCTACGAGGGGTACAAAAATATCCCACGAGACTAATATAATACGTGACAACTGTCTGCATAGTCACGAGACACCCAATTGGAGAAAATGACCAAAAATGTAAAATAGCCAGACCTAGGCTTGAAAACATGCCGTTGAACGGCAAAAATGCCAGACAACCCCCAAATGAACCGCGAGGGGCATGACACCTCCCACGGAACCAACAAAACATGTGGAAAATGATTGTGTAGTTACGGGACTCTCGATTGGAGAACATGGCCAAAAGTTACAAATATCCAGACTTAGGTTTGAAAACATGCCGTTGAACGATGAGAACATATAATAGCCCACAAAATCCTCCGTGAGGGGCACAAACACCTCTTTTTGGACAAACATAACACGTGGTAACTGACCACATAGTCACGCGATACCCAGTTGGATAACATGACGAAAAACTGCAAATACCTAAACATAGGTTTATAAACATGCCGTTGAACGGTGAAAATACAAATTAGCCCCCAAACTCCCCTGCGAGTGGTATAAACACATCCCAGGAGACCAACGTAACATGTGGTAACTGACAGGATAATCATGGGACAACTAGTTGGAGAACATGATAAAAAATTACAAATAGCCGGACTTAGGTTTGAAAACATGTCGTTGAATGGATAAAAATACAAAACAACCACAAAATTCCCCCGCGAGGAGCACAAATACCTCCTACGGGACTAGCGTAACACGTGGCAACTGATCGTGTAGTCACGGGATGCCCGATTAGAGAACGTGACCAAAAATTAAAAATAGCCAAACTTAGGCTTCAAAACTTGTTGAATGATAAAAAGTACAAAACAACCCCAAAACACCCCCCGCGAGGGGCACAAACACCTGTCGTGGGACCAATGTAATTCGTGGAAATTGATCGCATAGTCATGGGAGGCCTAATTGGAGAACATGACCAAAAATTGCAAATAAACAGGCTTAGGCTTGAAAATATGCCATTGAAGGTTGTTACTTACCACTTGTGATATTTTTGGAGTTTTGTTTGTACGCCTCAATGGAGAAAAAACATTTGAAACATATTCACATAAGCATTTGTTGTATTCTTATTTAAGTTCTATAAATGCTTTGTATTTTACATATTCACGCAAGGTTTCATTGTATTTTATTATGTATTCACGCAAGCATGCGTTAGTTAACTATTCATATTGTATAAATATTTATGTCTAGAATTGTAAACAAGTTTGAAAAGTTTACAAGTTTTTTTGGAATGTAGAAAAATAAATTTCAAATTTTTAATTTTTTTATTGGGTAATGGTTGTAGACCGTGACCAATTTTTTTTAAATATAAAATATGGAGTGGTCACAGGTGTATACTGTGACTAGACTCGTGGATAAGAATTTATTTTAAAAAATAGAAAATGGATTCATGACCACAACTGACCAGACCCGTTATAGTGGCCATGGGTTATGAGCATGACTAAAAATACCCCGTATGGGTCATGGGCATGGACCGTGACCCGACGTGGTGACTGGTCACGAGAGAGGACCGAGACCCGTGTTCTCCCCTAAGGGTTACGAGTGGTGATCCTATCCCACAATTTTGTCATGCTTCATATTATCATGGGTGTGGACCGTAACCCACAATTGTGGTCACAGATCAAAACATGACCATTGGCGATATATCGTGTAGTGTGTGACCAGAACATTACATTTTTCTCGGAGGTATCTTTAGTATCATCACAACCACTACCTTCATAATTAGATCATTCTCCCTCTATTTGAGGGGAATTGAGGAAATGAGCTAGAGACATCCACACCTGGAAACCGTGCCTGGACCTTGGACTTTCAATCTTCAAAGACAACACTTAACTTGTGAAAGAGATATATTTTAGAGACCTCAAAATCTTGATAGTTGTATAGTTGTCTCTAAACTGTGGTGCGGATATGACCTTAAAGAAGTTCATACTTTGTCAGAACCAAATAATAGTTACTTTGAAGCTCCTGACCTTGAGAGGTTAGCTTTGTTTTCTCACATAACAAGTCCCTGAACATTTGCCTTGCAAGCTTCATGTAATACCCTATATTTTCTATGAATTATAAATTTGAAGAAAAATTAATTACATGTGCTTGTTGTGACTAGAGATGTCACTATTTATATATTTCTGTGTCATTTAATTGGATTTGAAATTGGACTTAAGAAGTGGTGATTGATTAATTATATTTAATATTTGGATTTATACCAGGTAAGTATTAAATAATTGAGTCGGTAGTAATTTCTTTATGGTACATTGGATAATTGGCTTTGGGGACGTGTGATAGGCCCGTTTATAGTTTAAAACAATGGTTTAAAGGCATATGGGGTTGGTATAAGGCTCAATCAAAGTTTGAAGTCATTTGTTATTATTTTCTCAATTTTTTAGGTGCAGTCCATTCGTGGTACAAATTAAATTTTCAGATTTAAAGGGGTTTGAGTGGATATTAGGGATATTATTTATCTTAAAACACTATGGGGAACCGCTAGAGGTGTTGTAGAGAGATAACACCAAGAGGAAAGGAGGATTTAAAGAGGGGGGGGGGGGGGTGATTTGCTGACCCCCATAAGGCAAGTTTATATAAAATCTAATTATGATTGTATATGTGTTGATAATTTCTCCATTCATTGGAAATCTAAACCAAATTATGTAATAAATATGATTTTAGATTATTAGTTAGTTAATTTTCATAATTAACCTAATTGAGATGTTATTAGGTTGATTCTCCCTTTATATTTATTGATTTCTTTACAAACTTGGATTAAAATTAATAGATAATGATTTGAATATAATTTATGTTCAGAATTATATAAATCCCTATGTTTAATTGAATCAATTCATGCAATACTAGGTTTTTGATTGAAATTGACAGACCTAGGTTTCTTGAGGGAATTTTGGGTGTTCTAATTTGAATCTTGATGTAGATTTGAGATTTGATGGTACAAATAGTTTTACTTGGTTATAAGAAGTGGTTTTATTGATTTTATGTTGGTTGGGGATTAAAGAAAGGATTATGGTTCATTAATGAAGTTAGGATAGAGAAAAATGGGGGTTGAAGATGAAGAATCCCGTAATACAAGAAATATTGGGAGGTTCTATGTTGATTGATCGACCGGTCTCAAACCAACAATCGACTAATGGTAACATGTATGACATTGTTTGGGGCTTTGGTGTATTTGGTTAATAAATTTAGTTTTCAGTCCCGGGTCTAGGATTTGTTAACCTATAGTTTTTATATACTCATAGAATAGGGATTTATTCTTAGGAATTGAGTTTTCAGAGATTAATTTTTGGGGTATTTGGATAATAGGGAGACTTGTTAGTGTAAAGGGGTTAATTGTGGATGAGGAATTTGGTTATAAACCCTAGAGTAAAATGAGATGTGATTAGGGATTAAGAAGTTATAAAATAGTGGGTTGTTAATCGGATATATGGGAGTCATTATGATGGTCATATTGGGTTATATTCTTTGGGTGAGCTTATGAATAGGTTAAAATACCTAGAGTGGGGTAGTTATCATATTTTTTTATTGTTATAGTTTGGTGTGGTTTTATACATAGATTTGATGCCTCAATAGATATGCTAGGATTCAGTGATATTGAGTATGGTTGATATGTTTAGTTTAGAGTACATTTAGGGTGAGCTTATGCCTAAATTTAAGAACCCAATATCTTGTAATTGGTTTAAGGTTATAGAAGTGTTATACCCTTTTTATAAATGGAGATTCTTAGTTTTCTCTGGTAACATTGGGTCAGAATGTGTATGTGATTTATCATTACACGGGAGTAAGGGTTGTGTACATTTTGTTGATTTATCTCGTTCATAAGGGCTGCAAATGTAAATATGCATCATTGATTCAAAATTTAATGTTCTCTACATACTATTTGTTAGTACTTACGATGACTTCTAAGGAGGGACTCCATTTTGGGTCACGTACGGCGTGGACTGCGATGGAGCCTCGACAAGTAGATGAGTTTACCATTGTCATTTTACCCTAATGTCTTACGTGTAGGTATCTATCTATCGAGAGTGTTCACAAAGAGATTTGATAGTGTGGTCTTCGGTATGGTGGGACATAAGGATAACGAGTAGACATAGTGATTTATCCTTTGATCATGATGAGGTCTCAGGGTTTGGATAACTTAAGACTATACCTAGTATGGTTGTGTAATCCACGAAGGTAATAAGGATAGAACTTCATTATGTGCGGGAATGAGAATATCCAACAGATATATAGATTCAGAGGGATGTACCTTTGTATGAATGTTAGACATATGGAGTCTTTCTCCTACCTTATGTTATCATTATAGCGCGGTACTAGAATTAGTTGTATCAAGTTATATGTTATATTATAAATGTATATGACTTATAGGGATGTGTACTTACATACTTATGTTTTAGATTTGAGTATTTGATATACTAATGATGTGAGATAGTCAAATGCATATAGTCTTGAGTTGAAATCTTGATATTGGTATTTGGTCATTTGGTGAGACGTATCGTAAGTTTAAGACTACCACAAAACTTATATATTGTAATGAAAGAGATAAACTTATAGATGAGAAACTAAAGATTTAAGAATGATATATGGCTTTAATCACCTCGGCTACATGTGGATCAGGAATTTAGAACCAAATGATATTTTATGTTGATGGGTTGGGTAAATTATGACTTAAAATTTGTTAAAAACACTATATGAATATGTGTAGTTATAATGAGGACGCCATACAATTATAATCCTATTATAAATAATCTTACTATTTACGTTTCCTTTTAAAAACTATTTCAAGAGGTTTTTATTATGGTAGTTCCTATGGATGATGGTTCATTAGAGGACTATCTCTAGTTACATCACATTGATTACTTGTAGGATTGTAGAAGTGGAGAAAAACTCATTATTTCATCATACTCTTTTATTTTCGTTCGAGTTATAAATGTATATTTATTTTTCATACCTGGGCTTTCGTATGATTACATATTTCATATTACATACATGGATTATGTTAAATTGGCAATGACTAGTATCAGAGTTAGTTTTGTTTTAATTCAGTATATCATGATCTTGTCATTGTTCATTCATTTTTTATTATTTCTTTTGCTAAAAATGTTACCAAAAGTATTTGATTCCTATAATTTTTCTATTAGACTTGATTAATATAATGATGGAATTTACGGGATGTTACATTTGGTGTTAAAGAACTTCAGGTTGTAATATCCTAGAGATTTTGAGTGTGTCCATTGCTTTTTCGCATTGCGTTATTTGATTATGTTAGAGCTTTACCAATTAGGATTTGTATTCTCTATAATGACCATTGTTTCGGAGGTTTTGCACCATTGTTCCCTGATGAGTGAGTCACACATACCAAGTGTATTGGGAGGGTTCCTTGTTTATTTTTTTCTTGCGATAGGTCCCACACATGAGGTCCACTTCGGGCAAGATTAAAGTCTTTTAGATTTGGGACCTTTAGCAAGTGATTCGTGTAGTGTGCGAGGGGAAATGTTTTCATTTACTATTTGTAACAACATTAGAAGTATGTTTTTGGAAACCTCATTTGTACAATCATGTGGTGGATAGTATTAGGAGGAGTTTAACTATCTTTCTCTCTACACCGGGGAGATTAATACATAGGTGAAGGAGAATGTTCTCATTATCAATTATAGTGCTAGTTAGACTTTTTAGCATTACCAAAAATTTATGTGAACTGTTTGATAAGTGTTACTAGTTAAGATGCTCTTAAACACTTGTGCTCAGGTAATTGAAGTTTTCTCCTACTTCATTTGGAGCATTATAATTATTATAAGGATAAACTTCCTAAAACTTTAAAAATGGAGGCTAAAGTGGCTAATAAGTTGAGACGTTGTAACGTTGACCCGAGTAGGGAGACATCACCAACAGAAGGAACAACATTGGGGGAGGTGAACCCAATAGGTCTCTATGAGTAGACGTTCTGATCTATTTTTTATAGTAGTTGGAGGAAAATTATGTAAAGGAGAGCCACAACTTGTAAGAATAGGGAAAATGTGGAAAATTCTAGAAAAATTGGCCAAAAAAAGTGTGGTCAACTGGACTACCAGTGGGGTCTCCATTTTGATAGTTCCTTTTGAGAAAGGTGTTACGCTCGTGTAGAGTGAGGCCACCTAGTGATTAGATGCCTTAATCGTAACCAATTTTTTTCAGGGTACCTCCAGGGGATGGGCATGGGTATATTTATGACTCGCGTTAATGAGTCGGGTTTAAATAATGAGAATTTGTCATTTTTTATTTATAATTTGGTAATGCGATTATGAAGTATATAAATTCCTTTTAAGATTTACATATATGTGGTTACCCCCAATCGGGAGAATGATACCTTACGTCGTGATTATAGAGACACGAAAGTTTTTTTGGTTAGCTTGGTTTCAACTGCTTTCTTAACATTTAGATGAAATTTGATCGTGTAATTAGTGACCTTTGTGTATAGTTTACTTTTAAGTTTATTTCAACTTCTGGGGGTAGGCCTTCATATGCCATTTTTTCCTGCATTTTTCTTCGAATCGTTGTGTTTAGTCTTGGGAGAAGGTCTTGCATACATGTTTAGTGTACGGATGTGGGTATATTAGAGGGGATTACGACTGCATAGAGATTTCACCGATAGTATTGAATTTTTCTAGTTTCTTAGGATAGGTATCGAGTTATCACTTATATAAAAGACTAGCCTATAGAGGTGTCGTGGGAGAAAACACCAAAGTTTTGAGCCAATTGACTATTCGGGGATGAAGTTATAGTGTTGAAAATCCAAAGGAGGGATGGTTCACTAAATGGATGTATGAAGCACCAAAAGTAGGGTAAGGTCAAGATACAAGATGAGCTTTTATTATTTCATATTAACGACCGTTTGGATCAATCTAGTAGAGTGTGATCTTCTGATAATTGAAATAGGAGAATGTCATCACAAGGAGAGATTAGGAGGAGACTATTCCGAAGGAAGATTTCTAGCACTTTATGGTATGATCACATCATTAGTGGATCTTTGACCATGTAAAGGAGAAGTTCATTGTGATGGGCAATGATATCTTATTATAGAAGGAATAATGTTGTAGTGGAGTCCGCTACACCTAAATATGTGAATAAGGATGGTTTATACCCCAACATTGAAGTTTCTGAGAATGCATATGTAACTCTCATTGGTAATAGATCCTTTCCATGTTTGATGACAGGAGAGGGGTACATTTTTCAAGGAGATTTTTTACTGTAAGGGGGTTCTAAACTATGAGAGTGTTTTTTATTGATACACGTGTTTTGGGAGGTTGATATACATTCCAAAAGTTATTGGGTGTATAATATTTAGTAAAGTTCATACGATTGACTCGATGAAGTAATTTTGACATGGTTTTGGTCATGAGGGGTTCCTTCCAGTCTGGACAATATTTCAAGAGAGACTTTTGAGGGAGTGCATTGTCTAAAATTCCCATGTAGAAGTGGGATGATTAAACCAACTAATTTTCAAAGGATTCATGAGTTCCAAAGACTGTATGGGACTAACAGTGGTTATTAGAGTAAGATTAATTTAGTTTCTTATGGTTAAGAGTTAGCCAACACTTCATTTATGGATGTGTTTTGGACGCTTCAAGGGAAGTGGTGTTCATTATCGAACTTATGAAATATGTAGAAATAGGGAAAATAGTCCTTAATATTGAGTGGCAGTAAGGTTTTGGGTCCCAAGAAAGAGGACCCAATATTTTTTAGTTATCTACTTGGAAAGGAGAATTGGGAGTTTGGGTTTGAATAGGAATTGATAACCCGATAAGAAGTTTATTGTTGGTAATATTGGAAAGAGTGAGGCTGGCGTCGTTTGACCTTACTCGATCACCGTTAACGTGTGCGCGGTGGGAAAACAAGTTGTTATAGCAATGGTTAAAATATCTTAGTGAAAAGTTTTATATGAATGCGACTTACGACGATAAATACCTAGAAGTGTCTTTGTTCGTAGTGTGGTTGATCCTTTTATAGTAGTGGGATGATGTTATAGGTGAGATATTGTTATATTTTGTAATAGGATTATAATTAATTCAAATTTCGAGAATAAAAATCCCTATTAAGGGGTGTGTGTGTGTGTTTGTTGTGACTGGAGATGTCATTGTTTACATTTTTACATGTTATTTAAATTGGATTTGAAATTGGACTTAAGACGAAGTGATTAATTAATCAAATTTATTAATATTTAGGCTTATACCGGGTAAGTATTAAATAACTGAGGTGGTAGTTTTATTTTTGGGGTATATTGGATAATTGGCTTTTTGGGACAAATGGAATGCTCGTTTATAGTATAAAATTATGGTTTGATGGCCTATGGGGCTAGTATAAGGCTCATGTAAGTTTTGAAGTCATTTGGTGTTGTTTTTAGGCTCTCTTAGGGCCCCATTTAGGGACCACGTTGAATATATGGATTAAAGGGGTTTGAAGGACTATTAATGATATCATTTACCACAAAACACAATGGGGAAGCCCAAGAGGGGATATAGAGAGAAACCACTAAGAGGAAAGGAGGATTTTTTTTTTTTTTTTTTTTTTGGGGGGGGGGGGGGCTGATTTATTTATTCTTTCCATATGGAAATTTTATGTAAAATGTGATTATGATAGTGCGTGTGTCAATATTGTCTATATTAATTGGAAATTTAAATCAAGTTATGTTGTAAATCTGATTCTAGATAATTAATTAGTTAATAATTGCAATTAACCCAATCTAGATGTGAATTAGGTTGATTTCCCCTTTATATTGATTGATGTATTCATAAACATGGAATAAAATAAATACATAATGATTTGAGTCAATTTTATGTTGAGAATCCTATATAGTCCAATGTTTAATTGAATCAATTCTTGAAGATACTAGGTTTTTGTATAAACTAATAGACCTAGGGTTCTAGAGTGAATTTTAGGTGTTTACTTTGAATCTTGATGTAGATTTGAGATTTGATGTTCAAAATAGGTTCTATTGGGTTATACAAAGTGGGTTTATTGATTTGATGTTTATTGGGGGCTTAGATGAAGGTTTATGGTTCATTATTGGGATTGGGAAGAGAAAAATGGCAATGAAGATAAAGAATCAAGTAGAAAGGGAATCTCAGGATGTTCTGTGTCAACTGATTAACTGATCCCAAATCACCGATCGATCAGTGGTAATAGGTATGGAATAGTTTAGGGCTTTGGTGTTTTTTGTTGGGAATTTTAGCTCTGAGGCCTAGGGCTAGGATTTGTTAGCATGTAGCTTTAATATAATTATAGAATATATATATATATATATATATATACATATATATATATATATATATATATAGGAGTTGAGTTGCTATAGATTATAATTATAGAATTTGAGTAATGGGGAGAATTGTTAGTTTAAAGGGGTTAATTTGAGGATGAAGCCTTTGGTTTTAAACTCAAGAGTAAAATGGGAGGTTATTTGTAATTCAAAAGTTATAAAGTAATGGGATGTTGATCAGGATGTATGTGAGTCATTTTGATGGTCATATTAGCTTATATTATTTGGGTGAGGTAAAGACTTGGTTAAAATCCCTAGATTGGGGTAGTTATCATGTTTTTTTATTATTATAGTTTGATGTGGTTTGACAGATAGATGTGATGCCTTGAGGCATAGACTAGTGATAATTGAGATTATGGTTGATATGTTTAGTTTAGAATATGTGTGACACCCCACCTAATAAAATACCGGGTGATCAATCTTATACCAGATTAAAACAACCTAATAAAATACCGGGTGATCAATATTATACCAGATTAAAACAGGAATCTCATATGGTTCATTCTCAGCATCACTGTCGAAAACAAATTTAATTACTAATAACTTATTAGGTTGGCGCCAAAATTTTATATTAACTAATCTTTTTAACCAAACCAGCTAATAAAACATTCACATAGTTTATATATGACAACTGAAATGAAATAAAATAACTGAACTTTCGGTACAACATTATATAACCGAATCTAATAGCCGCAAATCAAAATGCTGTAAAAGAATAAATAAATATAGTTGGGCTATCGGCCCGAGTGCTTTTACAAAACCACCTATCTAGATCTCAAAGATATAAGTGTATACAATAAACTTGCATGCATCCACAGCTACTGCAACAAACATCTAACTCGAAGGAATCATCATCCAGGCGTCCCTATGTCTGGACACCTATATATATATACATATACAGCAAGAGAGGTAAACTAGAGAAACGAGTCAGATCCTGAGTTTTGAAAATGTTTAGCAAGTGCATTAAATGTCATATTTTAAATTATGAAATCTCTTATATTTAAACTGATATCGCACTCTCATGAGATACACCTCACCCCTCTACTAATAGTGCATACCTATGGCATACATTTTAAACAACCAAGTCATACTTTCTCATGAACATGGAAGAAATACAAAACGGTGGAGGCGGTCACATTCCCTCCTGAAAGTGGGATAAAAATATCTCACCCATATGAGGGACGATATGACCTGGGGATATACTCTCCCTGCTCCGTAAGCAAGGGGATTCACCCACATCGCACAACCTCCCTGGATAGCACTAGAGATATAAACATACATAAATATATCGTTTGCATACCAATATATTTATAAACAAGTCCTATATATATACTGTAATAATACCCATATATATAATATAACATTTCTCAATATGCTCTGGCTATAATTACCGAACTATTATAGCGATAGCCAATACCCCGAATGTTCCCATTCATAATAGTATATAAGTATTCTTACAATTAAACTAATAAACCTATAAGTATTTTCTAACTTAAAATATAACTCAGACCTTAATCACTTTTAAGGATTATAATATAAACCCGTATATACCAATTTGTAATAACTAAATAAGTATACTAGCAACTTATCTTAATTACATAGGTATCAAATCACCTATAATAATCGTCAATAGACGTACCGGATAACCGTTCAATCATGTTTAGCCTATATCCTAAATTCCACCCTACTCACACCATAGGACTTATTCAAACATATAGCCGACATATACATACATTTTCTATGCGCATAATTACATTTATAATTGCCCATAAAAATACTACCCCAAGTGTTACTCTTCCCGAACACCCCTAATTCAGTAAGTCCTGGATTTTACTTTCAACTAACCCAAGGTATACATCTCATTCAAATAATAATCTATAAGCCCTCACACCATTTTAAGAAACCCAAATGTTTAACTCCACAATTTATTTTCCTGAAAACTATACATTAAGTGCCACAGAATTTTGCACCCTCTTAGTCCTAACTAATTCCCTAAAATGGATAGGTATGAATTTCACTTATTTGGATATTTATGTTCTCAAATAAATAAACTAAAAATCATTAATTTAGTAATTTATCCCATTTAAACTAAACAAGCCAAAATTGTCAAAATTCCTGTAGGGTCGATCGATCGATCGACCATATTAGCTTCTTCTCCGAGACTCTGTTTCGGCCATTAAAACCCCCCCACCCAATGTTTTATCTTCTCTCCTATCTTCGTCCAACCTCAATCAACAATATATTCACAAATAAAAAGGGTTCTAATCATCCTAGAACCAATTCCCAACAATTAATTTTCAATTAATTCCTAAGTTTCTCGAATCGAATATTATCTCGATTTTACTCGTTAAAACTTCCGAAACTCCCGTTTTGATTCACGAAAAGACAAAACAAAAATCTTTATAGTTTTACACACAAACTATAATATGTTAAATAAACACACTAAATCATTAAAGCAAGTAAACACTTGCCTCATGGATAAAATCTGACGACCTCGAGTCGAATCCCGTGGAGTTTGTCCCGGAAATCCCTTTCCTCTCTTCCTTTCTCCTCTTATTTTCTTTCCTTATTCTTATATCTCTTTTATTTCTCTCTCTTGCCTTTTATACGAGAGAATAAGGGTTTATCCCTTATAAACCCCAAAATTACTCGTTTGCTCAATTGCGAGTCCCTACTAGACTAAAAGTCCCCAGAACCTAAACACTGCCCTTGGATACTCTATTCTGACTATCTCGGCCATTACGGAATGAAACATGCACTCGAAATATCCATCCGAGTCACTTAACTAAAATTCACTAATTAAACCCAACACTTCTCAATACGTGTGTTTTCCAAATAAAACATTATCATTCATCGGTTTACCTAACTGCGACACGTAATAAAAATAATCCAACTCATATACTTAGTCTCCTATGAAAATATAACCCATGTAAATATTAATCCGACACTTGAAAACTAATATTTACTACTCGCTTTAAATTCTAAATTTATTTAATTACACTCATAAATTCTAAAATTACAATTCACAAAAATTTCCTCTAAGTACCAAATTATGCCACTTATGTAATTTAAATATCTATAAAAGTGAGGGGTATTACATACTTCCCCCCTTACAATGGAATTTCATCCTCAAAATTTGGATACAACCTGTACCACCAACCTAAGGTCGCTAATCACAATATACCCTAGTACACCGAAGTCGAATGGTACTAACACAACGGTACCCTACCATATACTTATTCACGGTACCCACCTATCTCTAGGCTTATACTCTAACGTATTATCTTAACAACAAGCTTATCTAAATCTCAATATTCTACAAAAGTGAGGGGTATTACATACTTCCCTCCTTACAACAGAATTTCATCCTCGAAATTCGAATACAACCTGTACCACTAACTTAAGGTCGCTAATTGCAATATATCCTAGTACACCGAAGTCGAATGGTACTAACACAATGGTACCCTACCATATACTCATTCACGGTACCCACCTATCTCTAGGATTATACTCTAACGTACTATCTTAATAACAAGCTTATCGAAATCTTAATATTCTACAACACTACTTCGGTCGTAAGGTTGACTTTAACAACGTCACATCGTACCTAGTGCTTATAAAATCGCATAAAAAGAAAATGAGCTTAAAATCGCAGATCTAACGTATCTATCCAATTGGAAAGCCGACACACTAAGCGCCATTCATTTACATCAGGACCTCAAATTTCCCTCAAAAGGAAACTAAACTAGCGCTTGACTATTCCCGTTAGTCTTCTCGCTTATCTTAGGTGTACTAACCGTTATCACACCTATATTATTGGATTATTACATACCTCCTACGACGTTCAATCCATTAAACTCCAATTGCAAATCCATTTATAACTGCCCTACAACATAGTCTTCAGCTTTATATACTACTCCCCTTCTATTTTGGGCTGTATATAAAATCAACTTACCAAGGTTGATACACACCCTATAATCCGTGACTATTAGAACACTATTGCAAACTTCATACACGTAACACTCTCTCTAAAAATTGGCCTCACTTCCTCGGCCGGGTGCTAACGCTTGGGTACTATCACCCCAAATTACTCGATACTCAATTATTCCCATCCCTAGAAATTTATTCCTTCTTAAGGTTAACCCACCAATCTTCTCGTGGCTAACTCACTGCAATCTTCCTACATCAATGCCACTTACCCCACGGGCTTTAGTCCACGGTAGTCCTAAGTTCGATGTGTTTTCCTACACATGTAAGATGAGTACTATACTAACTATATACCTAAAGGCCAAGGCCTTTCCTAACTCCCGGCATTAGCTCGGTTTCATGTGTGGGATGTGTTAACGAAAATGTATTTTATCCCTAATTAATTAAATCAGTTTAATTAAATGTACATTTTAGTTTAACTTAATATATTGATTTTGATGATTCCAAACATATTTTTATTAGGTTATTCTATAATTTTATAATCTTGTTAATATACCATTACATACATATATTTATAATGTTTGCATTTAATGTGATATTGTCCTGATTACATATCTACTCTGACTGAAAAATACCTGCTTATGTCAAGTTTTATTTTTCATGACTCAGTACGCCTCGACTCGACTCAATGACATATCTGAGTAAAGGTATTCACGTATGTTGCACTTTTTCACTTGACACACTAGACACACAAGTATATATCTTGATATATATCTTCTATGGTGTGACTAATTACTTGTGAGCCTTAGTTTTTTTTTGTTTGAAAAATATTTTTCGTAAATCTTTGGCATGTTAACAATTCGTATGGTGATATGTTTTTACATGTATGTGTGTTATATAGCCTTTAAGCTATTCATTGTAACTGTTGGGCTTATATTATATATGGTATATGGTATGTATGCTTAAATTCACATATGTGTCCTTGCCATCTTTTTTATAATCTGAAGTTGCGTTTTTCTATTGGAAGTCTTGTTCCATTCAAGCCCCATTGGCTTTTAGCTGTTTACTGATTATGACAGGACCTTTTCTTTTGCAACTTGCCTCATTTGTGCGATGTATATATATTTATATATATATATATGTTCTGTGTTAGCTCTTTGCGGTATTACAGTTGGCCTTACCATTTGACCATACATGCCACCATACCCTATCGCCTTGCTCTGTCCGACTGTACCTTGGCCGAAACTTCCTGTCCAAAGCCACTGCTATCTGTTGTCCCATCTCCCACCATACCCTACCGCCTTGCTCTGTCCGATTGGATCGCTGTCTGTACTACTTATTAGTAGATGTATTTTTCCAATGTGAAGTTACGTAGCAACCTAGGATGAACTGCCATAAGACATGGCCACCCACTCACTCGGTCTAGAATTTCGTCCGCCAGCTTTTATCTAAAAATTTATATATATTATACTTAGCTTTGGGGATGTGACCTCATGGTCTTGTCTCATAGCCTGTTGGAGACACAGTTTTCGTACGGACCTATCATTTTCTTTAAACCATTTTATCCATCCGTAATGTATAATTAATATCTGTTCGAGAATTTTTATACATATATATCAGTCAGAAAATTTCTATATTTATATATATATCTATTCGAAATTCTTTATATACATATATGAACACATATGTTAATGGTACTGTATGTCAGCATTTTTTTTATTACACTCCATGTGTACAGTTTGTGCTACCAAATTTTCTCCACAATATTTATTTACAAGCTATCACTAATGTCCATTAATTCTTTTATATCTGTTGGATATTATATCTCTCTTGTACTAACAACTTCTTACAGAGTTGCAGTTGAATCTTGGAGATTTTTTTTGTCCTCTCTCATCTCAGAAAATCTGTTGCATTTAATGCAGCCTCAGACCAAATTCCACATCTTCTAAAAACGGCCATATTTTTATTGAGAAGCAAAATGAAGATTTGTATATCAGTCTTGGAGATCATTTTCAGTCTACTTCCATCCCAGAAAATCTGGAGCATTTAATGCTCAATATGCTGTGTCTAACAGCTAGTTTTTGGATACACATTTAAAGCTGTGAGAGCTACTTTGAAGAATAACAGAACAAAAAACGAAAATATGAGACAGACTTGAAATATTCTTGAGAGCATTTATTTTACTACTCTGCTCCACATTCAAGAGAGCAATAAATTTTATCATCTGCTCAAATCATTGAAGAAGAAGACTTGTGCCTACTTCAACATCATTTATTGAAGTCTGATTCAAGAAGGAGAAACTCAGATTAAAAATTGTATTTTAAGGAGTTTCAGTATTGTATCTTGTACTACAAAAATTCAGATTTGTTGTGAAGCTTTGTTGAAGCTTCGGTTTGTACCGGTGATTGGTTCCTACCCGCAAGTGGACCACGGGGTTTGAAGCTCGGAGTTAGCTTGCAAACAGTTGTACGCGGTGATTTGATCCTACCCGCAAGTGGATCAGGTTTAGTGAAGCGCAAAGGAGACAGGGGCTCTAGGCGCGTGGACGTAGGCCGGGATTTGGCCGAACCACGTTAAATTTCGGTGTCATCTATTTTTCCGCACTCGTATTTATTTATTTGCACATGCATGCTTGAGTTAATATTTTCAGCACACTACCTTGCAAATAAATTAATTCCGAAATTTGACTAAATTTATTTTAAGGTTAAAATAATTATTTTTGAATTAAATAATTAATTTCAGAATATCACTTTAAATTAAATACGAAAATTAATTTAATATTTCTAGAGTGTTAAAATCTGCATCTCTAGTTGTTTAAATTAGTTAGTTGCATTTATTTGATATTATTGGATTTATTCCTTTTAGATTTATTAATCTGATATTTGTTTAAGTGATTTAAATTTAATATTTTTCTGAAATATAAATTTGACATTAAAATTTGTAAAAACTCAATTCACCCCCCCTCTTGAGTATAATCTGGGCAACAATTGGTATCAGAGCAAGTGCTCTTCTTATTTATTTTTAGATTTAACAATCTTAGAGTTAAAGATCCATGGAAAACTTTACTGTTTCATCTCTTGGTGAGGGTCAATCTATTAATAGACCTCCTTTATTTTCAGGAAATAATTATAGCTATTGGAAAAATAGAATGAAAAATTTTATTCAATCAAATGATTATGCTGTTTGGAGAGTTATTATAAATGGTCCTAGTATCCCCATGAAAGTTGTTAATAACGAAAATGTTCCTAAAGAAGAAAATGAATGGAATGATGGTGATATTAGAAAAATTCAAATAAATGCTAAAGCTATGAATATTCTGCATTGTGCACTTGATGTAAATGAGTATAACAGAATTTGTTGTTGTGAATCTGCTAAAGAAATTTGGGATAGACTAGAAGTCACATATGAAGGAACTAGTCAAGTTAAAGAAGATAAAATTAGTATGCTTGTTCATAATTATGAGTTATTTAAGATGATGTCTGATGAATCTATTTCTGATATGTTTACTAGATTTTCAAATATTATAAATGGATTGAAATCTCTTGGTAAATCCTATACTGATTCTGAATTAGTGAGCAAGATTCTCAGGTCACTACCATCTGCTTATATGACAAAGAAGCTGGCTATCAAGGAAGCAATTAGAGAAATACCTATTTCTCTTGATGAGCTATTGGGTTCCTTAATTACTCATGAAATGGAACTTAAGGAATTTGTTGAAATTGAGAAACCAAAAGCAAACAAAATTATTGCTCTGAAATCTTCAAGCAAAAATATAGAAAGTGATGATGATGATGATGATGATGAAATTTCTCTATTGGCTAAAAATTTCAAAAAATATCTAAATTCTAAAAAGAAAGCCAAGGAAAGGAGAAAGAAACATTTTTCAAAAGAGTTCAATGATGATCATCAATCCAAATCTGAACCAAGATGCTATCATTGTGATGAAGTTGGACACATCAAGCCTAATTGTCCAAAATATAAGAAAGGGAAGAAGGCATTGAAAGCTACAACATGGAGTGACTCCGACACAAGCTCTTCCGATGAAGATTCGAATGAAAATGAAGCTGCTCATCTATGTTACATGGCTATGGAAAATGGGGTACATTCTAACCCTAACTCTAGTGATAGTGATAATGATGAAGTTGATGATTATGAAGTTTTACAAAACGTTTTTGATGAATTATGTGAAAGTTTTGAAGAACTTAAAAATAAATATATTAAACTTAAGAAATCTCATTCATTAGTTTCAACTAAATATGATTATATGTCAAATGATTTTGATGAGTTGAAATTAGAAAATGAATCTTTGAAAAATGAAATTAAATCTTTGAAAAAGGAAAAATCTGTTATTGTCACTTCTCCTCTTGAAATTGAAAATATTGAGTTAAAAAGGGAGATTGAATATTTAAAGAAATCATTAGATAATTTTACAAAAGGAAATGAATATTTTCATAAACTTGTTGAGACACAAAGGATTCGATTTAATAATAATGGTATTGGATATGATGAAGGAAATGAAAAAAAGACTTATTCAAATTTATTGAAATTTGATGCTTCATCTAGTCTACCTAATTATTTATGTTCTTATTGTGGTAGACACACACATTTTTCATATTTGTGTCCATATAAATTTAGAAAAAGAAATTTGGCTTGGATTCCTAAAGGAACCAAGATGTATACTAACCCTTTTGGACCTCACACATTTTGGGTACCAAAAGAGAAAATTTTCAAAGTTGTGTAGGTTGCATTTTGAGAAGGGATGTGGATTTTCAAGGCATATGATTTGGTCATATTACAAATTTCAGTATCATTGCCTAATGTTGAAAATGCCACACTTGGTAGAAGTTGCTTGTATATATCTTTGGTATTGGTAAGGTGGTAAGGAACACCTTTCTTGAATTTAATATCATATATTTATTAATGATTCATTTCATAATTGATATACTTCCATGCATAGAATATTTGTTATAACATATGAGCGTGTTGATTGATAATTTAGAATTCACATGTAAATTTGTATATTTATTATTCTTGATGATTTTATGTTATATGAACTTACACTTGAGTTTGATGATAAATTTTTTAGTTGGTAAATATTCATAATTTTTTATTTACATATTGATATATTTTTTATGAATAATAAGATTGGATAAATTCATGATTTTATTGAAAATAAATCTGAAACGAAAATGTCATTTGAGTACATTCTAGTATATTAGTTATATGTGATACATGTTAATATTGTAACATTCACTTGTTGATTTTGATGATATGGTCACATTAATCTCTATGAGTTAGTCTTATTGCATAATACATGATTAAAGCCATTGTTCGAATATTTGTAACATTCACGATGAATTTTTTTGGGTTAGTAATATTTGTGTTACGTATGTTTAAATTGAGAAATAACATGATCAACAATTGATATCATTTGTGAGACTTTTCAAAAATGATTTTATGAAGTTAATTTTTTTTATATATTATTTTATCTCATGAAGTAGATGCACCTTATTTGTTATATGCATATATGCCTTCATTGGTATCCCTTGGGGGGAGATAAATGTTTATTGAAAATTATTCATAGATAAATGCTTCATAATTTTTTTGTGCAATATGATTGATCATTTCGAGAATTTTAGCTCGTATCTTGAAAATGGCAAAGCTTGAGAAAAATGCTATATTTTTTTCCCGCTATTTCTAACTCATGTTATGTGCTTTATTCCAAATTATTTGAACACATCGAGTTATGAAATGTTTTGCGCTTGAAAGTTTATATCATGTTGATGTATACAACAATTGGTATTGCGCTTATTGAAAATTTACGTTGCAATTTTATTACATTAGTAAGAGTTATTTATGCTAATTGATATAACTCTCATATTTGCTTTATTTGAGAACATTGAGTTGTGATTCCGATTTATGCGTAAAAAGTTGTTCCGAGTAATCATTGTGTGCAACGCACGGTTTGTGTGACTACAACAATTGGCATCAGACGACTATTTGTATTATTTATCATTGATTTATAAATTCAAATACATGCTATGAATATTTATGATGAATATATGTCGACACATGTGCGTATTGAAAATTTTACCCGTGACACTGTTATTTTGTCGTATCTTGCCATTCTCCTATAAATACATGTGCGGTTACTCCTCTTCCCTCAAATCATGAAGTCGTTTTATGTAGTATGGGTGGTAAAGTTTCCCGGCATTTACACCACTTGGGGAGAGTGTGAACTTCAAATCAAGGGAGTTAGTGGCTCTCAATAGAAAAAATATCCCTCATTTGATACCGCAATGCTTGCAATCCGCTCTTCTCCACCGCATGCTCCGTGGGTAAAACCACCATCTTGGCCCTTTGTTCTACCTCATAATATGCCTCCACATACTCCTACTCCTTCTAATGAAAATGTTGCATCCTCATCTTCTCAAAACATGGCTGAAAATTCTGTTAAAGTTATTGTAGAAGGCAAGAAAATCACTATTGAGGGAAACGCTACAGATGTGTGTCATGTTGAATTTACTAAATCAAATACATGCTATGTAAGAATACTATGTTGAATATGTTCTTAGAGAACAACTCTTGGTTTTCACATATGTCCTTTTCAATTTATGGTTATATCCCATGCACGAATTATTTTTGATAGGGGGAGCTTCGCCCTTTTTATTCGTGACATTGAATTTATAAGAAATATCTTTTTGATAATGTCAAGGGGGGAGAAATATTTATGATTCACTATTTGAGCTTAATTTATACATTTTATGGATTATTGTGAATCATTGTTTGTCATCATCAAAAAGGGGGAGATTCTTAACGAAAATGTATTTTATCCCTAATTAATTAAATCAGTTTAATTAAATGTACATTTTAGTTTAACTTAATATATTGATTTTGATGATTCCAAACATATTTTTATTAGGTTATTCTATAATTTTATAATCTTGTTAATATACCATTACATACATATATTTATAATGTTTGCATTTAATGTGATATTGTCCTGATTACATATCTACTCTGACTGAAAAATACCTGCTTATGTCAAGTTTTATTTTTCATGACTCAGTACGCCTCGACTCGACTCAATGACATATCTGAGTAAAGGTATTCACGTATGTTGCACTTTTTCACTTGACACACTAGACACACAAGTATATATCTTGATATATATCTTCTATGGTGTGACTAATTACTTGTGAGCCTTAGTTTTTTTTTGTTTGAAAAATATTTTTCGTAAATCTTTGGCATGTTAACAATTCGTATGGTGATATGTTTTTACATGTATGTGTGTTATATAGCCTTTAAGCTATTCATTGTAACTGTTGGGCTTATATTATATATGGTATATGGTATGTATGCTTAAATTCACATATGTGTCCTTGCCATCTTTTTTATAATCTGAAGTTGCGTTTTTCTATTGGAAGTCTTGTTCCATTCAAGCCCCATTGGCTTTTAGCTGTTTACTGATTATGACAGGACCTTTTCTTTTGCAACTTGCCTCATTTGTGCGATGTATATATATTTATATATATATATATGTTCTGTGTTAGCTCTTTGCGGTATTACAGTTGGCCTTACCATTTGACCATACATGCCACCATACCCTATCGCCTTGCTCTGTCCGACTGTACCTTGGCCGAAACTTCCTGTCCAAAGCCACTGCTATCTGTTGTCCCATCTCCCACCATACCCTACCGCCTTGCTCTGTCCGATTGGATCGCTGTCTGTACTACTTATTAGTAGATGTATTTTTCCAATGTGAAGTTACGTAGCAACCTAGGATGAACTGCCATAAGACATGGCCACCCACTCACTCGGTCTAGAATTTCGTCCGCCAGCTTTTATCTAAAAATTTATATATATTATCCTTAGCTTTGGGGATGTGACCTCATGGTCTTGTCTCATAGCCTGTTGGAGACACAGTTTTCGTACGGACCTATCATTTTCTTTAAACCATTTTATCCATCCGTAATGTATAATTAATATCTGTTCGAGAATTTTTATACATATATATCAGTCAGAAAATTTCTATATTTATATATATATCTATTCGAAATTCTTTATATACATATATGAACACATATGTTAATGGTACTGTATGTCAGCATTTTTTTATTACACTCCATGTGTACAGTTTGTGCTACCAAATTTTCTCCACAATATTTATTTACAAGCTATCACTAATGTCCATTAATTCTTTTATATCCGTTGGATATTATATCTCTCTTGTACTAACAACTTCTTGTAGAGTTGCAGTTGAATCTTGGAGATTTTTTTTGTCCTCTCTCATCTCAGAAAATCTGTTGCATTTAATGCAGCCTCAGACCAAATTCCACATCTTCTAAAAACGGCCATATTTTTATTGAGAAGCAAAATGAAGATTTGTATATCAGTCTTGGAGATCATTTTCAGTCTACTTCCATCCCAGAAAATCTGGAGCATTTAATGCTCAATATGCTGTGTCTAACAGCTAGTTTTTGGATACACATTTAAAGCTGTGAGAGCTGCTTTGAAGAATAGCAGAACAAAAAATGAAAATATGAGACAGACTTGAAATATTCTTGAGAGCATTTATTTAACTACTCTGCTCCACATTCAAGAGAGCAATAAATTTTATCATCTGCTCAAATCATTGAAGAAGAAGACTTGTGCCTACTTCAACATCATTTATTGAAGTCTGATTCAAGAAGGAGAAACTCAGATTAAAAATTGTATTTTAAGGAGTTTCAGTATTGTATCTTGTACTACAAAAATTCAGATTTGTTGTGAAGCTTTGTTGAAGCTTCGGTTTGTACCAGTGATTGGTTCCTACCCGCAAGTGGACCACGAGGTTTGAAGCTCGGAGTTAGCTTGCAAACAGTTGTACGCGGTGATTTGATCCTACCCGCAAGTGGATCAGGTTTAGTGAAGCGCAAAGGAGACAGGGGCTCTAGGCGCGTGGACGTAGACCGGGATTTGGCCGAACCACGTTAAATTTCGGTGTCATCTATTTTTCCGCACTCGTATTTATTTATTTGCACATGCATGCTTGAGTTAATATTTTCAGCACACTACCTTGCAAATAAATTAATTCCGAAATTTGACTAAATTTATTTTAAGGTTAAAATAATTATTTTTGAATTAAATAATTAATTTCAGAATATCACTTTAAATTAAATACGAAAATTAATTTAATATTTCTAGAGTGTTAAAATCTGCATCTCTAGTTGTTTAAATTAGTTAGTTGCATTTATTTGATATTATTGGATTTATTCCTTTTAGATTTATTAATCTGATATTTGTTTAAGTGATTTAAATTTTATATTTTTCTGAAATATAAATTTGACATTAAAATTTGTAAAAACTCAATTCACCCCCCCTCTTGAGTATAATCTGGGCAACAGGATGTCTCGGAAAGAGAAATCCAAATAAGGAACCCTCCCATTACACTACTTCCTCACATTATTGGTCATCAAGATGTAATGTCCTAAGGCACACCATCAGGACGTTCTAAATCCTACCTCGCAACCATTCTAACACGCTTCTACCTCTATGTCCTTCCATTTCGGTGAAATAAAAAGTCTAACTAATCGAGGCGCCTATACTCTGCACAATTGATACGAACATCATACCATAAACATATTACCTCAGAATTTGCCTTTTAATCAAGGCCTAGCTATAAGCCTCATATCAATTTCCTTTACATTGCCTCACCCACGTACTTGCGGTGAGAGAAAAAATTGAGTGCTCTTCCATAGGACTCCCATCTCCACAAGCCTCTAATTCATGGCTCTCTGTTTATAGAGTTTCCTCCAAATTGGGTAACTTATCATCCAAAATGAACATTCTTGCATCCTATAACATATATCCACTCCTGACGTCATTAAGGTTCGTTCATGGAGTGTATCGCAAGTGAAATCCAAACAAGGAACCCCTCCGATACACTACTACTTAAATTTGTCAGTCATGAAGGTCCCTTACCTTCAAATATGAAACTAGGATAATCCCATACCACCTATAAAAAAAAGTGGTTTGAACTCATACTTTTTTCAAAGAGCTATACCACAGGGCACTTGTACTAGCTCTAAGTCCTTTGCACAAACAATAATGAGCTTAAACTCACAACTTAACTATAAATCCTGCCTACCACAAATCATATCTATAAGGTCACCACACGCTAAAATCATGATAATGAAACATATACTCATTGAAGTCCCATCTAACATATAATAAATAACGAGCTCAACCTGTATCTAGGTGAGATATCGCACAAACAACTAGTTCCACCCTGGAACCGCGGATACGATGGCCTTGCAATCATTAGCCTAGTATCACTCCAATCATATAAGAACATATTATATCAAGAATAATACTATACTCGTATAATACATACAAAATGAGTAGTGCAAGCCAATTATAAGCTCAAAATACCAACATCCGCTTGTGTAGCGAATGGAGAGAAATTGAACTCCGCCATCGCGAAAAAACATATAGATATACCCTCTAGAATATTACCGATACTAGCACAAAACTTGAATCACGCACACGAATCCAGGGTTAACAAAATATTGTGACGCTATCTAGCGACATAAAATATACCTCCTCCATCTGGGGTGAAAATCATGACAATAACTTCGCCAATCTCCCTGACCACACCAATTGGTTTCCATACATAGTACACTTGCCTTAACCAAACCAAAAACTACCTTGATCAATGCCCCTTATAGGCACCCTACTCTTGTCCTTAAACTCATACTGGGCAACGTTAAAGCGTGTGATTATACGCTCCATATTATAATATTCCCCATCTATGGACACCCTGACCATGTTAAGGTTATCAATTTCTCGGACTCTATATCCTCGATCCTGACAATCACCTTCATAGTTCCCTTAACTTCTCCAACTAAAAGAAAACATACTACTAGCCTCAAGTGCCCTATTTCAAGGAATCCCCTGGTGGATGTCCACCAGTGGGGTTTCATGAACACAAATTCTCCTTAAGTGCTAGCAACACTTACTAGTGAGCCTATCATTCCACTGAAGGACTATTTTTTTCATTATACCTACCTTAATTCGATACCCAGTTCACTTAACCATATCACTCTTGCTCACTGTCGGCCCCTGACTGATCCTTATGTGAATAGCCCAGAAATAAAATTTTCATCATTCCTAATAACCCAAAATGAATTCGCGGTTAAAACTGTTCACAAGATTCCTCTATGAGCAAAATGTTATGTTCCTTCAAATATTGTGACTATCGTTCCCACCATTTCACATTGCTCCAACGAGTGAAAAAATTTCCTCAAATTTTCACATATGGGTATTTCTATACTTTGCTCTAAGCCAAAGCTTCTAAGCCTTCTACTTCCACTGAATGAACCTACACTGACTTCGCATGGATTAACTTCAACATATGGTCCTTAACAAAGACTCTTTCAAACTTTTTCCCAATTTAACTTTACAGGGTAATCCAAGTTTAGCACCACTCTATACTATAGTGACACGTGGATAGTTATAACTACTATACTTTAGTAGTCGTTTTAGCAATCCTTGATAATGCCACAAAGGTAGTGACCTCAACTGTGGTCCTCATCCCCAACTTCAACTTACAGCTCCTACTAACCCCGCCTCCTACTGCCCTCATCACGGTCTTCCCTGGTCGCCCTTCATCGATCAACACACGAATCTCAAACGAGCACGCAAAAGATTTACTATAATCTTACATAATAGTAGGAGAATGAAATCTCACAATAGGAATCAACAATCCTACTTGTAAGTCTCTATATCAAATAGAAAGCAACGCTGAAAGTGTAGTACGTACGCACAGATTCCTAAGGACACTAGAACCTGGTGCTCTGATACCATCTATGACACACCACCTAATAAAATACTAGGTGATCAATCCTATTCAGGATTAAAACAGGAATCTCATATGCTTTATTCTCAGCATCACTATTAAAAACCAATTTAATTACTAATAACTTATTAGGCTGGTGCCAAAATTTTATATTAACTAATCTTTTAACCAAACCAACTAAATAAAACATTCACACAATTTATATATGGCAAATGAAATGAAATACAATAATCAAACTCTCGGTACAACATAATACAACCAAATCGAATAACTGCAAATCAAAATGCGGTAAAAGATTAAATAATTACAGTTGGGCTATCGGCCCGAGTGCTTTTACAAAACCACCTATCTAGATCTCAAAGATAGAAGCATCTACAATAAACCTGCATGCATCCACAACTACTGAAGCAAACGTCAATCTCAAATGAATCATCATCCAGGCATCCTTATGTCTAGACACGTATATATATACATATATAATAAGAGATGGAAAATAGAGAAACGATTCAGAGCCCGAGTTTTGAAAATGTTTAGCAAGTGCATTAAATTCCATATTTTAAAATATGAAATCTCTCATATTTAAACTGGAATCGCACTCTCATTAGATACACCTATCCCCTCAACTAATAGTGCACACCTATCGCATATATTTTAAACAAACTAGTTAAGCTACCCTGTCTAACCAATATCTATCACCCATTCTCTAAATCCTCATAACTATCGTCTACCTGGCATGATATAATATGTTTTATACCATAATCTATTACATAATCTTTTATTTAATATAATAATCCATGATATAAGTATATATTTCCCAATTCTATATATAACTATACCATTCATTTCCCGTAACTTTTACTAGTTTAGATTACCGTCTTCACTTTAACATATAATAACCTTTATATATAGTTCTCACTTGAACCTACGATTCACATTTATATTTCCACGGATATAAAACTACCGGAAGAAGAATAACATAATATTCATTTTTACACTTTATACCTTTTTAAAGGTTATATGACATCTCAACTTCATAAGAAAGTAATAAACTATAAGCAATAAGTATATTTATACCTATATTACCGTCATAGGTATAATAACCGTCCCACCGAGTTATAACTTGAGGATGCTGTCTCAAAGTGCCCATCCACATCCGGGTTTGCTCAACTTAACCTCGATACCAAGTCAGACTTTCTCATTAACATGGTAGAAATATAAACGGTGGTGGAGGTCACATTCCCTCCTGAAAATGGGACAAAAATATCGCACCCATATATGGGACGATATTGCCTTGGGATATAATCTCCATGCTCCATAAGCAAGGGGATTAACCCATATCGCGCAACCTCCCTGGATAACATAAGAAAAATAAACATACATAAATATATCGTTTGCATACCAATATATTTATAAACAAGTCGTACATATATACTGTAACAATACCTGTATATATAATATAACATTTCTCAATATGCTCTGGCTATAATTGCCGAACTATTATAGCGATAGCCAATACCCTGAATGTTCCCATTCATAATAGTATATAAGTATTATTACACTTAAAATAATAAACCTATAAGTATTCTCTAACTTAAAATATAACTCGGACCTTAATCACTTTTAAGGATTTTAATATAAACCCGTATATACCAATTTGTAATAACTAAATAAGTATACTAGCAAGTTATCTTAATTCCATAGGTATCGCCTCACCTATAATAATCGTTAATAGACGTACCGGATAATCGTTAAATCATCTCTAGCCTATACCCTAAATTCCATCATACTCACATCCTTGGATTTACTCAAACATAAAGTCGACATATACATACATTTTCTATGCACATAATTATATATATAATCGTCTGTCAAAATACTACCCTGAGTGTTACTCGTCCCGAACACCCCTAATTTAGTAAGTCTTGGATTTTACTTTAATCTAACCCAAGGTATACATATCACTCAAATAATAATATAGACGCCCTCACACCATTTTAAGAAACCCAAATGTTTAACTCCACAATTTATTTTCCTCAAAACTATATATTAAGTGCCACACAATCTTTCACCCTCCTAGTCCTAATTAATTCCCTTAAATGTCAATGTATGAATTTACCTTAGTTGGATATTTATTTCCTCAAATAAATAAGATAAAAATCATTAATTTAGTAATTTATCCCATTTAAACTAAACAAGCCGAAATTGTCAAAATTCTTGTAGGGTCGATCGATCGACCCCTGGCCATTGATCGATCGATCGATCAGATCAACTTCTTCCCCGAGACTCTGTTTCGGCCATTAAAACACCCCTAAGATTTTATCTTCTCTAATATCATCGTGCAACCTCAACCAACCATATATTCACACATAAAAAGTGTTCTAATCATCCTAGAACCAATACCCAACAATTAATTTCAATTAATTCCTAAGTTTCTGGAATCGAATATTATCCAAGTTTTACTCGTTCAAACTTTCGTAACCCCTGTTTTGATTCACGAAAACCCAACCCAAAAATATTTATAGTTCTACACACCAACTATAATATGATAAATAAACACACTAAATCATTAAAGCAAGTAAACACTTTCCTCGTGGATAAAATCCGACGACCTCGAGTCGAATCCCGTGGAGTTTGGCCCGCAAATCCTTTTCCTCTCTTCCTTTCTCTTCTTCCTTTCTTTCCTTTTTATTTTCTCTCTCTCAGGCCTTTTATAAGGGAGAATAAGGATTTATCCCTTATAAACCCAAAAATGACTCATTTACTCAATTGCAAGTCCCTACTAGTCCAAAAGTCCCCTGAACCTAAACAATGCCCTCAAATACTCTATTCTGACTATATCGGCCATTCTGGACCCAACCGTGCCCTCGAAATATCCATCTGAGTCACTTAACTAAAATCCACTAATTAAACCCAACACATCTCAATACACGTGTTTTCCAAATAAAACATTATCCTTCGTCGGTTTATCCAACTGCGACATATAATAAACATAATCTATCTCATATACTTAGTCTCGTAAGAAAATATAACCCATGTAAATATTAATCCGATACTTGAAAACTTATATTCACTAGTCACTTTAAATTCTAAATTTATTTAATTACACTCATAAATTCCAAAATTACTATTCACAGTAATTTCCTCTAATGACCAAATTGCGCCACTTATGTAATTTAAATATCTATAAAACTGCGGGGTATTACAATATGGTAGGGTGATGATATATCTAAATTTGGGAACCCAGAGTATTAGAGTTAATATATATATTTTTTAATGAAAGATGGATATAACCCCTAGCATATTATTAAATGAGTAGAAATAGACTCTCCTAAGTGGCGAAACATGTTTAAATACAAGAAAATAGGAAATAAACTTTGAAAGGAATAAATATGGGGCTTTACATTAGGCCCATTACAAAAGAAATTCTCAATACACATCTCTATGAAGATCTAAGGTAGAAGCAACCCATTTTGTGAAGCTTATAAGCACCACGAGCCAATGTAGGGAGATCCGTAAAATTTCTTAAGATTGAAAGGGATTGAATAGTAGTCCCATAATTGGCAAGAGCATCAAAAATCATATTTGATTCTCGAAAATAATGAGTTAATGAGAAGTTGAGAGAAGATAATGAAGATCTGATTTCTTTCACATAATTTACTATTTCCCAAGGAGGCTTTCAATTAAAATTAATCAATTTCACCACAAAAGTAGAGTTTGATTCTATTAAAACCTCTGAAATGTTGAACTCCAAGCATAATTTAATCACCATGAGTAAATTTTAATCACCAAAATTGAGTTAAAAGAAAGACCTTGAGGATTAGCATAGGAAAAAACCAAATCTCCCCTATCATTCCTCAAAATATCTCTAATACCACTCCTCCATGTATTACCTTTGGAATCACAATCAATATTTAACTTGAAAAAATTTGTAGACAGAAAAATTCATTTAACAAGCCTAGACAATTTTATGGTCCTTTTGAGATTGAGATTGAAGGAGTTTGAATTCCAACATCCAAATAGGAACGACCATTTTCGAAGGGTCGCAACTTGCAAATGCTTGAGATAAAAAATGGAGCGATAAATGATAAATCTTTCATTAACATGAGAGTTTTCAAAGAAGGTCTTGTTTCTCATTTTCCATATTTCCCAACAGATAATAACTGGAATGAATTGGCTAAGAAATTTTGAGTAATCCCCTATACCACTTTTAATCCACTAACAATGCAATATAGTGGAAATATTGGAAAAACTCATATCAATGCCCATGAGAATAGAGAAAAAATTTCCAAATAGGAATAATTTTTGGGCAGTGAAGGAATATGTGGTCTAAAGACTCAATGTCGTAATGGAAAAATTTTCATCTTGAGAACAATCTAATACCAAGAATTTTGATGTTTTCATCAGTTGGAATGCAATGGTTAATGATTTTCCACACATTAATTGAGCATTTTTTGGGAATGTGGGGATTCTAGATAATACTGTTAATGTTAAAAGATGGGATATTGGGTATATAGAAGGCATAGGCAGAGGAGAAAGAAAAATCACCTTTAACACCAAATGTACATATCCACTACCCCTATATTTTAATCATGTGATCAATACATATGTCTTTTACTATCATTAGGTTCTCCATGTAAGAGAACCTCTATCCTTATAAATTCCATTCTTCATGTACCTCTTGGACATGTAATAATCCCATAGGGAATTGTCAAAGTAAAGTTTCCAAAAAAACTTCATAAAAGAAGGTTTGGACATTAAATGAAAATTAGGAAGCCCAAGGACACCTTCCTTAATATCCCTACTAATCATCTCCCAGTTATTCCATTGGAATTTCCAAACTTTCTCTTCATTACCACCCCAAAAGGATTTGTTAAGAATTCTATGAAGTTCAGGGAGGATTTATTTAAGGGGAGAAATTGAGGATAGAAGATAAGAAAGAACATAGATGAGGACATGGTGAAGGAGAATAAGTCTATCTCCACTTGAAAGTGATTTAGATTTCCATCCATCTACTCTAGATTTCACTGTTTCGATGAGAGAATCATAATATTTCACACTGTTACTACCTTTGAAAAGAGGGCATCCTAAATAAGTAATGGGAAGTTCCTTGTTCTTGAGATCAATAATATCTCCTACCTTTGATTTATACTGATTGGAGCTCTTAGCATCAACTATGAAAGTATTTTTGTTAATATTAACATTCTGTAATAACCCTCGCTTATGAGAACGTATTTTATATTAATTACTAGGTATGGTAATTAGATATAAGTTTTGGGTTATGAATTGAGTGCAAATTTTGTGAAGAAAATTTAATATTCACTATGAGTTTGCATATATACCATAACTATGGGTGAATATTGCTATGTTATGCTTATTAATATCATATGAATTAAAATGATATTTGTCTTAATAATGAGACCGGAACTTAAATTGAATTATAAAATGTCCAAATGATAATTTGGAGGCCGCAGTTGATTTCGGAACGTGCGAGATAGTCAGATATTGTGCCATTATGTGTTTTGAGATTTTGGGCATTTTTGACTGATTATGCCTTAAATATGCAATTGCGTATTATTTTATCGCAATATCGATTAATTGAGTTAGGATTTTGGCTAAAGGCACGATTTATGTCTTGAGTGAATCACTATTCACCTAATTGTATTTCCCAAACCTAGAGAACTAAAGAGAGAAAGAGAAAAAGTAGAGAGAAGAAAGGATATTGAAGATCTAAGAAGGATTCTTGATCCCACACCAAGAAAATCTGCATTTTCTACATTGAGGCAAGTTTACAACTTGCTATTTATGGTTTAAGATAAATGATTTGTGTGAGAATGATGTATTTGATTATGGCTTACTAGTATAGGGTTTGGATTTTGGTTGGTTTTGAATTATTGAAGGATAGTTGAATGATTGTTGATGTTGATGGTAGTGGTAGTAGCATTTATGTTGTGTGGGTGAGAATAAATGAGTTGGCTTTGGGATTGTTTGAGAATTTGGAAATCGTGGTCTAGGTCTGCTCAGACCGGTCGACCACGGTTCGCAGACCGGTCGACCGGGTCATGGGAGAGGGTTTACTGCATTTCTTTCTAAGGCCTAAAATTATGGCGCAGTCGATCGCGGTCCCCTGACCGGTCGACCGGTCCTGCCGAAATGAACTTTCTGCTTTTCTTCTTAGGCCAAATCTTGAGACGCGGTCGACCGCGGTCTTAGGACCGGTCGATCGGTCCCCTGTTTTCTTCCCAAACACTTTATTTTTAGTCTTTAACTTCTTCTTTTCATAGTACCATAGAGACCTTCTTAAATGAAGTAAAAATAGGGCCTTAGAGTATTAGTTGAGTTGGGTCGACTCCCTAGACTCGAAGGGGTTCATCTAGGGTTCCTGCTAGGGGGGAGGGGAAGATTTAAGGAAATGTTTAGGCATTTCTTATGTTAGGTAGTTCTATAAGAGTCTAGGAAATCTTAAGGTCGAATTTGGAGACTTTAGGAGTAAATGCGAACTAGATCTCATTTGATGGGTTATTATAAAGTCCAAACAAGGACATTTAGGAGAGATAACTTGGGAGTTGAAATATTCTTCGAGGTTATTATGATGATGTGAAGTACACCATAATGCATTTGATAAAATGTAAAATGGATAAAGTAAAATATAATTTACTGAATCATGAAATGGAAATTAATAAAATGGATGTTACACACCTCTCTAAATACCATCTTAAGGGAAGTCCGTGCATGAGGTGAAGCCCCTTGTCTAATGAATGCAGGGCGGATATAGTCCTAGGCCATATGAGCGCTTGCTTTATATTTTTCTGCGATGGGTAGGAGATTCTGGGTGTGGTCTTGATTACCCCGCAGGCATATGGCCGATTCCCGACGTTTGCGATAGGATCCCAGGTTGTCTTAGGTTAGGCCCTGGAAGACGATGGTTATTTAGGGGTGCGCACAGCGGGGAAACTCGGACGGGCGGTCTTAGAATCGTTATATACATATTTATAACTATTCTATTATCGAGTTGGACTCGATGGAACATTAATACCATAAAGAGCAAAGTATATGCCACAAAGAGCATACTATTGAGATAAGTGCCATGAAGAGCACATGGTAATAATTGCATTCCTGATAAGGAATGGAAAGAAGATAGAAATGAAAATGATGAAAGATGAAAAAGGCTTATAAGTACTTTTATTTCTTTGTATAATTAAATTCCATTTTAATAATCATTTAACTGTCTTAGTTCTTTCTATGATGTTACCATGCTAGAATATCATTCGTATCATCCATGCTTACTTGTACATTATTGTCATACCTATCATTTATCTAGTGATCATATAAAAACCGACCTCTGATCGGTTCTTCGTTTTCTTGTTGTGTATGAATCTTCTATATTCGTTTAGGTGTTCCGCCTCAAGGTCTCCCGTAATGACTTTCTTTTCTCTGAGTCTTTTGAGGAGTCGTGACATTTTGCGGGTATCATGGGATATTTTGTGTAGACGCCTCTATTATTATTTTCTAGCTAAGATCAGTCTTTATTCGGGCGTGTGACTCAAATGGTTGTAATTGTATAAATGATGTATTATGTAACACATGAAACTTATGGTATATTGTATGGATAGTATCGATCGACGCTTTATTCGGTCCTTTCTTATCTATGGGATTACATATATATGTTTGTGGGAGTTTCCACCCTCTTTTTCTATTATGGGTTGTTGAAAGTGTTTTCTTTAAATTACAAACTAAAATTTTTGATAACCCGTTTTCTGGAATATTGTGTGGTTATTCCTGATACTCTCTATGATATTGTGATGGTGAGAATGATATCTATCCATGATTCCTGCTTCATCGGGGTATCGGGCTGGCCACCATTTGTTTCGGATATCGAGTTGTCACAGATGGTATCAGAGCATCAGGTTCTAGAGCCTTTAGTATCTATGCGGACTTGTCACGTTCTACTATAGCGTTATTTGATATATAGCTTAATGTTAGGATTGTCTTGTTGCTTATGTATGCGATCTTCTGCTAGAATAATTGTTTTATATAATATTCTAACTCTATCTCAGATGCCGCCAAAGAGAGGACGTCCCGCTAGACGTAATAGGGTTGTCGAGGATGAGGTTGGTCCTCCACCGCCGCCACCGGGGAATATCAGTGCCGCTGATGTGGCAAATATCGTGGCCTAAGTTGTTAATGCAGCGATGATTGCAGTGGCACAACAAATGCCACAAGCTCAAACAAGGGGACAAGAAGCACTAGTTCCTACAGGACCTTCTCCGTGGGAACGGGTAAGAGAGTTTTTCCTAAAGGGTCATCCCCCAGAATTTGAGGGAGGTTCAGACGTTATAAAGGCAAACTAGTGGAAGAAGGACATGCAGCACCATCTTAGGATGGTGGAATGTAGTGAGGAGAAAAAGCAAATCCTCGTTACCTTTAAGCTTGTCGGATCGGCCTTACACTCTTGGGAGTCAATAACGACACCCGAATAAAGGGATACAATGTCAATCACCAATTTTTGGGCTTTGTTTAATGGAAAGTATTTCCCTCCCGAAGTACAAAGGGAGATGCAGAGGAAGCTTCAAGATTTAGTACAAGGGGAGAGGTTGCCGAATACGAAGAGGAGTTTACCCGGTTAGCAAGCTTTATACCGGATGAAGTGACTCCGGAAGTGAAGAGGATCTCCAAATTTGTAGGAGGTTTGCACTGGCGAATAAAAAAACATTTTCTTGGAAATCTATCTTTGGTAACCTTTGGGGACGTGATGAATGCTGCTTTACTTCACTGTCAAGAGCATAGATTATTTGTGCAAAACAATAAGAAGGCTGCAGCAATGGGGAAAGTGGTGAAACTGGGAAGTAATGGGATTGGAGGGGGAACATCTTCTTCCTCCCAATCCTCGGGGAACAAGCAGAAAGAGAGGGATCCTCAGCAAGGGGATTTGTCCAAGCGTCAACGTTTTGGTGGGTTTAATGCTGGTGGAAATAATCATAATAATAACAGGCCGGGTCAAGGCAGACAGCAACAACAACAGGGAGGTAGAGGTGGTAATGGAGGTAGGGGCCAACAGGGCCGGGGTGCGGGAAAATTTCGAAACAATCAAGGTAGGAATCAGGAAAATGCTGTTAATAAATGTTTTCAGTGTGGGGAGTTGGACCATTATAAAAGGGCGTGTCCTCAGTTGGTTGGAGGGCATCTTCCTAGGGTCCCACAACAACCGTATGTACAGTTTCCTCCTCAGGCACCTAATCCGATTGCTCCTCCTCAGCAGGGGCAACTGCAGTATGGACGGGTTTACCATATTCAGGAGGCTATGCTTCCTCCAGCTCCTCCGGCACCGCCAGCGATCGAGGGTAAGTTTTTCATTCATGGGAATATGGGTCGAGTACTATTTGATACGGGTGCTACACACTCCTTTATTTCTAGGAGTTTTGCTCAGACCACAGGTTGGATAAAATCTACTGAAAGTACCTTCACTAGCGTTGAATCCTCTATGGGTGATGGTTCATTGATTTTCTTTGTTTGTAAAAACGTAGGGATTAATCTTGGTAACTTGTGTTTTGAGGCCGATTTGCTCGTCCTTGATATGGTCGGGTATGATGTAATATTGGGTATGGATTGGCTAGTGAAATACCGCGCGATAGTAAATTGTTATGGGAAAAGCATTGTTTTTGCAGTTCCGGGGCAAGAAATGTTCCTGGTGGTTATGCCTTGTATGGAAGGGAGTACAAGTGCTTATTTATATTGTATTGCGGAAGAGGCATCTAGGGATGTTGTGGTTCCCCTAAATTCTCTTCCGATTGTTAGAGATCTTGAAGATGTTTTTCGGGAGATACCGGGATTACCTCCAAGTCGGGAGATAGAGTTTGTGGTTGATTTAATGCCGGGAACTCCACCGATTGCTAAAACTCTGTATCGAATGGCTCCTGTGGAGATGAGGGAGTTGAGGGATCAAATTCAGCAGCTATTGGAGCAGGGATTTATTAGGCGTAGTACATCGCCATGGGGTGCTCCGGTATTGTTTGTAAAGAAATGAGACGGTTCTCTCAGGTTATGTGTGGACTATAGGGAGTTGAATAAAGTCACCATCCGGAATAAATACCCTTTGCCTCGCATCGATGATTTGTTTGACCAACTTAGGGGAGCATCATACTTCTCCAAAATCAATTTGAGGACGGGGTATCATCAATTGAGGATACGGGCGCAAGATGTATCCAAGACTGCATTTCTGACCCGTTACGGATCCTATGAATTCCTGGTTATGCCCTTTGGGCTAACTAATGCTCCTGCTGTATTTATTGACCTTATGAACAGGGTGTTTCGGGATTTCCTTGACCAGTTTGTTATTATACTCATCGATGACATCCTAGTCTATTCTCAGACATATTCTGATCATGCTACTCACTTACGGTTGGTCCTGCAGAGATTGAGCGATCACAAATTGTATGCAAAGTTTGAGAAATCTGGCTTTTGGTTGAAGGAAGTTCAATTTCTAGGTCATGTGGTATCATCCCAGGGTGTATCTGTGGATCCTTGCAAGGTGATTGCGGTGAGAGAGTGGGGTCAGCCCACTACACCTACTGAGGTTCGTAGTTTTCTGGGCTTGGCGGGTTATTTCCGTTGATTTATTAAGGGTTTTTCAAAGATCACTAGCCCGTTGACGAATTTAACCTGAAAGGGAGTGAGATTTGTTTGGGACAATTCATGTCAATCTGTATTTGATGAGCTCAAAGATAGATTAACTTCGTCTCCAGTCCTTGCATTGCCAAAACCGAGATTGGAATACCTAGTCTTCACTGATGCATCTCTTCAAGGGTTAGGAGGTGTTATTCAGCAAGAAAGACAAGCTATTTCTTATGCTTCTCGTAAGTTGAAGCCTCACGAAAGGAACTATCAAGTGCATAACTTGGAGTTTGCCGCAGTTGTCTTTGCCTTGAAGATATGGAGGCATTATCTCATGGGGGAAAAGTTTAGTCTTTTCACAGACCATAAATCGCTGCAATATTTATTTTCCCCAAAGGACTTGAATATGCGTCAGCGTCGTTGGTTGGAGTTTGTGAAAGACTACCAATTTGATATCCATTATCATCCTGGAAAGGCAAACGTATTAGCGGATGCCTTGAGTAGGAATCCCGAGGGAGACTTAGCTAACGTGTGGAAAGCTAAGTGGAGAGAGCTCAGTCAGGAGGATGAAGGGGTAAGAGCATTCATTTCCATGATGACCGTTACTCCTACGATTATAGCGAGAATTGTGGAAGCCCAGGGAAGAGATAAAGGTTGTCAAGACCATATACACCGATTGTTGTCCGAGGGAGTGGAGTCGTACTCGAATTGTTCTGAGGGTGGACTATGCTTCCATGGAAGACTTACTGTTCCCGAAGATGGGGACTTGAGACGAGTGATGATGGAAGAATCTCACGGGTCAAAGTTTACGATACATCCAGGTGGGGAAAAGATGTACCAAGATATGCGCCGTCAGTATTGGTGGGCTGGTATGAAGAGGGATATCTCGGAGTTTGTATCCCAATGCACTACTTGTCAGTTGGTTAAGATTGACCACCAACGACCGACAAGTTTGTTACAACCGCTGGAGATTCCAGTATGGAAATGGGAAAGTATTTCGATGGAATTCATTACGAGCTTACCTAGATCACAGAGAGGTCATGATTCGATATGGGTGATTGTCGACCGTTTAACTAAGTCGGCACACTTCTTGCCTGTACGTACGGATTATGTTACCGCTCGCTACGCCCAATTGTTCATCTAGGAGATCCTTAGACTTCATGAGGTACCTTTAAATATTGTTTCTGACCGAGATAAAATATTTGTGTCCCACTTTTGGCGAAGTTTTCAAGAGGCCATGGGGACCGAGTTGAAGTTAAGCTCTTCCTATCATCCTCAAACAGATGGTCAAACTGAAAGGGTAAACCAGATGTTGGAGTATATGCTTCGTATGTGCATGCTTGATTTTAAGGGCGGTTGGGAATAATACCTCCCATTGGTTGAGTTTTCTTATAACAACTCATACCAATTTACTATTGGAATGGCACCCTATGAAGCTTTGTATGGCCGTCCATGTAGATCGCCCGCTTGTTGGTTAGATGTGGGTGATAACAAATTTCTTGGACCTGAAATGATCCAAGACACTTCTTCAAAGATTGAAATTATTTGAAATCGCATTCGGATAGCCCAAGACCGTCAAAAGAGCTACGCCGATGTGGGTAGGAGACACATGGAGTTAGAGGTTGGAGACCAAGTGCTGGTACGAGTGTCTCCAATGAAGGGCATTAAACGTTTCGGGAAGAAAGGAAAGCTTGCACAGCGTTTTGTTGGACCTTTCCCAGTTATTGCAAAAGTTGGTCCCGTGGCGTATCAACTTGCTTTACCAGAGCCTTTGCAACAAATCCACGATGTATTCCATGTCTCCTCCTTGAAGAAGTATAGAAAATGTGAGGGTGCCCTTTGGCACATCCCTTTTGAAGATATCGACTTGCAACCCGATGTTTCATATGAAGAACAACCAGTTTCTATTCTTGAGTATAGGGAGCGCAAGTTAAGTTCTCGTGTGGTGCCCTTATTGAGAGTTCAATGGAGTCATCATAATGCGAAAGAATCAACGTGGGAGCGTGAGGACGAGATGCGGGAGAAATATCCACATATTTTCTTATAAGGTACGCCTGAATTTTAGGGACAAAATTCCCTCATAAGGGGGGGAGTATGTAATAACCCTCTCTTATGAGAACGTATTTTATATTAATTACTAGGTATGGTAATTAGATATAAGTTTTGGGTTATGAATTGAGTGCAAATTAGTGAAGAAAAGTTAATATTCACTATGAGTTTGCATATATACCATAACTATGGGTGAATATTGCTATGTTATGCTTATTAATATCATATGAATTAAAATGATATTTGGCTTAATAATGAGACCGACACTTAAATTGAATTATAAAATGTCCAAATGATAATTTGGAGGCCGCAGTTGATTCCGGAACGTGGGAGATAGTCAGATATTGTGCCATTATGTGTTTTGAGATTTTGGGCATTTTTGACTGATTATGCCTTAAATATGCAATTGCGTATTATTTTATCACAATATCGATTAATTGAGTTGGGATTTTGGCTAAAGGCACGATTTATGTCTTGAGTGAATCACTATTCACCTAATTGTATTTCCTAAACCTAGAGAACTAAAGAGAGAAAGAGAAAGAGTAGAGAGAAGAAAGGATATTGAAGATCTAAGAAGTATTCTTGATCCCACACCAAGAAAATTTGCATTTTCTACATTGAGGCAAGTTTACTACTTGCTATTTATGGTTTAAGATAAATGATTTGTGTGAGAATGATGTATTTGATTATGGCTTACTAGTTTAGGGTTTGGATTTTGGTTGGTTTTGAATTATTGAAGGATAGTTGAATGATTGTTGATGTTGATGGTAGTGGTAGTAGCATTTATGTTGTGTGGGTGAGAATAAATGAGTTGGCTTTGGGATTTCTTGAGAATTTGGAAGTCGTGGTCTAGGTCTTCTCAGACCGGTCGACCGAGATTCGCAGACCGATCGACCGGGTCTACGGGAGAGGGTTTAAGGCCTAAAATTATGGCGCGGTCAACCGGTCCTGCCAAAATGAACTTTCTGCTTTTCCTCTTAGGCCAAAACTTGAGACGCGGTCGACCGTGGTCTTAGGACCGGTCGACCGATCCCCTATTTTCTTCCCAAACATTTTATTTTTAGTCTTTAACTTTTTTTTTCATAGGAGCGTAGGGACCTTCTTAAATGAAGTAAAAATAGGGCCTTAGAGTATTAGTTGAGTTGGGTCGACTCCCTAGACTCGAAGGGGTTCATCTAGGGTTCCTGTCAGGGGGGGAGGGAGATTTAAAGAAATGTTTAGGCATTTCTTATGTTAGGTAGTTCTATAAGAGTCTAGGAAACCTTAAGGTCGAATTTGGAGACTTTAGGGGTAAATGGGAACTAGATCTCATTTGATGGGTTATTATAAAGTCCAAACTGTAACACCCCGCCCGCCCGGAGAGAGAGAACAGAGCGCTAATGTGATAAAACTATACTAAATCCACAATATAACAAGGTATAGAGCATCGAAAAAATCCCACAATATAAACGAAACCACTAATCTCAATTTCTTCAAATAAATACCAAGTCTCACGAATTACATACAACAACTAACTCGAAAATAAAATACAAATCTCCAAATCTCTATACATCAAAATAATACAAATCTCTCCCAAGCAATCATCGCTAAAATAAATCTCCATAGCGCCCCAAAATCCGCGCTAACTTGCCACTAAAAGAAAATATGGGGGAGTACACAATACGACAGGAAAGATGCTCAACAAATATATTAATGATGAATAAAGCGTAACAACATGAGTACGAATATTCAAATCTAATGCAAATCTCAATAGAATTTCATCATTATAATTTTTCAACAACACTTTAACCGGGTCACCAGGCCTCACCACATCCGTATATGCTTTATCAAGCCATAGCCCGGGAAATAGGAATTTTGGCAGGTGCCCAACATCCGTGCCATATTAAAATCTCATGACAACATGCTCAACAATAATATAATGATACTACATGAATCAAAATAATTTTAACAATTATTTTCCAGATTTCAATGAATTTATCAATTCAAATATGAGTTCAATTAAACAAGAATTCACAGAGAATGACACTCGCGAGATTTAAGGAGCATATTGTGTAAAACCCCATACCTCAAAACTATGATAAGAAACCAACGATCACATCCTTAATATCAACACAAAAGATCTACAAAATCTCCTTCAATAACCTCCAACAAAATGGCCCCAAGAACACCTCTAATGAAAGGTTGGAATTCACAAGTCTCAAGCGCCAATGTGTATATAAAAAAGAGAGGAATATAAAATATATTTGCTACCAAAAGTTGTGCCAAAAGTAGGTTAAAAAGGGTTGCCTACGACTACTTTTATAATGAAAAGAATTGAAGAGTTGGAATCCAAAAGACTCCTTTAAATAAGACAAAGAAATGAAGAGTTGGAAGTCAAAACAACTCCAAGAGTTAAAAACATTTAAAAATTATTTTAAAATCCGTTTTAACTCCGATTTCGAAACCGTTTGAAATTCTCACCTTTAAAAATAATAACCAACATATTTGAGCAATAAAAATAATTTTACCAAAAACTTTATTTTCCTCCATTTTCCAAAAATTAATTAAAATAGCCCAAAATTATGCGGGTTGTTACACTTCCCCACTAACAATGGAATTTCACCCACGAAATTCACCGAATGCCTAACCCTCAAAATCAGGCCAACAATCTCCAAAATAATCTCATCTCCAAAAATAAATTCCTCACCTCTAATCTGGAAACGTATCACGAATATCACCTAAAATTTTCTATCTCCAAAAATTGCTAACCACGCAATGAATCGAAAACTCAAGCCCCGAGGGTTGCCGTATACCTAAGCTCTGATACCATTTGTAACACCCCGCCCGCCCGGAGAGAGCGAACGGAGCGCTAATGTGATAAAACTAAACTAAGTCCACAATATAACAAGGTATAGAGCATCGACAAAATCCCACAATATAAACAAAACCACTAATCTCAATTTCTTCAAATAAATACTAAGTCTCACGAATTACATACAACAACTAGCTCGAAAATAAAATACAAATCCCCAAATCTCTATACATCAAAATAATACAAATCTCTCCCAAACAATCATCGCTAAAATCAATCTCCATAGCGCCCCAAAATCCGCGCTAACTTGCCACTAAAAGAAAATATGGGGGAGTACACAATACGACAGGAAAGATGCTCAACAAATATATTAATGACGAATAAAGCGTAACAACACGAGTACGAATATTCAAATCAAATGCAAATCTCAATAGCATTTCATCATTATAATTTTTCAACAACACTTTAACCGGGTCACCAGGCCTCACCACATCCGTATATGCTTTATCAAGCCATAGCCCGGGAAATAGGAATTTTGGCAGGTGCCCAACATCCGTGCCATATTAAAATCTCTTGACAACGTGCTCAACAATAATATAATGATACCACATGAATCAAAATAATTTCAACAATTATTTTCCAGATTTCAATGAATTTATCAATTCAAATATGAGTTCAATTAAACAAGAATTCAAAGAGAATGACACTCGCGAGATTTAAAGAGCATATTGTGTAAAACCCCATACCTCAAAACTATGATAAGAAACCAACGATCACATTCTCAATATCAACACAAAAGATCTACAAAATCTCCTCCAAGAACCTCCAACAAAATAGCCCCAAGAACACCTCTAATCTAAGGTTGGAATTCACAAATCTCAAGCGCCAATGTGTATATAAAAAAGAGAGGAATATAAAATATATTTGCTACCAAAAGTTGTGCCAAAAGTAGGTTAAAAAGGGTTGCCCATGACTCCTTTTATAATGAAAAGAAATGAAGAGTTGGAATCCAAAAGACTCCTTTAAATAAAACAAAGAAATGAAGAGTTGGAAGTCAAAACAACTCCAAGAGTTAAAAACATTGAAAAATTATTTTAAAATCCGTTTTAACTCCGATTTCGAAACCGTTTGAAATTCTCGCCTTTAAAAATAATAACCAACATATTTGAGCAATAAAAATAATTTTATCAAAAACTTTATTTTCCTCCATTTTCCAAAAATTAATTAAAATAGCCCAAAATTATGCGGGTTGTTACACAAACAAGGACATTTGGGAGAGATAACTTGGGAGTTTAAATATTCTTCAAGGTTATTATGATGATGTGAAGTACACCATAATGCATTTAATAAAATGTAAAATGGATAAAGTAAAATATAATTTACTGAATCATGAAATGGAAATTAATAAAATGGATGTTACACACCTCTCTAAATACCATCTTAAGGGAAGTCCGTGCGTGAGGTGAAGCCCCCTGGCTAATGAATGCAGGGTGGATATAGTCCTAGGCCATATGAGCGCTTGTTTTATATTTTTCGGCGATGGGTAGGAGATTCTGGGTGTGGTCTTAACTACCCCGCAGACATATGGCCGCTTCCCGACGTTTGCGATAGGATCCTAGGTTGTCTTAGGTTAGGCCCTGGAAGATGATGGTTATTTAGGGGCGCGCACAGTGGGGAAACTCGGACGGACGATCTTAGAATCGTTATATACATATTTATAACTATTTGATTATAGAGTTGGACTCGATGGAACATTAATGCCATAAAGAGCAAAGTATATGCCACAAGGAGCATACTATTGAGATAAGTGCCATAAAGAGCCCATGGTAATAATTGCATTCCTGATAAGGAATGGAAAGAAGACAGAAATGAAAATGATGAAAGATGAAAAAGGCTTATAAGTACTTTTATTTCTCTGTATAATTAAATTCCATTTTAATAATCATTTAACTGTCTTAGTTCTTTATATGATGTTACCATGCTAGAATATCACCCGTATCATCCATGCTTACCTGTACATTATTGTTATACCTGTCATTTATCTAGTGATAATATAAAAACCGGCCTCTGATCGGTTCTTCGTTTTCTTGTTGTGTATGTATCTTCTATATTCGTTCAGGTGTTCCGCCGCAAGGTCGCCCGTAAGGACTTTCTTTTCTCCGAGTCTTTTGAGGAGCCGTGACATTTTGCGGGTATCACGGGATATTTTGTGTAGACGCCTCTATTATTGTTTTCTAGCTAAGATCAGACTTTATTCGGGCGTGTGGCCCAAGTGGTTGTAATTGTATAAATGATGTATTATGTAACACATGGAACTTATGGTATATTATATGGATAGTATCGATCGACGCTTTATTCGGTCCTTTCTTATCTATGGGATTACATATATATGTTTGTGGGAGTTTCCACCCTCTTTTTCTATTATGGGTTGTTGAAAGTGTTTTCTTTAAATTACAAACTAAAATTTTGGATAACCCGTTTTCTGGAATATTGTGTGGTTATTCCTGATACTCTGTATGATATTGTGATGCTGAGAATGATATCTACCCATGATTCCTATTTCATCGGGGTATCGGGCTGGCCACCCTTTATTTCGGATAGCGGGTTGTCACACTTTCTAGCCTGATAAACAGTTATACTATTGAATAAAATCCTCCAATATCTTAAGAGGTCTCTTGTAACACCTACAGAAAATAATTAAATCATCTATAAAAGCAAGGTGTGAGATTAGAGGACTACCATTGGGAACATAATGATGTTTGATAAAGCCTTTAGCCATAAGCATGTTGAGACCCCTACTCAAGTATACAGCTACAAGAATTAATAGATTAGGGGATAGATGATCCCCTTGTCTAAGACCCCTATAAGATTTGAAAAAAACACATTAATTCCCATTAATAATCAGTGAGAACCAATTGTTTGAGATGCTCATTCATATGAAACCAATCTATCTTTCCCCAAAACCGAATTCTCCAAGGACTTGAATCGAAAAAAACCATTGGACCATATCATATTCTTTCTTCATATCAATTTTTAGAATCACGTTACCTCCATGAACTTTCTTTCCCAAGTTGTGGAACCTTTCTTTATATAGAAAAACAATTTTCCTAGATGGATCTACCCTTGATGAAATCGCTTTGATTCATAGAAATCAGACCAGTTAACACATTTGCAATCCTTGATGACCAAATTTTTGTGATAATTTTTAAAGAGAAATTACAAAGGTTGATGGGATGCAGATCACCACAAGTTCTAGGGAACTTTACTTTACGAATTAAGACATCAACAACACTAGTCTAACTAGCAGGAAGGTCTTTACCTGCAAAAAAAGAGTTAATAGGCTACAATAAAGAGTTAATAGGCTACAATAAGTCATGTTTTATAATGTGCCAACATTTTTTTTATAGAAGAACCCCCCAAATCAATCTGTGCCTAGGGCTAAATCTTCATTTAGATCATGTATACCTTTAAAAACTTCCTCTTTAGTTGTGAAAGCTTCCAATTCTTCATTGTTTTCACTAGTGATCATAGTAAGTATAATATCAGAAACATCTATAGAGGACCTTACTTGATCTCCCTTCATAAACTTTTAAAAGAAAGTCAGAATATGCTTCTTTATTTCTTCAAACTCTTCAAGAACATTCCATTATCATCTCTAATTGACTGAATGTTAAGTTTATGATTATTTATTTTTACACAAATGTAGAAAAAACCAAGAGTTTGCTTCACCCTCTTTCAGCCATTTTATTGGGGATTTCTTGGCTCTAAAACTCCTCATTAGCATAGGCCCGTATCAGATCTCCTTTACCTTTATCCATTACTTATTTATTGATTTTATTGGGGTCTAGCTCAGAGTTAAGTTCAAGGTGGAGATTTTCATCTTCTAAGTCCTTGATAATCTGGAACACATCCTTAAAGATGTCCTTGTTCTAGTTTTTGAGAGCACCTTTAAGTCTTCGAAGCTTCATGTTGAAATTCTTTAAACTTACTACTTGACTATCCTCCTCCCATGATTTTTGAGCAACGTCAAAGAACTAAGTGTGATTACCCCACATATGTTGGAATTTGAATGGGTTAGGAGTTGAATCTTGCTGAAATTGAAAGGTTGATAATAGAGGGCGCATGGTCTAATGTAACTCTATTAAGATGATTGATTTTTGAGTTGGGTAAATGGGATAGAAAAGATTAGTTGATAAGGCACCTATCAAGACTAGCCATGATGATATTCTCCTCCTTTCTATTACTACACCAAGTAAATCTAGTTCTAAGGTACCCCATATGAATGAGGCAGTTATCCTCCATTTCTTCATTAAATTCCTCTATAGTAGCATGATCTATATCATTCCCTCTTAATTTTTCACTTTGAAAGGAGAAAACATTAAAGTCCCCAGTAACCACATAAGGAGAATTTTGAGTCAGAGTTGAACTAGATACTAGTTGATCCCATAACTCCGTTCTTTCATCTTTTGAGCATTTGGAATACATAATAGTCATAACAAAACTTCATTTTATAGATGGGTGGATAAACTAAACTATCAGGTGCTAAGGGTGATCAATCAAACACTGCATTCAAGTATTAAATCTCCAAAATAGCCATATTTTAGCACTGACATTACTGGTACTACCCTCAAAGCCCCACTTGATTCTTTAAGAGTAAATTTTGTAAAGATCCACTTTAGGTTAGAAGAGAGAAAATAAAGGCATTTTGTATGTTTTGCATAACCTTTTAAGTCTTATATATGAGGATTTCTTTGAATCACCTCTAATATTCCACACTATATGATGAATCATTTGGACAAAAGGGATATATATTGCGTGTTACCTTTCAGTGATGATCTTGTGAATATTTTATGCGTTGGGTCTGGCATTCATGGTCGCTTCTGGTTATTGGAACTAACATCTTCTTTCATCACCTTAATTTTATCTGACGGCTTCTTCAAGAAATGCCACTTCATTTTTTTCTCAATTCTTTTAGCTGACATTTACAATTATTCAATGAGAGGACTGTGATAAATTTCATCATCATGCACATCAGTAAAGTACAAAGGCTTTGATGCATGATTTTTGTTGACTTCTGGAACATCAGTACGTCTAGAGGATAAATCATGATTCTCTATAATTTGGATATCTTCATTTTACAGATCTTGATTATGAATCTTGTCAATATGGTCTTGGATTTTTCTACATTTGATTTGCCACTCCAACATTCATCTTTCTGTTTATTTTTGAGTTTCTTTATCAGTATTTTTGGCTATGGGGCATTCTTCATGCTCCTTTGTAACTGTAACTTCTTCATGATCAATCTCCTTATCTTCTGGATTTTGTATCTCTTAGATCTTTAGATTATGATGGCATTTTTTAATGTCTTTCCGAGAGTGCGCCGACAATCAATGATTAACTTGTTTAATTAAATTCCAATTTTAATCCCAAAAATCCTAACTCTTGCAACCAAATTGTGACAGACTAAATAAATCAAAACAAGCATGCAAACTCAATGCAATATGAGGAAAAATTCCCCAAAGGGGAAAGGCCATTTATTTCACTATAATATGTAACGACTTATAATCACAGCAAAATACAATTTTGATGCACAAATAACCGGAGGCGTCGGTTGGTCGTCATCGACGTTTGTCAGCAAGAGGTCTCGCAAGAACTCTAATTTTAGAAGTGGATAAAGACCCTTATTCTCCACAAGATTACTCCAATATGAGTAGAACAATTGTATTTAGGGTTTAAAGATTCACACAAATGTTTGGGAAATATTTGTGAATAAAAAAGGCATTAAACCTTACAAAATGAAATATGTTTATGCACATAATAGTTATGAAATTGTTAGTGTTAAAAGACTTAAAAAACGTGTATAATGGGTACTGCTTTAAATATAAAAATCAAGGCGGCCCATCGCTCGAATGAAGCACATTTTTTGCGCAAACGTAAGGCCACATCGCTCGAACGACTTCGTGCGAGATGGCTATGTTGCACAAATGACCAACCAATCTCGTTTAAATGATGCCAATGAGATTTTTTTCCTTCGCCTATACCTATAGAAAAATTTCTTACTCCGAAGTAAAAACGTTCCAGACCTTTAAAAATATTTTATAAAAATTTCCTCAATATTTATGTAAATAACAAACACTCCAAATAAATTATTTTTCCATAATCGTGAGTGGAGTAGTGGGAACGGTTGAAGAGTACGTTTCATGTTTCATGATGCACGTATGAAGATGATGGATGAGTGGATTCTGATCAATGACGTCATAGATGACCGTGTTGAGATGCCGAATGTGGCGCTATCAAATATATTAACTCTGATATAGGACAAATAGAACATTCCTAGATTCTAACTATGACATTTATAAAACCATGTCCTTACAAATCTCCACCTATGTCTATGTCGGCACGTACATAAAAAATCCAAATTATGCTACCCAAAAAAATCAAAATGACATACAATTTAATATCCCCATTAAACCCAAAAACTGGAAATACTAAATGACATGTCTTCAAACAAACTTCAAGATCTTCAAATCTCCAACTCTTCAATATTTTTATGTCATCATAAGGATGTGAAAATATACTCTTCAATTATGTACCTACACACATGAGACAATAACCAATACCCGTGATGCGCAACAGTTTTAAATATGATGACAAGCACAAGTAAGAATCAATTAATGCCCAAGCAAATCACTATTAAATCAAACAAAAATTCCCCCGCATAATTCGTTCTCCCCCTTTTTATGATGTCCCTAAATAGAAAATTATGAAGAACATAAATCAAATGCAAATGGAGAATGTGACAAGGTAATCAAACTTTCTTTTTTTTGAATTTTTCAAAATTTTCTCATAAAATATACAACAAGGAATCATACCATGAAAGAGCACCAAAACAACCAAGTCGGTGATAGCGGGTATGTAGGGATGTGAACAAATTCGACATGAAAATTAATACACACAACCATAACATATGTGCATGATGAATGCTGGATACTCCTAACGAATGAACTCAACATCTTCCTTATGTGTAAAAATTGTGGAATTAAAAGAAATTGAATCAACCAAATCAACAAATCAAAGCTCAAAATGATTTCTACACCAATAACATCCAAAATGATGTAACGCTTTTTCATGACTTTCAAGGACGTGCAAACCTATTTTTCATTTCTTTCCATCTAAACTCCATCATAAACAATTATACATTATATTTTTCTTTTGAGGTGATGAAACTAAAACCTAATGGCCCAGCTGATTTGGCATATTTTTCTCTTTGTTGCCATTTAATTTTTTCGGGCTCTTTTCAAACGGTGGATTTCACGACGAGTTAATTTTGAACTCTCGGATCCCTTCGCTATGATTCACTCATGATATTTTATTTGAAATTAAATCCTCACAGTAAATGGTTTTTACATGCACTACTATCGTGTCAATTTTATCGCATTTTGTCGGTGTATAGACATAATTTAGATGGAAACACTCAAGCCAATATGTGATAGACAAGTACAATACTTAAATAATACCGTGCATGTTTGTAATAAAGGATCCAAAAAAGTAGAAGATATCACTAATAACATCTCAAAGGCTCCAAACAATGTAAAGCACGTGGATGAAATGATGTAGCATCTCAAATTACTATCAAACAATCACGTGGAATGTGGACCGAAGTTGTGACCATGGCTATCTTAAATGTTCATACATAAACGGTGTAAAAAAAATATAAAACGCTTTTGTGTTTTTCCAAAAATTTGTAAAAAGAAAATCTTTTTGACTTTTTCTAAAAAAATTCCAAAAAAAATAAAATCTTTTAGGATTTTTTAATTTTTCAAAAATAAAATAAAAAGATATTTATATAAATGATACAATCTGGAGATAGGAATCAGATGATATGAACATGAAAAATGCATCCTACTCTAAACATGGTTACCACCCCTCAGTTAACTATGCAAATTCCTAAGGACTTCCTAAGACTCTCAAATCTAAGGGCATTTAAAGGGTTCATGAAAATATAAGCTAACTGGAGGTCAATAGATATAAAATTCAAGGATACGACATCCCAATAGGCGAATAAATGGTCATTCGTATCAAAGGAATACCAAATGCCAAGTGACAGAGTCCCACTCAAGTATTTGATAATATGTTTAAGAGAGAGTAGGTGTGATTCCTTTGGAGATGCCTGATATCTCACACACACTCCAACAATAAAGGTGATGTTGGGACTACTAGCAGTCAAGTAGAGAAGACTACCTATCATACTCCCATACAAGGTTTACTCTACATCATTGCCTGAAGTGTCCTTGATAAGCTTTGTCAAGGTACTCATCAGGGTACGTGCGTTCTTAGCGAAGTCTAAACAAAATTTCTTCACAAGGTCTCTATCATACTTGGATTGGGAGATGAACATCACATTCACTAGCTGGTGAACATGGAGACCATGGAAGAAAGTAATATGATCTACCATGCTCATCTTAAACTCACTCTTCATCTCCTCCTCAAAGTGGTGAGCGTGCTCGGAGCACATGTATCCAAAAACTATGTTATCCACATAGACTTGGGCAACAAAAATAGCACCATCATCTCTCCTGATGAACAACATCATATCAACTCCCTATCTCTTGAAGACATAAGCTAAGATATAGGAACTAAGCCTCTTGTACCAAGAACGGGGTTCTTACTTCAAAACATACAAGGCTTTCCTCGGATAGTATACTGATCAAACCCTTTTACTTGTTCCACGTAAACCTCATCCTTGAGAATTCCATTCAGAAAGGAACTTTTGACATCCATTTGATATAACATGAAGTGCAGATGACATGAGATAGTGAGAAGTAAGAGAATGAACTTATATCTTATAAGAGGAGCAAATTTCTCGTTAAAGTCTATACCCTCTATGTAGACTTGAGAGAACAATGTAGCCTTATTTTGAATAATAGTACCACATTCATCCATCTTATTCTTGAAGATCCACTTGGTACCTATCAAATTTGTCTCACTTAGTTGGGGGACTAGTTACCAGACATCATTCTTCCTAAACTGAAGCAACACATCTTGCATAGCACATATCCAATTTTCATCTTTGAGTACTTCCTTATAATTTTTGGGCTCGACTTTGGACGTGTAGAAAACATAGCTAACAATGTTCTCTTGCTAGGTAGGAGTCTTGACCCCTAGTTCGGGATCTCCTAAAATAGTAATAGGATCACGACTCTTGCGAACCCACCAAGAAGAAGTTTCCCCTAAATCAGGAATAGGGTGCGTTATGGGTGTGGGAGGCTCAATGGGATCTCAATAGAAAGTGCGTCATCCTCACACAAAAGGTTAGAATCAATAAACATCGACGGTTATTCATCTTTCATGTTGATTTTTATTGAACCCATAACCTTAGAGTTACTGAGGTTAAAAACCTTATATGCTCTACTAGTCTATGAATATCTTAACAATATTCCTTCGTCGCTTCGAGAGTCGAACTTTTCTAATTGCTCTCTATTACCTAGGATGTGGCATTTACTCCCAAAGACATAGAAATATGAAAGATTTGTCTTCTTTCCAGTCCATAATCCGTAGGGTGTCTTAAGTGTGTGTGGACAAAGGTAAACCCTATTCACCATGTGGCATGCGATAGACATCGCCTCTGCCCAAAATCTCCTAGCAACTCTACAACTTAGAAGCATAGATCTAGCCATATCCTGAATCGTTTGATGCTTCCTCTCAACAATCCCATTTTGTTGAGGAGTCTTCGCGACCGAAAATTCATGTTTGATCCTGAGGCTATAATAGTAAAGATCTCCTTTACCTTCCTTAAACTCAGAGTCGTTGTCACTACGTATTCTATTGATAGTGACTCCATGTTAATTTTGCAGGGCACGACACTTGGTCATAATATATTCCATAGCATCGAATTTCATTCTAAAAAAACCTATAATTGAGTAACAAGAGAAATCATCTACCATCACGATGATATACCTCTTACTACCCAAACACTCAGTACGAGTAGGACCAATAATATTCATGTGTATCAACTCAAGAACTCGTGAAGCGTTAATGGAATTCAATTTTTATGCGGGATAAAACTTTCTTTCCCAACTAATAGGGTTCACAAATCGCAGAAGTAGGGTTTCCAAGTGATGGCAAGCCACATACTAGGTCCTTTTTAGCTAATTTATCCAAATCTCTAAAATTCGCATGACCAAGTCGTTGATGCCATAGATCCATAAGAGTGATTGTGGTGCTATTGTAGACAAATGAGGACTTGGGTACAATCTCATAACAATTATATTAAGTCCTCGCCCCTTGAAATTGAAGTTTATCGGCTTGATCATAAACATTCCACTCATTCCGGTCAAACTTTACTCCAAAGTCAGTGTTGTACAACTGGCTAATGCTGAGAAGGTTTTCTTTCAAACCTTTGACGTACAAAACATCCTCTAGCTTAGGAAATTTTGGTATTTCTATTTTACCTCATCCTACTATTCTAGATTTGATCCCTTCTCCAAAGGTGAATTTACCTTCCTTGTGATCCTCTAGGTAGGTAAAATATGATACATCACTTATCATGTGCCTAGAGAACCCACTATCGAAGTACCATTGAGAAGTGTTATGTACTTTGAGAGAAGCATGAACAACAAGAGCTTTTGCATCGAGTTTGGGTACCCAAGATGAGGTAACCTTCTGTTTGCCCATGTCATTGTTGGCTCTAGTCAGAATATTAGAAGTGTCCGCTGATGGCATAGAAATGCGTTGGAACTCTTCCATTAGACTCTAAGAAGTGGTGACTAGAAACTCAACCTGCTCCCTAAGACTCAAAAAATTGCTAATGGCTTATGGTGTAGATAATGTACATCGTATCCGAACCAAACTGTAGAAAAACTCCCTAAGGTGGCCCTTTCTTTTATAATAGGTACATAAGTACACAGTCTTTGGACGACCATGGTTTTCTTTTCTTGGACGAACTCGTCTTCATCATTTTTGGTAATGACCCTAAGGATTCGTAGTAAACTCAGGAACTGGTTCTGATGTGACATGAGACATGGAGGCACCATCAATACCAATTCTCTTCCTTTCACGAAAAATTAAAGTAGGGGTGAGTAGAATCTTTCCCATCTTTACAGATCAGTCCTCTATCTTTATCTTGGCCTCCCTGGCTATCTCAAGGTCATGATTAAGCGGGGATATAAGGGCTTCAAGTTTCTTTCAAGTGTCTATGGAGGTCTAGAGCTCACTCGTAATACTAGCCACTTTATTGGTTAAGTCCCCTTTCTTTTTCTCTAAACATCTCTCTCTCTCTCTCACACCAAATTGACTCTCTCTCTACACAAAATCTCTCTCTATTAACATAAAAAGTCACTCTCTCTCTCTCTCTCTCTCTCTCTCTCTCAAGGCAGTGCTAATAGAGGACTCCCGCTCTCTCTCTTGTCTATCCTAAATATTTTTCTAATATAAGTATCCTAAGGGCTAACGCTTTGTTATGCTTTTTAGTTTTAAAATAATCAACATATAAATAAGTGTACGCGCGTCGTAAATCACACTCTCTCTCACTTGCAACATCTTCCCCTTAACTCACATCGCGTCCACTATCGAAGTGTCCCTATGAAGTAGCATCCTCATTATCGTGAGGCTCACTCTCATTACTCACATGACTAGACATGAATGCGGTGAAGTTACATTCACGCAGTGCCTCGTCTACAGAATCCACCGACTCGACCTCACTATCGTCACTGAGGGAGGAGTTAAGAGCAGCTTTGCCTTTTGCCTTGATGTCACAACCTAGTAGGACACTCAAATGCCTTATGACCTCTACCGTCACACTCATAACATCTCTCCTCGCCTTTCTTAGGTGCGTCCTTTTTATCCTTTTTATTTTTCTTTTCAAACTTATTTTTCCCAAAATTCTTTTTATCTTTGAAATTGACATTTTTCTTAAATTTGGAAAATTTCTTCAATTTCTTTACAAACAAGGCTAAATCGTCTAAGTTAAAATCAAACTTAGAATCAGATAACTCATCCGCTCTTATCCTAGACAACTCACCTCTATTTATTGCTGACCCCTCACTCTTCCTAGCCCGGGTTTTAAGTGCTACGCCTTTATCTTTTGATTTTATCGTATTAGGAAACATGTCAATTTCATAAGTCTGGAGGTATCCTACCAATTCTTCTAATTTCAGACTACTCAAATTTCATAGTGAATTTAGCAGAGTGACTTTAGGGATAAAACGCTTAGGGAGTGATCTTAAAATCTTTTTAACTACTCTAGCATCAGGAATGTGTTCACCCAAATTAAAACTAGTGTTAACAATATGAGATAAGTGTGCATAGAATTCATCAAAACACTTTGATTCAAGCATGGTGGTTGTCTCAAATTGTGTAGTTAAATTTTGTAATTCTGATTCTTTAACATCATTAGTTCCTTAATGGGTAAGTTGAAAAAGATCCCATGCTTTTTTATACGTGGTACACGTCACGATTCGTCGAAACTCATCGGGGGTGACATTTCTGGAAATTGCACTAAGCCCATGTGAGTTATATGTGCTCCATTTAAATTCTTTCTCATTCCATGAAGTCACATATTTCAATGTATTTACATTAACTATGGTGACTGTGGGAGGCATCCACCCTCTTTCACACACAACCCAAACATGTTCGTCAATGACCTTTAAATGATATTTCATATGGGCTTTCCAATATGCATAATTTGACCCATAAAAAATTAGCACTCGATTATACAAGTTTTCCATTCAAATTGCGCTTTTTAAAAAAATTAATTTTTAAAGCAAAATTGATATCTAAAAAAATTTTGCAAAAAAGATTACACGGTATAATTGTGTAAATGGATCTGATACCAATTTGAGAGTGCACCAACAATCAATGATTGACTTTTTTTAATTAAATTCCAATTTTTAATCCCAAAAATCCCAACTCTTGTAACCAGATTGTGGCAGACTAAATAAATCAAACGAAGCATGCAAAGTCAATCACAATATGAGGAAAAATCCCCTGAAGGGGAAAAACCAATTATTTCACAATAATATGTAATGACTTACAATCACAGCAAAATACAATTTTAATGCACGAATACTCACATGCGTCGGCTCGTCATCGTCGGCATTTATCAACAAGAGGTCCTATAAGAACTCTAATTTCCGCAGTGGATAAACACCCTTCTTCTCCACAAGATTACTCCAAGACGAGTATAATAATTGTATGTAGGGTTTAAAGATTCACACAAATGTAAGGGAAAGATTTGTGAATAAAAAGGCATGAAACCTTGAAAAAATGAAGTATGTTTCTGGGCAGAATAATTGCTAAAACATTAGTGCCAAAAGAGTTGGAAAACATATATAATGATCACTGCTTTAAATAGAAAAATTGAGGCGGTGCGTCACTCGAACGACGTACAAGTGTCGCTCGAACATAAGTCCACATAACTCGAATGACTTCGCACGAGATGACTATGTTGCATGAATGACCATTCAATCTTGCTTGAATGGCGTCAGTGAGATTTTTTCCCTTTGCCTCTACACTTAGAAAATTTTCTTATTCCGAAGTAAAAACACTCCAAACCTTTAAAAATATTTTATAAAAATTTCCAAAATATTTATGTAAATAATAAACACTCCAAATAATTTATTTTACCATAATCGTGAGTGGAGTAGTGTGAACGATTGAAAAGTACATGGCATGTTTCATGATGAAAGTATGAAGATGATGGACATGTAGATTTGGATCAAGGCCATCATGGATGATTGTGTTGGCGTGCCAAATGTAGCGGCATCTGACATACTAACTGTGATCTAGGACAAATAGAAAATTCCCAGATTCTAACTTGGACATTTATAAAATCATGTCCTTACTCTTTCACTGCTTGATCACAACTCATCTCGAAGTCTTCTTCCACCATATTCTCATTATGTTAAGAAATAGTTTTGGCAGTATGATTGGGATCACCTTTCTTTGGATTTTTCTCCAAATTATTTGGCAAAAAGAATATATACGAATCCTACCCATGCATTTTCTTGCAGTAGTTCCTACAATACTTAGGCATATTATCCATCTGAACCTCCAGCCAAAAACCCTTATGACCATGCCGTATCCAAACTCTTTTCGAGATCTTATATTGTGAGGTCTACCTCAATACAAATGCTAAAAAACTTGGCCTATTAATTTCTATTATGGAGGCTTCTAGATTTAGAGGTTTTCCAATAAGCTGGGCAATTGAGAAAAGGGAAAATTTAGAGAAGAAATGAATTAGGGGTTGTGGGAATGAGATCCAAATACGAAAGAGGATGCTTTCAATATCTGAGCTGAAGTCACTTGAAGATTCTCATAGGAAACCTTCTTACATACCAAGTGTCTTGAATCCACATGCTAGAGAAGTCTTCATTTGAATTCAATCTAATCAAGATATGCATATTATCTAGAAGGCCAATACTGAATGCAATTTTGAGTGTGAAAGGTTTAAAGATATGTCTTATTACCTCCATTAAGGGTCTATCATGTGATAATTTTCCTACCAAGGCATGATGAAAAGGTTTTGAAAGGGCTGTTATGTCTTCTTGGGAGAACATAACTACAGGCTCTTCTTGAAGGTTGTGGGCGGTTTATGGGAAAGATCATGATGAGGGTATGATGATTCAGCAACCATAGATGCAAATAAGAGATTCCAAATAGTTTTAATGTCTAGAGGTTTGGGATCAACGTGAGTCATGGAAGGTTAGCTAGCCATGAAAACCTTAATTAGGGTTTGAAGGAAGGCTAGAGAGAGTGTGTGGTTTTCTATGGTTTAGTTAATGTATCTTGGAATGAGTGTAAGGTTATATGTGTTATACCCATTTTATAAATTGAGATGCATATTATAGCCCGGTAACATTGGGTAAGAATTTTTATATGATTTATCTTAAATCGTGAGTAAGGGTTGTGCACCTTATTTTATTTATCTTGTTAATAAGGGTTATAAATGCATTCCAGTAGCATTGGTTCGACATATTTATATGTTTGTTTGATTCAACTCATTAATGAGGGATATAATTTAATGTATGTTTCATGTTCTCTATGTACCATATGTAAATAGTCATAGTGATGCACTTTGAGGAAATCCATGTTAGGGAACATATGGTATGAGTCGCGATGGGGCCTCGATGAGTAGACAAGTTTGTCATGTTCATTTTACCCTAGGGCCTTAGTCTAAGTTATAGCGTACTAAGACGGTTTGAAAAGTGATTTAAGAGTATGGTCTATGGTATTATGGGCTATATGGATGGGTGTATACATAGTGATTTATTATTCGATTGTGATGAGGTCTCAGGGTTAGGATAACCTCAAACTATTCCTAATAGAGGTGAGTGATCCACAAAAGTAATGATGATATACCATCATTATTTGTGTGCATGAGAATAGCACATTTATTTGTAAATGAAAAGGTTTTTACCTTTGTATGTATGTTAGAGAAGATAGAGTCTTTCTCCTACCTTATGTTATTATTGCCTGGAAGTACTAGAGTTGGTGGTGCCAGTTTATATGCTATAGTGGAGATGTATATGACTTATAGTAGGAGTGTTTAAGTTGATACTTATTCTTTTAATTCCCGCATTACATATAATAAAGACATTTATATTGTATTATTGGCACGGCATAATCAAATGTGTATAGATTTGAGTTATAAGCATGTTATTGGTTATTTGGTAAGACGTACTGTAGGTTCAATAGTAGCACATAATGTATGGATTATAATGAAATAGATAAGCTTAATGATGAGAAACTATAGATTTAAGAAATATTTTATAAGATTTTAACCACCTGGATTACACATGGCTTCGGGATTTAGAACCACATGATATTTTAGGTTTTTGGGTTGGGTAATTAATAATTTAAGATATGTTTAAAACCCAAGAGGAAGATATTTAGTTATAATGTGTCTCTGATTCCATTATAATCCTATTTGACAGAGGCTTATTGTTTTCATTTTCTTTCAAAAATGTTTTTATAGGTTCTTTTTGTGGTAGATCCTATGGTCGTTGTTTCGGTGTAGGAGAATATCTAGCAATGTCCCATTTCTTGCTCTTTGGATTGTACGAGTCGAGTAAGTGTACCTCATTCTTTTATTATATTATTTTATTTTCGGCCATATTGTAAATGTATATATATTTTTGTAGATTTTGTCTTTTGTATGATTATATAGTTTATATTCCGTAGATTACTTATGTGGTATTAGCAGGATTGGTATCAGAGTTGGTTTTATGTTGATTAAGTATTTCATTATCTTGATATTGTTCATTATGTTTTGATTATTTCTTACTCTTATAATGTTACCAAATGTTTTTTATTCCTATGCTTTTTATACTAGACTTGATCAATCTTGTCATGAATTTTATGGGGTGTCACACTCCACCTTATGTTCTAGCCAAAGGAGTATACCCTTAAAGTTTCGAAGCTCAGTCTTCATGACTTAAAAGGTCTCTGCTATTACCACATATCCAAAATAGTCAAGGATGTGTAACTCGTCAAGCCTAGCTAAAGACTCCTAAGCAATATCCAGTAAAGAGGCAATATCTTTGGGAGTCTTCTAAATAGAAAGCCTCTTTTTGTCTTGAAGGGCAACCCAAGTCTTCAGAGTGTCCACCTCTATCAAGAGCCTCTATTAGTAGCTTCTGGCCATTAATCACCTGTTCTAAGCATTGATGAGTGAGATCCCAACTATTGGCCATCCTATTTACTTTTTTCCATGACCCGTTGAGATCAAGAGGATTGGCCAAGAGAGCCTCTATCTAGGGTCTAGCCGGCAAAAGAAAAAAGATATAAGGATAAGAAACAAGATAAAATGTAGGAAAGGAATTAGGAAAATATGCAAGTACATTGCCCATTCAGTGAACCAGTTCCTCGGTATTGGCAAGGTACCCTTATCCCTCAAGGTGGTCACCATATAAGAGATGGTTGTCTTCGCCAGGACATAAAAGGCCTCCACCGTTAAGGTATGAGGATACACCCCCTTTGATATATTAGGAACCTTAGTTGCCATTCGTAAATCCCTTTCCACATGATGGAGTTCCACGTTTTCTTCAGATTTATATTTTGAAACCAATGGCTACAATCACTTTAGAATATAAGAATCTTCCTGGGTTACCCCAGGAGTCCCACCTACCCCGAATTATTCTTGTAAGATGGGTAGGTTTTACTGAGCTCTAGACCTAAGACTCAATAAAGGAAGATGACCAACTTGAGGTTGTTATAAGGGCCTCAAAAGGGGCAGAGGCCAAATTGTATGCATATATTTTTACTTGTTATATTTTCTTTGAATTTGAAGGCGTGTTTAAGTGTGCAAGATTACAATATGTGAAAAAGTTTACAAGAGTGCAAATCTACTAAAAATATGTGTCTATCGGGCATTTACACCTTTTCCTTTTGGGTCTAGGACGAAATATTTTAGAGAGCTTGACGGACCATAGTTTTTTTTATTTTGATTTTGTCCCGAAATAGTTAATGAGGGATATTTGTAAGGACACATGCCCAATTGACTTAATTAGTATGCATTCTCTTAATTTTAGACAAAACATTTTGACTCATAGGTTAGGATTTGTTTCGTGTACCTTTAAAGCCTATGACGTGTTTGGATGAAGACATAGAGGAAAAGATTCAGAGAGTAAATATCATGCTACGTTTTGTGCCACATTTTGACTTTGTATTTTCGAGGATCTCTCATGTATGAATGCTTATGAATTTTTAGCATTGGAAATTTTATTCTGGGTGTTTGTTTTCATAAAATTATATGAAGCTATTTTTGATATATTTTAGAATAAAATATTAGTTATTTTTAAGTCATAAGAATGAATTTACTTGTTTCTTTTGAGTGATTTTAGTAGGTATTTTAAAGTCACTTCAAACGAACGAGTTTTCGGTTGGTTCAAACAAGTTTTATGTTTTGTTCAAATGACGTCCTGTTTTCATTCAACGAACTTTATCAAAAAACATGTCCCCTATAATAACATATTTTATATATATAGGGGTTCAATCAATTTTTTTAGAGGAAATTTTAGCGAAAAAGTTTTCCAATACGAATCCATAAGTTCCCAAACCCTAGTTTCATGAAAAATGTTTAAAATCCAAGGTTTATTATTCTATATGATTTATGATCTTGTTTTGTGGTGACTAAAAAGTTTAATCTACTCATATTGACTAAGAATCATATAGTACAGAGGATTTCATATCCGATTTTCTTTTTACATACGTTGGACTTTGTGGTGTGGTATTACAGTGAAGAAATGATGGACTCCGTTTTCATGTCCATAGCCGATTGTTCGGCCTGTTTGGTGGATACCGAGGCACTTGTGGACTCACAAGTTATAGAATCTTAATGGCTAGACTCAGGTTTTTCACTGTATGTAGGTAAACGAAAAAATATTGTCAAGGATTGAGAGGGCATCGAGTCTACACTATAAGTCTCCTGTCATATCCTTACAATTCCATACATAGTGAAACTTGTGCGGCTGGGACATTTGAGATTTTTTCCGTTGTGAGTTCCTCGTACATCGCAATGTTGTGTGATTTATTTATTTATTTATTATGCTATCACCTAATTGTATGTTTTAGGATAAGACAAAATTTGGAAAATCATTTAATCACAACAACTTGACTTAAAATTGATGCAACACACTTTTTCGAATTAGTTGATTTTAGTTTAATAATTAATTTGAAAAATGAAAAGTTGAATTGGTTAAACCGTCCATCTGTATATATAACCTCCTAGAACTTCATTTTTTATGTACCGAGTTTTTGAATTTGCGATTATTCATCAAAAGTCATCGATTTTGGGGTATTTTGAGAATTATTGTTGCAATTACCGAAATTGAGAGAATAAGCCATGCTAACCACGAAACTGAAGATGGTAATTCCACAAAGTGTGTGAGGCCAATAAAGTCAAATGTGAACATCTTGCAAAAAAGTTTAAACACGGAATAAAAATTCAAATAAAGTATTACAAAATACTAAATCAATTACAATCTAAAGAAAAATAGTTTTTGACAATGACCCCATTTAATGTAACAGATAATGGGGATGTGTTTTAGTTTTTACTCAATTCTCCGGAAACAGTGCTAGGGAATTGAGTGACCTAAGTTAAACATAACAAGAATAAACACTATAGGTTAAGAATAATATCCATCACCTCGAGTTAATTAGAATAAATGGTTACATGGGAAGAGAAGATTTGCAAAATTAAATCTCATTTAATTAATGAATTAAATCTAGAGTTTTTATCCCCTAAATTCTCGTTGAAGCCTACTATGATTTTTGTGTCAACAAATATAATGGATATTATACACAGAAGGTCATAAATATAGCGCATACATTATAGACACCGTTAAATCTCTGTGGCATAAATCAAGAAAAACCTAACCCATCCGAACTAGTTTAATCCATCATTAAATGAAAGTAATCAACTAATCCTATGTTTGTTTAATCATCTTAACCTAAACTAAATTAGCTACAAAGCATAATACATGACATTAATTAAAGAAACTAAAGTAAAGAAATTAGATAAGTTAACAAAGCAAGAAAATAAGAAGAAAGATTTAGTTAATTAAAGAAGATGATGAATATTACAAACCATAGGGGAGAGAAGGAGAAGCTCCAAAATTCGTACTCAAAACCTTATCTAATATAGAAACTGATAACCTCTAATATAAAGATATAAAAATACAACTTACATATATATGGTTAGTGATTGAAAAGAAAATAGAAAAGAAAACAAGAGATAACATTGCCAAATATCTATGATGATTGATCGATTGATTCATTCTAAAACTGGTCTCTGTACAAGGCAAAACCCATTTTGATCGATCGATCAACGATTTTGGTCGATTGATTGATGGAAGTCAAAATTCAACAAGGGTTTATTTCCATGAAAAAAATATATTTATCGATCGATCGACGGGGGAGGATCGATCATTCTATCCCCTATTTTCTAACCTTTTTATTTCTAAAAATAAGAATTGTTGCTCTATGGAAATGGCTCTAATATCACCATCTAGGATCGAAATGACGTTTTGTATGTGGTCATGCAAAGCTAACTCGATAAACTACACTTCCATGGAGATTAAACAATCAGAATATGAAGTATAAAAATGTGGAATTGTCCCTCAAGTTGCATCCCATGGTGTAACTTTCTTGAAATTCAACCAGTTGCTCCGTTAAGCACTCTAACATCTACAAAAACTCAGATAAACCTTTCACATCATATGATAGAATTCTACATTTCAATGGTCCAAACTTTTTTAATTAAATATCAACTTCAACCAGTTTTAAATTCTATTTTATGCAACTATGTGATTTAAAGAAGAAAATCATAAAAGCATGCAATAAAACAAATAAGAAAATGAATATCAGGACAAATCCTCGCAGAACAAAACCTTTTCTTATTTGACTATTATATGTAAATTTCACGTTACATGTAAATAGATAAATACAAATAGCGTTTAAAATGAAAATCCCATAAGTGACCCTTCGTCTTCCTCAACAATTGTTCCCACGAGAACTACATGTCCAGTAATGGAGACACCATCTCCACACGAGTAAATCCAAGAATGTAGTATGTGTTTATGAGGGTTTCAAAGTTATTTACAAAATATTGATTGGGAGGTCATGTGAATAAAAAGTTGTTTTTGTCCTTTTAAAAGAAGACTTTTTGTGCAGCAACTCTGCATAAAGTTAGGTCATAAAAGTATTGCAAATTACCCTCATGAAGCAGGTTTTATAGGCAAACACAAAAATTAAGATAGTGTGACACAGTTAGAACTAGATTAAGAGGTCGTTCGAATGATATATGTATCTATATAGAAGAGACCATCTAAAAATAACAAAAAATTAAAGCAGTACACCTTCGTTTGAACCATATTCGATGACAACCATTAAACGATGCTGTAAATGACATATGCATGTCATTCGAACGAAAAGGCCATGTCGTTTTAAAGACTTAAGGAAAAAATGTATTTATTTAAAAATCCAGCCTCCTTTTGAAAATATAAAACCTAGTAAAATAAAATAAAATTATTGTAGAAATATCAGCGAAAAAGCTAAGAACTCCAAATAAAAATTATGCCATAAAGATGTAGAGTACTGCAGAGCGGTTGAAGTTGAACGTGATGAACGTGGTGAAAGTTGAAGATGAGTTTTGCACAATGATGTCGCACGTTGCAAAATATTCAGATTGAGGACGTCATGGATGATCGTGTAGACGTGCCAAATGCAATGGGGTACACCATATCTTATGTGATCTAGAACGCTAAATACAAGTCCTAGATTTTAGCAGACAATGACATAAAATGTCCTTACAAATCTCCCCCAATGGATATTCTAATAAATACATAAAAAATTTGAATTATGAATCCCAAAAAATAAATCTAATACATACAATACTTTAATACCCTCGCAAAACCCTCAAATGGAACGATATCAAAATACACGAGTCTTGAAATTTTCAAAATCTTCAAATCTCCAAATTTCTTTGTATTCATCGAGTGTATCATGAATATGATCTTCTAATGAACCTACGCACATGAGATAAGAAACAAATACCCATGACGTGCAAAAGTTTGAAATAAAATAACATGCATAAATGACAATCGTACAAGAAATCACCAAGCTCAAACTTTCCCACTCCGCCATAATTCATTCTCCCCCTTTTTATGATGTCCCAAATAGACAAGGAAAATAAACATAAGCAATAAATACAGAGTGTGTCACAAACAATAAATAACTATTTTTGGAATTTTTCAAAATTTTTCCTAAAAAATTGCAATCATAAATCACACCATGAACTAACATTAAGATAACTAAGTCGTGAATGCATAAATGAATGTGTGTGAACAAATTTGATAGGAAAATCAACTCAAACAATTATAACATATATGCATGATGAATTTTGGATACTCCTAACGAATGAACTCAAAATTTTCCTTAGGTGTAAAAATGTTGAATTCAAATGATATCGACTTAATCTAATGAACAAATCAAAGTCTAAAATGATTTTCACACCAATAACATCTAAAACTATGTAATACTTTTACGAGACTTTTTTCGAACGTGAAAACCCATTGATCTTCAGCTAAACTCTCTCAAAACACATATATAAAATATTTCACTCAAGTATTTTATTTTTAAGAACTCATTGGTCATATGTAGTGAAGCATCATTATTCTTTTAAATTTGGAAAACACTTTATGTTTTTCTTTTGAGTGATTTTAATCTTTTAGGCTCTTTCGTTTTTGTAAATGGTGTCTATTTACGCAAATATCTTTTCACTTTCACATTCTGAGCCATTTCTTTTAAATTAACACATTTACCAGAGATATAAATTGCAATTTTTCCAATTGGGGCAATGGTTATTAGAAGCACTATTTTTATTGTCTCATTTTATCGCATTTGGTTCGTTTTAAAGAAAAGAATGAGATGAAAACACTTTGACCAACACATGACAAACAATTACAATGCTCCAAAAAATCCGTGTATTTTTTAACTAAAGGAGACAATGAGTTGAATATGTAGAACGTAATCAGTAATCATATCTCAATGATTCCAAAAAATTATAAAGCACATGGATGAAATAAAGTTGTGTCTAAAAACACTATAAAAAATTCACGTGGATAATGGAATGATATTGTGACTTGGCAATCTTAAATGTCCATCCATAGAAGGTGTAAACAAACAACAAAAATCTTTTTGAGTTTTTCAAATAAATTTATAATAAAGATTTATTTTTTGCCTTTTTCATTTTTCTTAAAAATCAAAAATATGTTTGAATTTTTCTCTTTTCTTACAAACCAAAAATATTTTTGTATTTTTCAATTTTTTTCTAAGAGACCGAAAATCTTTTTTGATTTTTCTAAAATATGAAAAAATATATAATATAGGAACAATACAAATGATACAATATATCACTATGAATCAAGAATATGAACATGAAAATTCATCCTATACTAGACAAAGTAACCAAACCTTAGTAAACTTTGAAGATACCTAAAGACTTCCTAAGACTCTCGAATCTAAGGGCATCTAAAGGTTTCGTGAAGATGTCAGCTAACTGGCGATCCATGGTCACAAAGCTCAAGGACATGACCTTCTCATGTACGAGGTCTCGGATAAAATGCTCGTATATCCTAATGTGGTTCATGCGCGAATGCTGGACTAGATTTCGAGATATATGTATCGCACTTGTGTTATCACATGAAATAGTCATGGTGCCCTATAAAATCCCATAATTATCTAACATTTGCTTTAATTATAAGAGTGGTGTGTAACAACTCCTGGAGGCAATGTACTCAGCCTCGGTAGTGGACAAAGAGATGGAGTTCTTCTTCTTTCTCAACCAAGAGACAAGAGATGTCCCAAAATAAAAACATCCACTCGAAGTGCTCCTATATCCATCTATATCTTCTTCTCAATCGCAATCTGAATAGGTGAATAAATGGTCGTCGGTGTCAAAGGAATACAAAATTCCATATGAGAGAGTCCCACTCACATATTTAATATAACGTTTAAGAGGATGTAAGTGTGACTCTTTTGGGAACACTTGATATCATACATAGACTCCAACACTAAAGGCTATGTTCGTATAACTTGAAATCAAGTAGACAAGACTAGCTATCATATTCTGGTACAAGGTTTGCTCCACATCCTTACCCATAGTGTCCTTGCTAAGATTCGTCGAGGTACTCATAGGTGTGCGTGAGTGCTTAGTAGAGTCTAACCCAAGATTTTTAATGAGGTTTCTTGCATACATAGATTGAGAGATGAACATCCCATCCTCTATCCGACGAACCCGGAGATCAAGCAAGAATGTAAGCTTACCAACCATGCTCTTCTCGAACTCACTATTCATCTCCTACTCAAAATCGTGAGCATGGAGAGAGCATATGTATCCAAAGACTATGCTGTCCATATATACTTGGGAAACAAAAATAGCACCTTTTCCTCTCCTAGAAAAATAATGTCTTATCTACTTCCCCTTTCTTGAAGCCATGGGCTAAGAGATAGTATGAAATCCACTCGTACCAAGTACGGGGTGCTTGATTCAAAACATATAAGGATTTCTTTAAATAATAATCGTGTCTAGGGTGCTAATAATCTTCAAACCCTTTCGGATGTTCCACATAATCCTCCTCCTATAGAATGCCATTCAGAAAGGCATTCTTGACATCCACCTGATATATTTTGAAGTGCAGATGACATGTGATGGTGAGTTATAAGCAAAAGGAGTCAAGCTTCCCAACAGGAGCAAATGTCTCCTCAAAGTCTACACCCTCAAACTATGTGTATCCCTGAGTGAACAACCTAGCCTTATTATGGATAATGGTAACATGCTCATCCATCTTATTCTTAAAGATCCACTTAGTCTTACCAATCACATTCGTCTCACCAGGTCAAGCGACAAGATCTGAGACATCATTGTTTATAAACTGAAGTAACTCTTCCTTCATAATGGATATCTAGTTCTTATTTTTGAGTGCTTCTTTGATATTCTTGTGCTCGATTTTGGACGAGAAGCACAGAAAGCTATCAATGTTCACAAGCTGAGATCAAATCTTGACACCTAAAGTAGGATATCCTAGAATAGAGAAAGTGTCATGACTCTTGCAAAACCAAGCTGGTGTGCCTCCTAAAAAAGGAGTAGGGTCAACCTTAGATGTGTGAGGAACAATGAGATCATGACAAAGGGGTGCATCATCCTCACATAAAGGATTAGGATAAAAAAAACGTCGGTGTATCATTATCTTTAACAATTACATTTATTAGTTCCATAAACTTAGAGTTGTTCAGATTAAAAACTCAATAAGCTTTGTCTGTCAATGAATATCCTAATAGAATTTCCTCATCGCTCCACAATTCAAACTTTCCTAATTGCACTCTATCCCTCGGGATGTAGCATTTACTCCCAAAGACTCAAAAATATGAACGGTTGGGTTTCTTCATTGTCCATACCTCATATGGCATCTGAAGTGTGTGTGAATGAAGATATACCTTATTCATCGCGTGACATGCGATATACACAGACACTGCTTAAAATCATTTAAACACTCTACGACTAAGAAACATGGATCCAACCATCTCTTGAATCGTCCGATTCTTTCTCTCAACAATCCCATTTTGATGAGGAGTATTCACATTCAAAAATTCATGCTTCATTCCAAGGCTATCAAAGTAATGATCCACCATTTCTTCTTTAAATTTTATGTCGTTCTGAGTATGCATCCTATAGATAGTGACACCGTGTGGATTTCGCAGGACACAACTTTTGGTCATAAGAAACTCAACAACATCATCTTTCTCTCTCTAGAAACCAACTATCAAGTATCGAGAGAAACCACCTACCTGTGACACCCCGCCTAATAAAATACCGGGTGATCAGTCCTATACCAAATTAAAATAGGAATCCTAGTTGGTTCATCCTTAGCATCATTGTCGAAAACTTTTTAAAACTTACTAACCACCTAGTATTCCAAAAACTGGCGCCAAATTTTAACTTTTTAATTAAACAAAACAGTACATACGGAATTAAATACAAACCATTCACACAACAGAATTTAAATTAACTGAATAATTATTTAAACAATTTGCCGAATAAACCATCGGCCACGGAAGTGAAAATAATCCAATACAAACATCCAACACTTGAATAAATACATCTGAAAACTGTACTGAGAAGTCTGGGCGACAAGGCCTAAATAAAACTGAAACTGATAAATGATTCCTACTCTAGGAATGAATTAACGATGCGTTTAACCCAAAATCCTACTAGAATCCACATATCTCGCAGCTCCGTGTCCATGGAATAGAATATCAATTCTGGCGTCCCTGTGGCTGGACACCTAAAAGGTTTTGAAAATATTTTTATAGCAAGGATAAGAACCCAAAACATTTTGAAAATATTTAGCAAGTGAATTAACTATAGTAATTTAAAATGCATGAATGCGCTTCATATATAAGTTAGTGTCGCACTCCCTTGTGGAAATTCTCACCCCTCCACTAATGTGTACACCTATCGGTTACCTTAACCCCCCCTAGTTGTACTACCCCGTACAACTAGTTCTGGTATAACCTCCCCTTGCCATACTACTCTAACACGAGTATAATTATTCAAGAATTAAAAGTTATTTCACCAGTTAACTCAATTAATTCCTTCTTAAATAATAGAATATAACCGTGACACAAGTTATATAAAGTAAGTACATCACACACTGTATTGTTACCCGCATATAATATTTAATACCATTATATACGTACCTTTATTAAAACATCCATACATATATCATACGTATGTCCATCCTTCCGAGTATACCCTCAACGGATGATTCCCTTTAAAGTGCCATCTCACTAGGTGTGCTCACATAACCTAGTTACCGAAGTTGGGATCGCTCACCAACCTAGCCCAAAACATAAACGAAGTGGAGGCGGTCATATTCCTTCCCTGAAAGTGAGATAAGCCCCTCACCCATATACCGGACGCTATAACCTGGGGATATACTCACTCTCCTCCTCAAGCTAGGGGATTCACCCACATTGCACAACCTCCCTTCATAGAGCTAGGGTATAATTAAATAAATATCTAATCACTGATATTTAATAGCACACACAATATATACACACATATATATACTATCATTATACTGTATATCCCCGTCTACTCACAACCTGTAACACTAGCATGTAATTTCCCGAGTCTCTCGCCTGACACAACTAAATAAATTTTCTCACTTATTAAATTATCATTATCCCGAGTCTATGGTCCGACTCTAATTTATTTAATTCACACATTAATTAATATAATATTTTTTTTGAGTTTATGGTCCGACTCTAATATAAATACTTTACACATTAATTTATATAATAATTGCCCGAGTCTAAGATTCGACTCTAATTTAATTAATTTATTACCTTCCCGAGTCTACAGTCCGACTCTAATTTAATTAATTACACATTAATTAATCTAATACTTTCCCGAGTCTATAGTCCGACTCTAATTTAATTAATTACCCATTAATTAATTTAATACTTTACCGAGTCTACAGTCTGACTCAAATTTAATTAATTAACACATCAATTAATCTAATACTTTCCCGAGTCTATAGTCCGACTCTAATTTAATTAATTACCCATTAATTAATTTAATACTTTCTAGAGTCTACAGTCCGACTCAAATTTAATTAATTAACACATCAATTAATTTAATACTTTCCCGAGTCAACAGTCCGACTCTAATTTAATTAATTACACATTAATTAATTTAATACTTGGTGTCGCCCAACCAATATACACGGACTCCCTCACTTGGCCCGTAACTTAATATTTCCTGAGTCTATGTTCCGACTCTAAATTAATTTACTCTCTCAACAATTAGTTTAATACTTTGGTGTCACTTAACAAACATACCCGGACTCGCTCACTTGGTCCATTTTTTTTAAATCTCAGAATTTCATTCCCCAATATTCTCCCCTAATGTGTCACACATTCATCTCTCCCAAAATTCCCAATTATATTCATCTATAATTACCAAGAGTCACACCCCTATTCAATTTTTATCGTATAAATTAACATTTGAATTTTCCTTAATAAAATCTCCCACGTAAGTAAAAACTGGCGTCACTGCCAAAACTCCTATATCATCGATCGATCGAACCCCCTGGGTCGATCGATCGATCGTCCTAGAATTCGTCTTCTCCAGCCTACTGTTCGGCCAGTGACGAAAAACTAGGGTTTCTTTTATCAAATTTCAACCTCAAACCAGCCTATTAATCATCTTATTACATCTCTCATGAACTATAAACCTCATCTAAACCTTTTAGCATCATTAACACTACGAATCTTTACCCCCCTCAAGAACACAAATCCCTATGGTACAATCCCAATTCCAAATTCAAATTCCACCATTTACGTTTTGGGTTTCTCATTCAAATCAGATGTCTATGCTCAGAAATATAAAACACAACTAATTCTTACTTTGAATCTCATTCAATTGTTCCATTAACAAAAACCCCATTTTGTACCCATCTATCCCCAAAACGAATTTTAATTTACACGTCACTAAAATATGAATTGGATATCACAATTTAAACATTGCAGCAAGTTAACCACTTGCCTGAAATCGTTCGTAGAGTCTGATCCGTTGTAGGGAATGGTTTGATGACGAACCCTCACTTTTGCCCTTTAATTTGTCTCCAAAAAGGTTCCCAATTGCTCTTGATTTGATTTCCTCTGTGCCTCTCTCAAACCCTAGGTTTAGAATTGTTAACTTCCATTCAATAAGTCCCTCACTTAGGTTAAAAACTCTTAATCCCATTTTTGGCCATATGGGCCTAATTAAAATGGCCCAAATCACTCCGTGTATGCCTGACTAAGTCCAAAAATGCCCTGAGACCCAATCACTACCACCGGGTACTCTTTTCTGATGATCTCGACCCATCCGGACTCAATCGCGCACTCAAAATTGTCATTCGAAATAATTTTTGACATTCTCCAATTTTGACCTCAAAATGCGACACACGAGATTTTGAACAATTAAAATTAAAAGTTGCCAATTATTAATAATTCGGCTCACTCAAATAAATTCTCCAACTCGTGAATTTAAATTTCTCTAATTTAAATATTTTTATAACTCCCAAAATAATTAAATAATAAAGCCTCAAAATTATGGGGTGTTACATACTCCCCCCCCCCCCTACAAAAGAATTTTGTCCTCGAAATTGAGATAAACCTAGTGTTCCAAGCTTCAAATATCACTTTCTATTCATGCGTCTAAATGCTCGATATATCTATCTCTTCCCACTTCTAACTATAAGTTACACAAATATGTATTTTAATTCACCAGGGCGCCCATACACCCTGTACCCGTGCTTAACCGCAGAAAACTTGCCTTAATTAACCCGGGTGCCCATACACCCTATCTCCGTGCTTTATCGCACGAAAGTTACCCGAATATGCTATTCGTAACCCGTAATATAACTTCCAACCCGTAGTCATATTATATATATCTATATATACACACACACACACACTGGTCGGGGTACTCAACCTATGTACTAACGACCAAACATCTCCCCACTTCTAACGTTGCGCTAAGTTTCGTGCGTCGGACGTCTCACAAAGCGATATCCAAACAAGGAACCCCCCGATACACTACTACCTAACATTGTCGGCCGTTGAGATCCGTTAGACCCTCAGTCCATAACACGCACCCCTAAATACTTGTCTCATAACACAAAAGTATATACGCCTACCCTTATGCTACAAATGACAACATAAATTATTGCGCCCTACTATTACTAGTCCTTGCGCTAAAAAAATAAACCCCAAGCTATCTCTCCCCACTCAAAAATAAATTTAACCACCCTGATTCATTTCAGTAAACACCCCTACTTACCGGGATAAAATGTGAGAACACAAGACTTCACTATGTGTCTATCGTACCATACAATACAACATATATGCAGACATATATATAGGCTAGATGCCCTCTTAGGTGATACCTAGTACCAATCATACCCTGGTGTCGTGAACACCAAAACTTAACCCCACTATCCACAATAGTTCAAATCCATCGCTATCCAGTCGATATTTGGGAAGAATCATCAACCCTACTCCCATAATTATCAAAAGTAGTAACCCCTCATATAATTCAAACCTTCACTCAGTGTACAGCTCCAGTCTCCCATGAAGAACACCAAAGAACTCCGCTACCCCATATAAAGTTTATCCACGTACTATGGTTGCTACAACCAACGCACCCACTAAATTTGACTCACCCGCGAACTCTAGTGAAAAAAATTATTATATTGTGACATCCTCCTTGGCATTCAAAAATACCAATAGGGTAAAAATAATTACCTCCATACTCTAGCTGCAACAGCTGATCTTCGGGTTCTGGAGCATCTTCTCCCTGCCCGAATGCACCCATGACTTGCTGTAGTGGCTGTACATCCAGGACCTCATCATGTAGTTGACCCCTGCCTCGCTGAGGATAATCTATCTTCATGTGCCCTACTTACCCACAAATGAAACACCTTCGAATAAATTCACCATGCCACTGATCCCTTCCTTGCTGGCCTTGTCAGAATTCCTGACCATCCTGTCGATAGCCTCCAGCTCTAAATCGTTTGGCATGATTTCACTGTCGAAAATCCTGCCCCTGATCTCCCCCTGTCTGCTGCTGGGATACCCCACTGGTACTGTTCCCTCCTGCTTATACAACTGGCTAGCTTCCATTCCCTTCCTGCTTTCTTTCATGTGGAAGCGATGTCCCTGGCAGTGTAGTAGTGTTGCGTTAACTACATCAGTATAAGGTATTAATGCGAGATTACTAACTAAATGTTGTCTTATTCTCCAAACAAACCCATCCATAAACCTTGTTTTCTTTCTCTCTTCATCGCTTACCTCATCCGGTACCAAATTTTCCAACCGACTAAATTCTTCCTCGTAATCAGCCACTGAATGGTCTCCCTGAGTCACCTCACTAAATTTTCTCCTCATTTCAGTCTCAACCTATGGAGGAAAATACTTACGGTCGAACCGCACCCAAAACTCTACAATAGCTAGTGTATCCCTTTCCTCAACTGTGGTGATCGACTCCCGCCACTGTAGCGCTGCTCCCACTAAACTAAAAGTGGATAGCTGTTTCTTCTTTACCTCATCTCAATCTACCATGCGTAGGTGACGCTGGATATCTCTTTTCCACTGACGCGGTAGCACTACATCTGAACCCCCTCGAAACTCCGGTGGATGCCCTTTTTGAAAAACCTCTCGTACTTGCTACCACCCCGACGGCCCCGGGTCGGCCTGAACATCCGGTACCACTAATGCCTGTGGTTGATCTCGTGGAAAGTACCTTGTCATTGAGACCATCATCTCTTCGACTACATGCGCCACTAATTCAGTTACCTGTGCTACCGAAATCATCTCTGACAGTTGTTGCGGTAACTCTTGCTCTTGATGAGCCTCTCTAGTCTCATATCCCCATGCTGCCCTAGTGGGTCTCTCTCTCCTGGGCGGCATCTGGAATGAGAATCGAATCGTATGAGTTCACCCTCAAATCTAAATTTGGCAGAAGAATGTAAATGCACATACGTATGAGAATACAACAATCCTATAATAGGGCTCTATATCAAAGATTGCTAAGCTTTAACGTGAAAAGCCGCACATATCCTAAGGACACTAGAACCTGATGCTCTGATACCATCTGTGACACCCCCGCCTAATAAAATACCAGGTGATCAGTCCTATATCAAATTAAAATAGGAATCCCAGTTGGTTCATCCTTAGCATCACTGTCGAAAACTTTTTAAAACTTAGTAACCACCTAGTATTCCAAAAACTGGTGCCAAAGTTTAACTTTTTAATTAAACAAAACATTACATACGGAATTAAATACAAACAATTCACACAACTGAATTTAAATCAACTGAATAATTATTTAAATAATTTGTCGAATAAACCATCGGTCACAAAAGTGAAAATAATCCAATACAAACATCCAACACTTGAATAAATACATCTGAAAACTGTACCGAGAAGTCTGGGCGACAAGGCCTAAATAAAACTGAAACTGATAAATGATTCATACTCTAGGAATGAATGAACAATGCATTTAATCCAAAATCCTGCTAGAATCCACATATGCCGCAGCTCCGTGTCCATGGAATAGAATATCAATTCTGGCGTCCTTGTGGTTGGACACCTAAAAGGTTTTGAAAATATTTTTATAGCAAGGGTAAGAACCCAAAACATTTTGAAAATATTTAGCAAGTGAATTAACTGCGGTAATTTAAAATGCATGAATGCGCTTCATATATAAGTTAGTGTCGCACTCCCTTGTGGACATTCTCACCCCTCCACTAATGTGCGCACCTATCGGTTACCTTAACCCCCACCTAGTTGTACTACCCCGTCCAACTAGTTCTGGTAAAACCTCCCCTTGTCAAACTACTCTAACCAGATTATAATTATTCAAGAATTAAAAGTTATTTCTCCAGTTAACTCAATTAATTCTGTCTTAAATAATAGAATATAACTGTGACACAAGTTATATAAAGTAAGTACATCACACATTGTATTATTACCAGCATGTAATATTTAATACCATTATATACGTACCTTTACTTAAACATCCACACATATATCATACGTATGTCCATCCTTCCGAGTATACCCTCAACGGATGATTCTCTCTAAAGTGCCATCTCACTAGGTGTGCTCATATAACCTAGTTACCCAAGTTGGGATCGCTCACCAACCTGGACCAAAACATAAACGAAGTGGAGGCGGTCATATTCCTTCCCTGAAAGTGAGATAAGTCCCTCACCCATATACCGGACGCAATGACCTGGGGATATACTCACCTTACTCCTCAAGTTAGGGGATTCACCCACATCGCACAACCTCCCTTCATAGCACTAGAGTATAATTAAATAAATAACTAATCACAGATATTTAATAGCACACACAATATATACACACATATATATATATACTATCACTATACCGTATATATGTATATATATATAATAAACCCCGACCTCACCGTCTACTCACAACCTTTAACACTAGAATGAAATTTCCCGAGTCTTTGGCCTGACTCAACTAAAGAAATTTTCTCACTTATTAAATTATCATTATCCCGAGTCTATGGTCTGACTCTAATATAAATACTTTACACATTAATTTATATAATAATTACCCGAGTCTAAGATTCGACTCTAATTTAATTAATTTACACATTAATTAATTTATTACCTTCCCGAGTCTACAGTCCGACTCTAATTTAATTAATTACATATTAATTAATCTAATACTTTCCCGAGTCTATAGTCCGACTCTAATTTAATTAATTACCCATTAATTACTTTAGTACTTTACCAAGTCTACAGTCCGACTCAAATTTAATTAATTAACACATCAATTAATCTAATACTTTCCCAAGTCTATAGTCCGACTCTAATTTAATTAATTATCCATTAATTAATTTAATACTTTCCAGAGTCTACAGTCCGACTCAAATTTAATTAATTAACACATCAATCAATCTAATACTTTCCCGAGTCTATAGTCCGACTCTATTTTAATTAATTACTCATTAATTAATTTAATACTTTCCAGAGTCTACAGTCCGACTCTAATTTAATTAGATATTAATTAATTTAATACTGGGTGTCACCCAACCATTATACCCGGACTCGCTCACTTGGCCCGTAACTTAATTTTTCCCGAGTCTATGTTTCGACTCTAAATTAATTTACTCTCTCGATAATTGGTTTAATACATTGGTGTCACTTAACCAACATACCCGGACTCGCTCACTTGGTCCATTTTTTAAATCTCAGAATTTCATTCCCCAATATTCACCCCTAATGTGTCACGTATTCATCTCTCCCAAAATTCCCAATTATATTTACCTATAATTACCAAGAGTCATGCCCCTATTCAATTTCTATCATATAAATCAACCTTTGAATTTTCCCCAATAAAATCTCCCACATAATTAAAAACTGGCATCACTGCCAAAATTCCTGTATCATCGATCAATCGAACCCTCCCAAACTTCGTCTTCTCCAGCCTACTGTTAGCCTATTGATGAAAAACTAAAGTTTCTTTTCTCAAATTTCAACCTCAAACCAGCCTATTAATCATCTTATTACATCTCTCATGAACTATAAACATCATCTAAACCTTTTAGCATCATTAATACTACGAATCTTTACCCCCTCAAGAACACAAATCCCTATGGTACAATCACAATTCCAGATTCAAATTTCACCATTTACGTTTTGGGTTTCTCATTCAAATCAGATGTCTATGCTCGGAAATATAAAACACAACTAATTCTTACTTTGAATCTCATTCAATTGTTCCATTAACAAAAACCCCATTTTGTACCCATTTATACCCAAAACGAATTTTAGTTTATACATCACAAAAATATGAATTGGATAACATAATTTAAACATTATATCAAGTTAACCACTTGCCTGAAATCGTTCGTAGAGTCTGATACGTTTTAGGGAAATGTTTGATGACGAACACTCACTTTTGCCCCTTAATTTGTCTCCAAAAAGGTTCCCAATTGCTCTTGATTTTCTTTCCTCTGTGCCTCTCTCAAACCCTAGGTTTAGAATTATTAACTGCCATTCAATAAGTCCCTCACTTAGGTTAAAAACCCTTAATCCCGTTTTTGCCAATATGGGCCTAATTAAAATGACCCAAATCACTCAGTGTGGGCCCGACTCAGCCCAAAAATACCCCGAGACCCAATTACTACCCCCGGTACTCTTTTTTTACTATCTCGACCCATCCGGACTCAATCGCGCACTCATAATTGTCATCCGAAATACTTTTTGACATTCTCCAATTTTGACCTCAAAATGCGACACACGAGATTTTGAACAATTAAACTTAAAAGTCGCCAATTATAAATAATTCGACTCACTCAAATAAATTCTCCAACTCATGAATTTAAGTTTCTCTAATTTAAATATTTTTATAACTCCCAAAATAATTAAATATTAAATCCTCAAAATTACGGGGTGTTACACTACCATCATAAGGATATAGTTGTTACCACCAAAACTCTCACTGCGAGTAGGACCTATAAGATCCATGCGTATCAACTCAAGCACACGTGAAATGGTAATGGAATTCAACTTTCGATGGGGACTAGGGACTTGTTTTCCCTAATGACAAGGACCATAAACAGTGGAAGTTATCTTTCTAAGAGATGGCAAGTCACGTACTAGGCTTTTATTAGCTAAAATATCTAAATCCCAAAAATTAACGTGACCTACACGTTGAAGCCATAATGTCACACCCCACAAAATTCGGGCGTAGGCCGCCACCAAAACTAAGTCGGGTGCAAGTAAATTAAATATCATCCTTAGCATGTGACATATATGAGACATAAAAAATTTAATCCACAAGATAAATTATTTTAATCAAACCCAAATTTTAATGACATCCAATTGATAAAATACTAAAGTGCGATCAAAATCCATCACTTGTGTTCTCCAAATATCTCAATGATTAAATAAAAAAATCCAACTAAAATTTTAAAACAACTTTGGATCCGAAAGGCTCAATAAACTCAAAATTAGTCTCATAAATAATACGACGGAATGGAAAGAGAAATCTAACAACTAATGCAATAAAATAAATCCAACTTCACCTCCAAAAGATCTCGAATGAATCCTATGCAGCAACTCCCAAATAAATCCTGAAAAAGATTAGTCAACTCAAGTGCCAGAGATTATGCCCCGAGCATGAAAACCGGATACGCTTCTCAATTAGGGTCCCTGAACCCAAACAATAGTGCTATATATATCAACCAGAACAACAAAATCTTTAATTACAAAGGTTAATAATCCCCAAAATAAATTTCTAACTACCCGCAAGGTTTCTTTAAAAAAATATGTCGCACCAATATTATTTTAATTAACCCACATTCCCAACAATATTCAATTTAATTAAAAGAACCACAATTATAATTTACCAAGATACACCCCCTTGTCAAGTCCGTCGTCTGATCCGTTTTTATCTTGCGATCCTCGCAATATGACAAGGTTTCACACACACACACACACACACATCCCCTTGTCATGTCCGTCGTCTGATCTGTTTTTATCCCGCAATATTTGAGATATGATAAGGTTTCACGCACGACACGACATAAATCATCCTATGACCCGTTTAAACTTCCGGCCCTAGACACATTATGTCGCCAATAAATTTTAATATCCGTTTTAGTTCTGCGATATTAATTTCCAAAATTTCTTAAACTCATTAATCAAATTATTTTCCCCCACCCTTAGAAGCGATGTGAAAATCCTCAAAATACCCCTTAGTCCCAACTAAGGGTTCCCAAAACACAAATTCATCCTATCCTAAGTAAATGATGATAATCCAAAATTTCACTCCACCTAGATATTAATCCTAGGCTATCGTAACAATGGCATAACATAGAAAATTAGCCTCCACCCCAAATTATATATCTCTCATAGACTTACCCTAACTAGGCCCATACCTAATTAGCATAAATCGCAACCAAGGCCGACTTACTAGTCCTAAACCTAACAAGTGTACTATAATAAGGGGTGAAAACCAATTACCTATAATACCCAACATCCCCAAGATATCAAAAATTATATTGCTTTTATAAAGTGGTACAATTAACAATTTATAGCAACATTTTTAACAACACTAAATTCCCAATTAAATGTTTTTAATATAAATAGTTGAAATCAAGGACACATAAATAATGTGATTTTCCGAATAATAGCTACATGCAAGTCCTATCATAGTTATTATTTTCTAATACAAGTAATTAATTTTATCTAGGGTTCTCACATGAAATATCAAAATTTGCTTTCTAAGGGCTCCTCTACATGCACATGCCCATAACACAATCGACTAAACCAACACAACCCAAATAATAACAAGGTTATAAGTCTTTGGTAACATTAATATTTCATGCAAAATAGTCCCAAAATTTATATCTTTAATAATTATATCCATAACTTATTTTAGAAAACATGAGTTTAATGGAGGCTACAATCAAGACACATAACACTAAGGGAAAAGAATAGGGTAAACATGTCTGTGATTAGTTTGACAAAAATCTTATTAGATATATGAGTTGCTCTCGAAAGATGGATCAAAAACCCTTCTTGAACCAACTTGGGACAGATTAGTCTTGGCCTTCAAAACTAAGCTTGAAAAGTTATCTTAATGGTGGCTAGGGTTTTGAGGTAGAAGATGATGAACAAAGAAAGAGTTTGCTGCTCTATAATTGGCAAAATATAAGTTTTAAAACCTTAGCCCCGAAATATTATTTATATAAAAGAGGTAAAGAGTTTTAATATAACAAAACTCGTCCAAAAATAATTGTCGTGCAAGAAGTCTGTTGGAGTCGATCGATCGACCCCTGGCGCCGATCGATCGATCGCCTAGGAAAACTGACAATTCCGTTAAAAATTTATTTGGGACAAATATTTAAAAATTCATATAAAATCTATTTTAACTTTGATTTCAATTCCGATTGAAGTTTTATTCTTCAAAAATCATGACCAACATATTTAACCAATAAAAATTAAAAAATTAATTTTTTTTTTAATTTTTCAATTAATTAATTAAATAAACGAATAAAAACTCGGGGTATTACATACTTCCCCACTAGCAATGAATTTCATCCTCGAAATTAGACGAAGCATAGACGTTAAGCACGACTTGTACAAAATAAAATAAGTCTCATATATGCCTACCCATACCACGATTGGGCACCCATACACCCGATCCTGCATGTTCGTAATCCCACGATAAAATACAATATATATAACTCCAATATATATAAGTACCTAAGAAAGTAACGGCATCACACGCTCTCAACTCGGATCTTCACTCGATCCTATCTCCAATAATCATCACGATACTTAACTCCTGAAGTCAAATTACATTTCTACATCAATATTAGAGGTACCCACAATTCATACCAATGATTTCTCCAAAATAAATCCTCATCTCCAAAATTAAATTCTAAAATTTTAATCTCCAAAATTAAGTGCTAAGGATTCTTATATCAAGATCCCTATCTCTAACCTCAATGCCTACAACATCCTTAAAAAAAACTCCCTATCACCAAGAAACACATCTAACAAGTATGATAGGCTCTCTACCTTAAGGAGTACGAGTCATTAAAGGGAATCAAATATTGGTAATGCAAAAGCTAACGAACATATAACCTACGAGACCTAAGACCATGCTCTGCTACCTTCTCTCATACCCCGCTAAATTCTGGCGTCGACCTCCACCAAAACTAAGTCGGGTGCGAGTAAATTAAATATCATCCTTAGCATGTGACAGATATGAGACATAAAAATTTCAATCCACAAGATAAATTATTTTAATCGAACCCAAATATGAATGACATCCAACTGATAAAACACTAAAGTGCGATCAAAATCCATCACATGTGATCTCTGAATATCTCAATGATTAAATAAATAAATCCAATGAAATCTTAAAACAACTTTGGAATCGAAAGGGTAAATAAACTCAAAAGTAGTCTCATAAATAATACAACAGAATGGAAAAAGAAAGCCAACACTAAAGCAAAAAAATAAATCCAACTGCACCTCCAAAAGATCTCCAACGAATTCTATGCAGCAACTCCCAAATAAAACCTGAAAAAGATTAGTCAACTCAAGTGTCAGAGACTATGCCCCGAGCATGAAAATCGGATACGCTTCTCAATTAGGTTCTCTGAACCCCGACAATAGTTCTATATATATCGTCCATAACAATAAAATCTTTTAATTACAGAGGTTATTAATCCCAAAAATAAATTTCTAACTACCCGCAAGGTTTCTTTAAAAAAATATGCCACACCAATATTATTTTAATTAATCCACATTCTCAACAATATTCAATTTAATTAAAAGAACCACAATTATAATTTACCAAGATACACATCCCCTTGTAAAGTCCGCCCAATGATCCATTTTTCTCCTACGATCCTCATGATATGATAAGGTTCCACACACACACACACACACACACACACACCCTTGTCAAGTCCGCCATCTGATTCGTTTTTTCCTGCGATCCTCGCGATATGACAAAGTTCCACACACGACATGACATAAATCATCCTCTGACCCGTTTAAACTATTGTCCCTAGACACATTATGTCGCCAATAAATTTTAATAACCATTTTAGTCTTGCGATATTAATTTCTGAAATTTCTTATACTCATTAATCAAATTATTTTCCCTTACCCTCAAAAGCGATGTGAAAATCCTCAAAATACCCCTTAGTCCCAACTAAGGGTTCCCAAAACACCAATTCGTCCTATCCTAAGTAAAGGATAATTGTCCAAAATTTCACTCCACCTAGATATCAATCCTAGGATATCGTAACAATTCCATAACATAGAAAATCATCCCCCATCCCAAATTATATATCTCACATAGACTTACACTAACTAGTCCCGTACCTAATTAGAAAAAATCGCAACTAATTCCCACTTACTAGTCCCATACCTAACAAGTATACTATAAAAAGGGGTGAAAACCAATTACGTACAATACCCGACGTCCCCGAGATATAAAAAATTATAATGCTTCCATAAAGTGGCATAACTAACAATTTATAGCAACATTCATAACAACATTAAATTTCCAATTAGATAATTTTAATCTAAATAGTGGAAATCAAGGACACATAAATATTGTGATTTTTCAAGTAATAGATACATGCAAGTCCTATCATAGTTATTTTTTTCTAATACCGTTAATTAATTTTATCTACGGTTCTCACATGAAGTATCAAAAATTGCTTTCTAAGGTCTCCTCTACATGCACATGCCCATAACACAATTGACTACACCAACACAACCCAAAGAAAAACATGGTTATAAGTCTTTGGTAACTTTAATATTGAATGCAAAATAGTCCCAAAATTAATCTCTTTAATGATTATATCCATAAATTATTTTAGAAAACATGAGGTTAATGGAGGCTAGAATCAAGACACATAATACGAAGGGAAAAGAATAGGGTAAACATGCCTATGATTAGTCTGACAAAAATTTGATTAGATATATGAGTTCCTCTCCAAAAATGGATCAAAAACCCTTCTTGAACCATCTTGTGACAGATTAGTCTTAGCCTTCAAAACTGAGCTTGAAAAGTTATATTAATGGTGGCTAGGGTTTTGAGGTATAAGATGATGAACAAAGAATGAGTTTGCTGCTGTAAGATTGGCAAAATATAAGTTTTAAAACCTTAGCCCCAAAATATAATTTATACAAAAGAGGCAAAGAGTTTTAATATAACGAAACTCCTCCAAAAAGAATTACAGCGCATGAAAACTGTTGGGGTCGATCGATCGACCCCTGGCGTCGATCGATGAATTGGCCAGAAAAATTGATTCTTTCGCTAAAAAATTATAAGGGACAAATATTTAAAAATTCATATAAAATCCGTTTGAACTCCGATTTCAATTCCACTTGAAGTTTTATTCTTCTAAAATCATGACCAACATATTTAACTAATAAAAATTATGAAATTCAAAATTCTATTTTTTTCCAAATTTTCCAATTAATTAATTAAATAAACTAATAAAAACACGAGTTGTTACACATAAATCTATAAATGAGATCATGGCGTTGTTGCACATAAATGAGGATCGAGACACAATACCATAACAATTATTTTCTGTCTTTACCCCTTGTAGTAAATGTTTATAAGCTCGATAGAAAATGTTACACTCATTCCGGTCAAACTTTACGATAAAGTTTGCATCGCACATCTTGCTAATGATGATAAGTTTTGCTTTCAAACCTTTGATGTACAAAACATTATCTAGCTTAGGAAATCTGGGTATCTCTATTGTACCTCATCATATAATACTATATTTACTCCCATCATCAAAGGTGACTTTACTGTCCTTGGAATCCTCAAGGTTGGTAAAAAATGAGATGTCACCAGTCATATTCTTGAAGCATCCGTTGTCAAAATACCACTGGGAGGTATTATGAGCCTTACGTGAAATATGAACAATAAAGGATTTCTCTTCATGCTTAGACACCCGAGTAGTGATGACCTTTTGTTTACCTCTGTCATTATTGGTTCTTGTCAGGATGTTGAAACTATCCCCAAATGACAAAGACATCAAAATATAAGAAGTGGCGACTAGAAACTCAACCTGCTCTTTAAGGCTACCAAAATTGCTAAAGTGGTGCGACGGAGTATGTGTATGTCGAGTCTAACCCAAACTATAGAAAAACTCCCTAAGGTGGCCTTTTCTCTTGCAATAAGTGCATAAATAAATAGTCTTAGGCCAACCTTATTTTGATTTTCTTGATCAAACTTTTCTTTGTGTTTTTGGTTCAGCTCCATAAGGATTTACAATGAATTCAGGAACCAGTTTCGGTGCGACATTTAACGTGGAATCATTGTCAAAACCTATTCCTTGTCCGTCACCAAACCCTAAAGTGAGGCCGAGGAACATATTTCCCATCTTCCTAGATGTGTCCTCAATCTTTACCTTGACTTCTCGGGCTCTCAGAAGATTTTTTTTAGTTAGGCTACAAGGGTTTCAACTTTATTTTGAGTCCTCATAAATGCAAGGAGTTCACTCGTAAGACGAGCCACTTGGTTGGTCAAGTCCCCTTTTTCTTTTTCAAAATATGTCTCTCTTTCTCTAAAAAACTCTCTAAAGGAGGACTCTCTCTCTCTCTCTCTCTCTCTCTCTCTCTATCTTTCTCTCTCTCTCTCTCTCATCTCTCCTAACTCCTTCTTGAGTTCAATGATCTTAGTTTCTAACCCCTTATCCTTTTTCATTTTAAAGGAATTAGCATATAACTCAGTGTACGCGCATTATAGTTCACTCTCGCTCTCTATTGCTGCATCCTCACCCTTGCTCATGTCGTTCTCACTGTCTAGGTGTCCCTGTGAAGTATCTTCCTCATCTTCGCGAGGTGCACTAACTGTACTCACATGACTAGCCATAAATGCAGGGAAATTACATTCATACGGATCCATCGACTTGACCTCGTTATTGTCACTAAGGGTGACATTTAAGGAATTTTTTACCTTGCCTTGATTCTTTAAACTTATTGGGCACTCATATGCTTTGTGACATATCCCATCCTACTAGTAATACCTCTCTTCCTCTCTCTTTGGGGCGTCCTTTTTATCGTTTTCAAATTTCTTCCAAATTTTATTTTTCTCAAAACCCTTTTTATATTCAGATGTACCATTATTTTTATGTTTGATAAGTTTCTTAATTTTATAGCAAAAGGGGCTAAATCATCTAAATCAAAGTCATACTCATAATTGGCTGACACCTCCTCTCTCTTTCTAGATACTTCATGCTTCTTTCTAGATGTTTCTTCACTCTTTCTAGACCGGGCCTTAAGTTCAATCCCTTTTTATTTTGGTTTCATAATTTTAGGAAACATGTCAATTTCGTAAGTTTGAAGGTCTCCTACGAGTTCTTCTAACCTAAGGCAATCTAACATTCCTAAATAATTAACCACGTGACTTTCGGGATAAAACAGGAAAGTAGTGATCTTAAAATCCTTTTTACTACTCTAGTGTCATGATTTTTATACCAAGATTAAAACATGAATTAACAATATCTGATAGGAGAGAATAAATTCCATTAAAGCTTTCGGATTCAAGCATGTTTATAGTCTCAAATTGTGTAGTCAAAATTTTCAATTTAGATGCCTTAATAGTATTTGTGCCCTCATGTTCAATCTGCAGGATATCCCACGCCTCTTTTGATGTGGCACACGTCATAATACGTCAGAACTCGTTGGGTGTGAAGGCTACGAAAATAGCATTAAGTCCACGTGAATTAAAGTTACTCAATTTAAATTCTTCTTCGGTCCATAAATTCACATGTTTAGGGTTAATATCATTACCTACAACCATAGTGGGTGGTGTCCACCCTCTTTCACATGTAATCTAAACTCGTTCATCAATAGCCTTCAAGGTGGATCTCATTCTTGCCTTCCAATAGTCATAATTGGATCCATCAAAAGTTAGCATTTTATTATACAAGTTATCCATTTGAACTTCGCTTTTTCAAAAATCATTTATTTAAAATATTGATATCAAGAAAATTTTTGCCAAAAAATCAATTACACTATAAAGTTGTGTAAATTGCTTTGATACCAATTTGAGAGTGCATTACAAGTCCATGGTCCAAACTTATTTGAATAAATGTCAACTTTGACGAGTTTTAAAACCTAATTCATGCAAATATGTGATTGAAAGCAGTAAATAAAAAATCCCTGCAGGGCAAAACCTTTTTCTTATTTCATTATTATATTCAAATCGAAACTTACATGTACATAGATAACTATAAATAGCATTTAAGTAAAAAGTCCTGTAGGAGGCTCTTCATCTTCCTCACTAATAGTTCCCACGAGAACTACAAGTCCAGCAGTGGAGACACCTTCTCCGCAAGAGTAACTCCAAGAATGGAATATGTGTTTATGTGGGTTTCAAAGTGACTCACAACATATTGATTGGGAGGTTGTGTGGATCAAAAGTGGTTTTTGGTATTTTAATAGAAGAATTTTTGTGCAGCAATTCTATAGAAAGTTAGGTTTTAAAAGTCTTGTTAAATCATACAAGAAGCAGGTTTTTATAGGAAAACACGAAAATCAAGGAGACGTAATGTCATTAGAATGAGATCAAGAGGTCGTTCGAATGAGATGTGTATCTCTCTAGAAGATACCGTCTAACAACCCATCTTACATCTAAAAAATAAGATAGTACGTATTCGTTTGAATCATATTCAATGTCATCCGTCAAATTATGCTTAAAACGATGTATACATGTTGTTCGAACGACTTAAGGTGAAAAATATTTTTATTTAAAAATCCAAACTTGCTTTGATAAAATAAAACCAAATAAATCAAATAAAATTATCCCAAAAATATTAACAAAAAAACTATGAACTCTGAATAAAAAATATACCATAAAAATGTGGAGTAGGGGAGAATGGTTGAATTAGAGCATGATGCACGTTGAAGATGAGTGTTGCATGTTGATTTTTCACGTTGACAATGATTCGGATTGAGGACGTCGTGGATGATTGTGTTGACATGCCAAATGTAACGATTTACGCCATATTTTATGTAATCTAGAACGCTAAATATAAGTCCTAGATTTTAGCGGACAATGACAGAAAATGTCCTGACATCTTATATATATGTATATTATTTCCTATTTTTATGCGTATATATTGGTAAATTTTGGTTTTTCATATATATATAACAAAAATTTACCATTATATGACCATAAGCATAGGAAATATTAGACACAATTATTCTAGAATGCATAAGAATAAAGCCCCTAATATTCAATATTCGTGACTTGTCATATAGTATGACCCCATGAATAATCAATTAATGTTTCTTAGCGTAATATTGTGGCTTCCAACAATGGAAGTAATAAAAACTATGATGAATTACTTATTTTAACAGGTTACTCAAATATTCTTATGCCCATAAAACCAAGGAAATTTCTTCAGAAATTTCGTCAATATAACTCATCACATATTTATGGGAGTGTACCACATAACAATGATGTAGAGTCTATTTTGGATCCTTAGGTTTAACTATGATTTAAACCTTTACTATATTACATACTAGGTCTGAAAACTTCTAATTTTCAGAATAATGTGAGTTGTTCATTTTGTGCTAGACAAATGTCATTATATAATTACAGTTCATAATTATCAATGCCAAAATTTAATATTGACCGTGAGTTAAAATATATATGAATAATGAGAATTTATGTTATGTGTGACACCCCGCCTAATTAAATACCGGGTGATCAGTCATTTATTCAATTAAATCAGGATCTCCAAATTGGTTCATTCTTAGCATCATTGTCAAAGACCAAATTAATTACTAATCACCTATTAGTTAATTAAACCGGGGCCAATTTTATCTTTCATTAAATAGATAACAACATGCGAAAAACCAAAATAAATCATACACCAATAGAGTTTAAACCATCACAAGATATAGAAAAACAAAGTCTTGCCGTAAAACCATCGGCTAAAACCAAACTAAATAAATCCAACACAATAATAACTAAATATAACATAAGTCTGAACTGAATAAAATCTAAAAGGGGAAACATGCCCAAATGAAAAACTGTAATACTACCATAAGATCCTACACTCTGAAATGAGGAAATGAGGCGTCTGAACAAAACTTCTGCTAGCATCCACCTCTGGTGTAGCTGCATGTCCCTAGAACAGAATGTCAAGTCTGGCGTCCCTATGGGCGGGCACCTAACAGGTTTTCAAAAATATTTTTATAACATGAGTTAGTACTCAAAATTTTTTGAAAATATTTAACAAGATTTAATAACACTTCAAAATCGATTATTGATTACACATGTTAGGTTCACGTACACTCTCTTGAGTTTCCTCACCCCTCCACTATTATGCACGCCTAACATTATCCACTTACCCCACCTAGTTGTACTACCCAAGATAACTAGACATACGTAACTATCTGAACTATTTACCACTCTAACTCCCCATACCGACCATATAGTATGCTACCCGATATAACATTTTTCGTATGTTAGGGATTGAAATTAACTTTTCACTTCTCTTCTCAATTAATCAATTAATTAAGTTTACTACATAATTCTTTATTTAGATATACACTATCTATCAATCATAAGTACAATAATCACAACCGTGTATATATATATATATATATATGGTATCTCTGAATAGGACCACCGTGAAAAAATAGGCACACTCTGCTATCAGTCTAAGTACCTCTCGTACTAAATAAGGACTATTGGTTCGGCATGTCTCCTCGAACCCAAAATAAAATAACAACAGTGGAGGCGAACATAGTTCTAAGCCATTGGGCTACACACATACCTAACGTAACCAAATGATAGGCCGGCCTCACTAATACACATCACATAGTGATCTGCCCTAAGTTCTACGTTCTGGGGCACCAATCAAGATCATACTAGACTCGTCAAGGTGGGATCTCCCATTACACGAGAACCTCCGATGATAGCAAGCAGCGTAGGTATGATGAATCATAACATCAATTATATAGGTAAACACACAATCTATATATATACATATTTAGTAGTTATTCACATAACCTAAATATTATCGTTTATACATATGATAATTCTCTTACATACTCCCCGTACTTCTTATATTACAATTTTACTCACTATCGTATTACCCGAGTATTATTCTCTACTCTAATGGTCCTAGTTCCACTTTTTTTTTTTTATTTTAGTAGCTAAGTCCTTCTTACCCTACTGGTATATGTAATTAAGCTCTCCCACGTTTTCCCATAATTGTATTCTTATCTTCTCGAATTAAATTACGTCAGAATTAAACCTATTAAAGCATCACTTTAATCCCCTCAAAGTCAAAGCCCGTTATCCTATCATAGGCCTAGTGTAATATAATTAATCCCACATTATGTTTCATCAAAGTCCCAAATGTTTCTCCTATAACCATTTAGGCATTCTACGCTAAAAATGAAAAAATCCATTTTTTTGAGTAGCCGAATCGATTCGATTTATGGCAGGTTGTCTTCTTCATTGTTTTTCATGTGTTTTTCACCATTTTTACACATGTGTCTAACATAGTTCTTCTCCGAACTCGAAAGAGACTATACCAAACCTTTTCAACATGTCTTCGGATGATTTCTAACATAAATTTCACATCAAAGCATTACGATTTATCATTAATAATAGATTTAATCATCAAATCACCAAGAACCCTAGGTTGTCATGTTCTTCCTCTATTTTTTTAACATAAACTAAGATTTTTTTAGTATATATAATCATACACCTACTGATTTTGAATCATCTACATGCATCAAATTAAACTATATGGAAATCCTTCCCTTAATATGAGTTTAATCCACTATTTTCTTTGTAAGATCATCAATTTATTCACAAATAAATTACACCCTAGTCACATGGGTATTATAACATCAAGGAATCTGTATATAAACAATTTCCTTGATTTAAGTCATCTGATTTTGTGGATGAGATGTTGAATGGTGTGTCTCATCTTCCAATCTTCAATCTCAAATTGTTAATGGTGCACGATTATCTCCAAATTCCTCAAAGTCTCTCCCTTAGGCTCCACAATTGTTCTCTATATATCTCCAATGGCTTATATGAGTTTTCTAACCTCTAAAGCCAAGCCACCAACCCTCATAAGATGATTTAGAGTTTACAAATTCAAAGATCTCTTAACCCTTTAATATAAAATGACAAAAATAATATTATATGATCCCGATATAGTCTAAAATTGACCCGTGACTCAATCGACATCCCCAACCATACTTTTCTGACTAATTTGACCCTTTCGGACTCATCCGTGACCTTTAAATAATCATTAGAGTCACTCTAAGTAAATATCCCATCTTGACTCCAAGTCAGTCTACACGTGACTCCCGGTTGATATAAATTCCAATTACTCCCATATCGCTCGCTATAACATAATTTCTAATCACCAATTATTTACTATTTGCTCAGTAAATATAATTCATATTATTAATCATTATTTATCTCTCAATTAATATATAATAATCACATTATTATTCAATTTAATTAAACTACTTCTGTCGCATAATTTAAAATAAAAAATTTAATTACCGAATTAATTAAATCTCAAATATGTAGAAATACAGGGTATTACATACTTTCCCCCTTAAAAAGGAATTTCGTCCTCAAAGTTAGGTCATACCTGTGATAAAAAACTCTGGATACTACTCTTGCTTGTCATCCTCCCGCTCCTAAGTAGACTCATCAGCACTATGGTGCCCCTACTGAAATCTAACTAGAGGTACCACTATAGACCGTAGCTTTCGCTCATTGCGATCCAGAATAATCGTGGGTCTCTCCTTACATGAGATGTGTGTATGCAAATCAATCTCCTTGAGTGGAACATGCTAGAAATCTCTCTCGCTCCTCCTGAAGATACTTCGATAAACCTAATCTATATGCTACCGGTCCCACTCTCTCAATAATATAGAAAGGTCCCATGTACCTCGGCGCTCACTTACCCTTATTTACGAATCTTCTGATCCCTTTTATGGGAGACACCCATACCAACACCTGGTCACCAACCTTTAACTCAACGTGTCTCCGATCCACATCAGCACAACTTTTCTACCTATCTTAAGATATCTGTATACGTCCATGAATAAGCTTAATCTTGGGAGTCATCTCCTTGATCATCTCTATCCCCAATAACTTGTTGTCCCCCACTTCTAACCAGTAAGTGGGCAAATGATAAGGCCTCCCATGAAGTTCCTCGAATGGCGCCATACCGATGGTAAATTGGTAAGAGTTACTATAAAAAAACTCTACCAATGGAACATATCCCTCCTAACCTCTCCTGAAATCTAGGATGCACATATTCAATATTTCCTCCAGTATCTGATTAACCCTCTCAGTCTGCCTGTCTATCTGTGGATGATAACTTGTACTCAATCGTAAGTTTGTTCCCACGCCCTCCTAAAAGATCTTCTAAAATTGAAAAACAAAGATCATGTCCCTATTACATATAATTTTAATCATCACCCCGTGAAATTTCACTATTTCAATGATGAATAGCTGCGTAAACTAACTCGTCTTGTAATCAGTTCAAACAGGTAAGAAATCGGCCACCTTAGTCAGCCGATGCACTATCAGCCAAATGGAATTGTGACCCCTCTTTGATGTCGATAATCCCGTGATAAAGTCCATCAGAATTCTTTCCCACTTCCACATGGGAATATCAAATGGTTGTAGCATCCCTGAAGGTCATAGATGGTCAACGTTCATAAGCTGATATGTAAAACACTTCGAGATAAACTCTGTCATGTCTCGTTCTATACCTAACCACTAGTATTGTCTCCTCATATATTGGTACATCTTATCCCCATCGGGATGTACAGTGAACATCAAACCAAGAGACTGTGTTATAACTGCATGTCTCAAATCCTCATCCTCTGGCATTTCAAGTCTCCCATTAAATCGTAAGCCTACCTCTGAGTTGATCAAGTAAGACTCCACGCCCTCAGCTAAGAATTATTATACCTTGTCTTGACAGAACTGATCCTCTTCTTGTGCTTTCACTACTCGCATCATAATCTTGAGAGTGATAAATAGAACTGCCATACATGCTCTAGCAATCTCATCATCATGTCGAAGCTCACTCCACTTTGCCTTCCATACCTCTTTTATCTCCCCCATAGGTTGTTGGCTCAACGTGTCTTCCACCACGTTAGCCTTAATAGGATGATACGATATATCAAACTGGTAATCCTTTATGAATTTTATCCACCACCTCTGCCTCATGTTTAGCTCCTTTAGTGTGAAGAGACACTGAAGTGACTTGTGATCCATGAATAAAGAAAACTGCTCCACCAGAAGATAGTGTCTCCATATCCTCAATGCTAAAATAACTAATTCCATCTCGCGGTCATAGGTTGTGTAATTGTTCTCATGGGTCTTAAGCTTTCGGGATGCATAGGCCATAACCCTCTCCTCTTATAGCAATACACCCCCAAGTTTCTATAAGGATGCATCGATATAGACACGGGACTCCAATCCTCATCTAGGCAAAGTGAGTACGGGTGTTGATGTCAACTTTTACTTTATCTCATCAAATGCTAACTAACAATGATCACTCCACACAAATGGTACCCCTTTGCGGGCCAGGTTCGTAAACAGCCCCTCAATATTCAAGAATCCTTTGATGAAGAAATGATAATACCCAACCAACCCCCCAAAGGTACAAATTTTGGTCAGTGTCATGGGTTGTCCCCACTCCCTCACCACCAATACCTTACTTGGATAAAAAGTAATGCCCCTGTCAGACACAATGTGCCCTAAAACTTGGACCTCTCGAAGACAAAATCCATATTTCCTAAATTTTATGTACAACTGATGATCCCATAACATCTATAGAACTATATACAGATGCTCTATGTGCTCATCTTTGGAGTGAGAATAGACCATAATATCGTCTATAAATACAATCACAAATCGATCCAAGGACTCCCTGAATACCCTGTTAATGAGATCCATGAAAACTGTTGTTGTATTAGTGATCCCAAATGCATCACCTTAAACTCGTACGACCCACACCGTGATAGAAAATCGGTCTTAGGAACGTCCTCCTATCGAATGCGTAAATGATGATACTCGAATCTCAAATTGATTTTGAAGAAGTACGTCGCTCCCCTCAACTGGTCAATCGATTCTCGATAATGGATACTTATTTCGTATTGTGAACTTTTTCAGCTCCCTGTAGTCAACACATAAAGGAAGAGAACTATCCCTCTTCTTAATAAAAAATACCGGTGCACCCCCCAGTGATGTGTTCTTTTAAATAAAACCCTGTCCCAGGAGGTGCTGATCTGCTCCCTCAAGTCACGCATCTCTGAAGGGGCCATAGATTAAGGTCCTAGGGTAATCAATCTCGAACCTGATGCTACATCTATAAAAAAACTCAATCTCATGACTAGGTGGTAGCCCTGGAATCTCCTAAAATATGTACTCGAATTCCCTCACAATTAGAATTGAGTCTAACGGTATAATTATCTCGTTTGAGGTCTCCTCTTCAATATAATATAAGTGTGTGGATGACCCTCCCTCAATAAGAGGAATCGCCATAAGGAACATCTACTGTCACGGAATGGAAAACACAATCGCCCTCTCATAGCAATCTACCATCACTCAATTGCCTATCAACTAATCCATATCCAAAATCATATCGTAACCCTCCATATCTAATACGAGAAGGTATATCAATAAGCTTTGTCTCCCTATAACGATATCGATTCCTCTACAAATCGAGTGTATCAACGAACCACTACCCATCTGTGAATCTACACATATAAGGAGACTACCAGATTTTTCTAATAAACCTGCAGCTCTAGCAAATATGGTCTTAATGAAAGAGTGCGATGCCCCAGTGTCGAACATAATCTTACCCATAAGCCTATGAATAGGAAATGTACCCTCTACTTCCTACGATGCCTGAGGTGTTAGTGGCATAGCTACGACCCAAACGTTATACACACCCTCATAGTGCATCTTGCCCAATTATTGCTATGGGGATGGTGTTGTAGAAGGTACCGAATCCTATTGTACCTTCTAAGCACCCTACTGCTGTGCTTTACCCTACTATGGGCAATCCCTCCTCTTGTGACCCTGTTGGCCACATATGAAGCACTACCCTGGGAATACCCTCTATCAGTTTCCCTATTAGCCCTTACTCTAGTGGCCCTACTAGCCTCGGCCCTATTGGCCTCCTCCCTAATTCCCTTGGCCCTGCGAAAACTGCTGCTATTGGGGACCTTGTTAGACCTATCTAAATCCCCCATCGGGTCGATGTCCCCCAATCCTAAAGCTCTAGGCTTGATACCCCTGTCTAGAATCCTACCCTTATTAACGGTCTGTCTGCTGCTGATGCGTTGCTCAACTAGCAGCACCCTCATCTACCTTGCCCTACTGGTTCGGCTCTACACCTATCTTTCTCCCCTTCACATGGAAACAATGATCCTAATAGTGTATAAGTGCAACATTGACGACATCAGTCTATGTCACCAACGCATGATTCTCATTCAATTGATGCATGAACTTAGCATTCTTCATCTACTAGTTGCACACCTTATATGGAAAAAAGTTATCCATGTGGGTGAAGTCCTCCTCATAATCAGCTACCGAGAGGTCACCCTATGTCAACTCCCCAAATTTCTATCGCATCTCTGACTTAACTGTAGGAAGAAAGTGCTTAGGATCAAACCACACCCAGAACTCAGTAATGGTCATCAGATCTCTCTCCTCAGCGGTGGTCACAGACTCCCACCCCTCTAATGTCACTCCGACCAGTCTGAATGTAGATAACATTTGTTTTTGTGCCTCCATACACTCCACTATGCGCAAATGGCGTTGTATATTTTTCTTCCATTGACATGACGCAATCACAACAGTACTTCCCTAGAACTCTGGTGGATAACCCTTATGAAATGGCTCATAACTCTTTGCCAAGTAGATGGCCCTGGTTGAGACTGGATCACGGGTGCCACTGATGGCAGTGCCTGGGGATGAGGGAAATGAGCAGCTATAGCTCTCATGGTTTTATGGACCGCTTGGGCCACTATCACTTCCACTTGTGCAGTTGAAATCAACTATATTGGTGGTTGTGGCTCTGATACCTCCTATGGATCCTAATGGGGCTCCCTTACCTCATCCCTGGTAGCTCGCTGTCTCCTCGGTGGCATATGAAAATATATCGAATTGTATGAGTTCACAATGTACACGAATAAAATGGCAGAAGTGCGTAAATCTCAAATACGTAAGATAAATGCAACAGTCCTAATTATAGGGGTCTATATCAAACGAACGCTATGCTAAATTTGTAGTAAGCCGTACAGATCTTATGGACTCTAAAACTTGATGCGCTGATACCATCTGTGACACCCCGCCTAATTAAATATCGGTTGATCAGTCATTTATTAAATTATATAAGGATTTACAAATTGGTTCATTCTTAGCATCACTATCGAAAACAAAATTAATTACTAATCACCTATTAGTTAATTAAATGGGTGTCAATTGTATCTTTCATTAAACTAATAACAATATGTGAAAAACAAAAATAAACCATACACCAATAGAGTCTAGACCATCACAACCAATACATAAATAAAGTCTTGATGTAAAAACCATCGACTAAAATCAAACTAAGTAAATCCAACATAATACCAATTGAATCCAATATCAATCTGAACTGAATAGGGAAACATGCCCGAATGAAAAAAGTGTAATACTTCCATAATATCCTATACTATGAAATGAGGCATCGAAACAAAACTCCTGCAAGCATCCACCTGTGCTGCAGCTGTGTGTCCCTAGAACAAAATGCCAAGTCTGGCGTCCCTATGGCTGGACACCTACAAGGTTTTTACAAATATTTTTATAACAAGAGTTTGTACTCAAAACCTTTTATAAATATTTAGCAAGAGTTTATAACATTTCAAAATCAGTTATTGATTACACATGTTAGGTTGCCCCAAAATAGAAATTCCCAATGAATAACTCGACCAGTTGAAGAAAAGTTGAGATCTTACCCCGAGGAAGATTATTATACCATATTTGAGCAGATCCGGTAAGAGTTCCCGAGAATGCCCTGCATCTCATCTCATCTGGAACAACATAGATGTCGGCTGCAGCTTGGTATTGTTCTATATGAAGGACGGGGTCAGTCTTTCCATCATATTTGGGGGTCACAACAGGTGCTTTGAATTTTGATGGTGTTGGAAAATCTATAATGACCTGGACAAAAGGTGTTCCTCGAACAAAGGTTCGTTGTAGGGGGTTCTTAGCTTTAACCATTTCACCTAATCTATTCTCTAGCCTTTGAATAGAGCCTTTCCATGCATCATTTCCTTCCTCGGGCCTGTTGGTTCAAGCAACTGATCGCGTTGAGGTGGCTTCCTGGGATCTCTCTTGACGAGCAGCTGGTCGCGACTGGGAAGATCCTTCCCTTAAGTCTGATGGTCGTCGAAAACTCCTCGATGGGTCTCTAGGAGGACTTTTGCTCCTCCTAGGACCTAATCGATCGAAAGGAGATACCCTGCTTAATCTTTCTAGCGCACTGGTCCTTTCTGGGGAGAGAGTGATACGTTGTTCAGTATCTGTGGGTCGCACTGACAAAGTTCATCCAGGTTGATAAGAATAATCTTCAGACTCCTCATTGCGATATGAATTGGTACGCCTAGTACGCGAAGAAGGTGCACGGGTGTTTCTTTGAATATTCCGCAGCCCTGAGTGGGTTGGCGCACCGCCATGGAGGGTTTGTATGAGCTGTCGCATAGTTTCTTGCATGACGGTCTGGCCCTGAGCCAGATTTGTCATTATTCCAGCCAGATCTGGAATATTTAGCGGAGCAGATGGATTTGGAGGGCTTCTAGCATTTTGATTGCTGGATTCTGGAATATCAGCCATTTCTGATGAATTGTATTTGATGAAAAACGAATATTACCAATCGTTTCCCACAGACGGCGCCAATCTGTTGATGTAAAAAATTAGATCATATCTAATTATTCAATCAAAGATAAATAAATGAGATAAAGAATTTTTAAAGTGGTTAAACCTTATAAGAATGGCCTACGTCCACTATTATGTTATTGCTCAGTGTTTGGGAATTCTCGATTACAAGTTCTATCAAGAAATTCTGGTCCCCCTACAATGAGGATTGTACAATGTATTTATAGCCCTGAGGCTGTAATTTGAAAGGGTAGTACATTAAATGATGTACATATGAAAGGGTAATACATTTAATGCCCTTTAAGCGTGTGCGTCTGAATGATAAGCATTTAATGAACAGTCAAAGTGTTAGTTATCCAGCTATTAATGCTTTGTTCGAGGTGCAGCTCGGACCGCCTAAGCTTCTCGGTACTCAAAAGTTCCTCAAAGAGTTCTTGTTCCTCGGAGCGTATGAGTTCCTCGGGGAAGCAGTGTTCCTCGTTGGTGTGGTTCCTCGGAGCCTGTGAGTTCCTCGGAAGTGTTTGTTATTGCCATGTAGATTATCACGTGTCTTCATTCAATTGGGCCATGTCAGCAGACTAAATTTGGTATCAACAACCATCTTACTAGTGGCAATGCAAGAAAGTAGAACTCAAAGATGAAAGGGTGGTATATCACCTTTGAAGGTGTTACTGAGCAGGTAATGGAATTAAAGAAGTTAATGTGGAATATCAACATTTGTTGGCTAATAATTAAGGGAAACCTCTTGTCATTGGCAACTTAAACATCTAAGAATATGTGGAAAGGGTGGAGGATGAACCTGAATACATGCAAAATCATCTGAAACCATAAGTTTAATAGCTAGATCAAGTAGGTTTAGTTGAAGATGATGAGGAAGAAATAATAGTTTTCATTTTGAAATACCTCGAAGACATGAAAAATATTGATTTGATCAAGATTATTTGCGAATTTAGAGATGCTTTGCATGGAAGTATACTAAGATGCATGGGTTGGACCATGAAGTGAGCTGTCACATGCTGAATGTCTTTACTTCAAAATTACTGATCAACTAATCAATCGAAAATATAAGCCTGAACTATACCTTAAAATCAAAGATAAAATTGAACAATTACTGGCAATTGAATTCATCAAGACAATTCAACATCCAATCTATCCTTTCGACAATGTGCTAATGGGGAAGAAGGATAAAACACAAATTCTTATTTGTGTTGACTTTAGAGACCTCAATAGAAGTTTCCCTAAAGATGATTTCCCTTTTCCTTTAATTGATATCATGACTGACACAACAACGAGTGATGGGATGTACAACTTCATGGATGGATATATGGGAGGCAATTTCATCAAAATAGACCCAGATGATTTAGAGAAGATAATTTTTAGAACTCCTTCATGAAACTTCATATACAGTGTGATGTCTTTTGGTCTGAAAAATAGGGGGAAACTTATCAGACAACGATGATGGATATTTTTCATGACCTGTTTCATGACATCGTGGCATTTTACATGAAATCCATAGTCATACAATAAAAAAAGTGGGATGTTCACCTCGATGATTTGAGAAGAGTCTTCAACAGTTTCATAAAGTACAAACCAAAAATGAACCCACTCAAGTGTGACTTTGGGGTAACTAGTTGAAAATTCTTTGGTTTCATGGTTGATTGATAGGGATTACGGATGGGTCAGAGAAAATAAAAAGCCATTTTTGAGATGCCTCCTCCAAAGATGTAGAAAGAGATAAAGCATTTCTTAGGAAAAATTTCTTGCTTTAGGAGATTTGTCCCTAGGTTGGATGTGATTACACACCAACTGATTAGGCTATTGCAAAATAACATATAGTTCAAATGGGAAGAAACACACCAGGAAGCTATTGACAATCTTAAAATATTGCCCAGCTCATCCCAAACTACGATTCCATCCATGGAAGGAATGGATGTGTTGCTTTATCTAACCTCTATAACATGGTCCATCGGTGCCTTGCTAGCATAAGATATTGATCGATAATAGAGACTTGTTTATTACTTGAGTAGGATTATCCGTAGTCCTGAAGAATAATATACAAGATTTGATAAACATTTTTTGGCTTTCGTCTTTATGGCTAAAAACCTTAGGCATTATATTCTATCTTTCATTATTATCATAGTGAAAAAATGTGATCTAGTTAAGTTCTTAATCGCATGAACTATATTGGTGGAAAGAACAACAAGGTGGTTCCTCATCCTATTAGAAGGTGATTTTAAGTGTATGGATCCCCATGCAATGATAAGCCAGGACTTGCAAATTTATTGGCCATTTTTCCCACAAGACTATTTGAGTCACCTCACGAAGATATAACTGGTGACGATTTACTAGCCAATGTTTGTCATTTAGACATATTGGAATGTTCCATGGGGTTTGATGGTTCTGTAGACACCCCATTCTTTTACCCCCTAACTCTCCTTAGGTCCCTAGTACCTCCCTTCATCACTACGAACCCAGGTCATACCCCGAGTACTGACCTAAAAGCCATCGGGCACTCCCAGGCTCCGTTTGACCAAAAAGTCAAACTCTTCAGCTCAACCAAAGCTAAATTAATCTTTAAAGGGAACTAAAATCCCTTTCCAACAGTCCATCCCGTGCGCAATTCTGACTTACCATGCGGACGAACGATCCGTTTGCGTCAAAAACTTGATCTAGAGGCCATCAGGCGCTCCCGGGCTCTATTTGACCTAACTCAACTCTTCAGCTCGACTGAGGCTGAATGAATTTTTGAAGGGAACTAAAACCCATTTCCAATGGTCTGCTCCATGGTCGATTCTCACTTACCATGCGTACGAATGATCCGTTTAACTCCAAGAGGTCACTGAATGCTTCCAAGGCCCGGTTGACCAAAGTTAACTCCCCTAACCGGGTCAAACTCTTTGGAATATCGAATTAGATCTCCTAACCCTACCAACCGTCCATCCCGTGTGCGATTCGGACTTACCATGAGGATTAACGTTCCATTTGCGTCTGAACGATTCCCTGTCCAATGGACCGATAAACGTTTCTGAGCCATATTTAACCCAAAGTCAACTCCGAACCCGGGAGTGATCCAAAGGACTTTCAAAGGTCTCTGAATTACCTTTCCAACGGTCCACCCCATCCACAATTCTAACCAATGGTTTGCCCTCGGCATCCATTTTTCTGAAAAGTCCTGAAACACACTACCAAATGGAAAGTTCTAGACCTTGCCTATAAGCAGGTGCTGATAGGTAGGACCAGGTCTATGATGATCGGCAGTGACCTGGGCCTATAAAAGGAGGCCTTCACCTCATTTGCAAAGGGAGCCCAAATCTGATAAAAATTGCTCTCAACGAATCCCCAAAACCTCTCTCGAAGACAGTGTGATTTCAACATCCAAATCCCTTTCTAACTTCCACTTTTCATCATCCTTTTAATCAAACTTGGTGAATTAGCCACTCTCCATCATCATCTAAGTGCAAGGGCTACTCTCCAACATTCAAGATCAAGCTCAAGATCTTCAAGAAGGTCCAACTTTCTCTTAAATTCTCTTAAATTTTGAATAACTTGTTTTTATTACTTAGCACTTTTTATTATCTCATCTCACACATCCTAATAAACTTTTTATTTAGTATTATTGCACATCTCTTATTTTCATATGAATAAAACCCAAAAAATAAGAACAATAAGGTTTGCTCATAATTTCCAAATAGGGATTCTCATACTTTTCTCACAACTAAAACACTTTTTCTACACACACACACACACTCCCAAATAAGAAATCCCCCATTTGGATTTATGGGATAACCCCCACCCCTCGTTTTGTATGCGAACTACGTGGACTTTGATGCCTTTATAGGCTACGTAGGCGTCTTGGGGTAAAACCCGAGACTCGAGTCCTATTCTCACTTTCTCTCTCATTTTCTATCTTCTCTAAATCCAATCTTCTTATATTCTATATACTTGTTATTAGTGACGTATTACTCCATATACAGTATCATTCCATTATAATGGTCAACGTAAGGGTAATCGCGTAAATCTTATTTTCTAATATTATTTTTATACCTTCCAACGGATGACTCGCTTTATCCCTTCCATGATACAAGTCGAGGATTCTTATCTCCACTATATATATACACATGCACACATATCACGAGGAAAATAAAAAGGGGAAATAGCAAACATCCATGAGAGACCGAAAGGGCGGAATGGGTGCCTAACACCTTCCCATTTCATAACTTGGCCTCCGAACCCTTCTCGAATTATTTTGGTTTCGTATGCACCAGTATGTCTTTGGATGCCATCCTTCGGGATGGCTTCCCCTTTTTCTTTTGTCTGACTGGGGACTCTAAATCTCTCTACATTTTTACACCTTATCTCAAACGACGCCGGCCGAAGCACTCCCGAGAGGGACGTGCGGGACCTGAGGATCCTTCCTTCACGCTCCCACCCACGAGGATGGCCATAGTGGCGACTCTGTTGGGGAACTTGTATGTTTTGGGGGCTTGACTCTATTTAAATGGATGTTATATTTGTTTATATTTCCCCTACATATGCATATTCCCCTTTTCCATGTGTATCCCATGTTTATGCTTCTGTTCAAACACTTGTAGAAAATTCTCCATGCGCACTTCACACCTCGTGCACCTAGGATCACATATATCCACATTTTGCACGCATCACCCATCCATACTTGGTGTACCTTTGGTACTTGTACTTTGCTCCCTGTTTGGCATAATCAAGAAAAGCATTCTCATTATAATATACTAATAAGAGAATCATGCATGATTCACACGGCATCACCAAAGAGCATTGTTATTGACCAAATTTTACCCAGTAACTGGAGGATCACTTCGTGATGGGTGCTTGTCTGGCAGGGCGCAATTAGCCTAAGCGATATGACTCTCACCTTCCATGGGCCAAGTACCTTCGACGTATATTGAACGGTTCCCCCGCATCGTATCGATTGACCGAAGTCATCATGGGAGGTATATCATAGGGAATTCGTTCACGTATGCCGAGTATATCGAATTCTCTCTCACACGTACCATCCCCACGAGGTATATAGTGAGGCAATTCACGTACACTCAGGTATATCAAATGGCTTGTCCACACCTACCGATTACCCACAAGAGTAAGACGTATATCATGGAAGTCACGCCAAAGTGGGGAACCCATTCCGATTCACCCAACCAACTACATACCCGCATATAGGTGTCAAACATAGGACACGTACTTTAGATTGTCGGTTTCAACCCAAAACTCTACCGAAATTTTAGGTCGGCATGTCGTTCAAATTTTCGCGCATTTTTAAAACGGGACCCTGTCTTTGAGCCTGGTTACATGTCCAGCCGTAGCTTTGCATGTATTAAAAACCCCATTTTTTCAGGCTCGGGTCTCATCCGGCATTGCATTTAGGAGAATTAAATACAAGTGAGAACATAATAATCGTAATAATTATGCTAAGTTCCGAGTCTAAAAGCATTTCTCCCTTTTTTATCAAAAATCGAAAAATAGTTTTTTCTCTTTTTCTCAAAAATAAATCCCATTCTACGCCTTCTCAGGTCAATCGCAAGCCCTTGGCCTGGCTCCCTTCAGGCTTCGGTCTTCAGTCAAATCACCCCAGAGTTTCATTCACTGCTCTACTACTCCTTCCGAGTCCAGAATCTATCCTCGTTCTATGGAGAATACAGATCAAGTATCAATCATACAACCGGATCTAATGATAGTCCTAGCTCAACTCATATCCAAGATTAACAACCTCCAAACTGAGGTCCGAGAGATGCAACGAAACTAAGTTTCTATTCCTGAAGAGCCCGAGGCCCTATTACCTCGAGCTATGGGTCCGCCGAGCCTATTTGGGTTCCTGAAGAATATCAGCACGCTCCATGTGCCCCTCCTATCAATGGGCCGTCGCCTGCCCATCTTCTAATGCCAAACATTGCCCAGCCTATGGCTAACCTACCTATGGTCACTGATCCAAAAGAGAAGGAGTTGAATAAAGTCAAAGAGGATCTCAATATGCTCACCAAGAAGTTCGACCAAGTCAGAATCTCAGGAAATTACATAGACTATGCCCACATGTCTCCTTATCCTAAAGCGATGTTACCTGAGAATTTCAAGATGTCGAATATCGAGAAGTTTGGAGGGAGTGGATCCCTGATTGTTCATCTTCGTATTTATCATCGTTCCATTACTCTACTAGGGGATTATGAAGAAGTGATGGCCCAATTATTTCAACAAACTTTGAAGGATAGTGCCCTCCGATGGTTTCTGTCTCTCGAGGAATCCAGAATCCGTAGCTAGGAGGATGTAGCCTGAGAACTCATGTCGCAGTAAAAATACAATGAAGAGCTTGAGGTCACTCGTCGTGATTTAGAGCTTCTCAAACAGAACCCTGGTGAATCAGTCAGTAACTTCATAACCCAGTGGAGGGAACAAGCATCTACCATGACCAATCAACCATCTGAGGAAGAACAGGTTAATATAGTGAAGAAGAACTTCTTGCCCCATGTTCGAGCGACGATGGGAGGACAATACTATCCCCACTTCCGAGCTCTCAGAGAAACTGGAGTAAAAATCGAGGAAAGCCTAGTTAAAATAGAGGTTGAACCGAAGAAGGTGTCTGGACAGTTCACCCCTAGAAAGTATGATAAGTCTTCCAGTGCTACAGTCTCAACCCTCAACAACATCTCTTAACCAACCACATCATGGGCACCATAAAGCCGCCCTTCCCCCATTCGAAGGGAATACACTGAGCTCTATGCTCCCCTCTCCAAAGTTTACCAAGCCCTGTTAAGCTAAAACCTCATCAAACCCTTAGATCCCCGTCCATAGCCAAATCCACTCCCAAGAAACTTCAAGGCCGATGCTCATTATGCCGTTCACCAAACTGTTGGCCATACCACCGACCAATGCTTTCACCTTCGAAACATAATCCAAGATCTCATTGACTGGGGTACCATCGCCCCACCAGCCAATCCTAAGCCAAATGCTATTCACAATCCACTCCCAAATAATACCAATGCCATCTTCTTAGAAGAAAACCCAGATTTCGATCCCTCAACTCAAATCACACCCATATACTCTCCTAAAACTCTTTAAATTTTCCCATGTTTCCTCCTACACCCCACTATCCTCGTTGATCAGGCACTATCACTCCTTACCAGAGCATGCATCACAGTCCGTACCCATTCTGAAAATGGAAATATGGAATTGTTAGAGGTGTTAAACCAACTTCTGGAGTTCGAACTGAAATTTCCCTCACAGATGGTCATCGATTGCCAAAGGTTCAGTACACTATTATTGGAAGCACTGAAATGGGCCCGAGATTTATACAAATGGGTGGTACCATCCGATGAAGTCAGCCTAGATGATGTTGTCTAGATTATGGCAGAATTATTTGGGCAAACCAACAACATTTGTAGTATCACCGGGTTACTTGACATTTTGAAGCTACAAGGGCGCTTGGTCCCTTCAACCATATATATCGTCACAGAATGGGAAGACCTGTATGAAGAGGCCGTTGAAGTTGTGGAATGCATTTACTTTACATGGAAAGACATAATTGTTACCACCGGATGGGGGGAAGAATTCGAAGATTCGAGTGAAGAATAAGCTTCAGGAAGAATTAGCCCAGTAGTCGACATATGTGGGATGATATCATTTGAAGAACTCCTCAGAGAAATAAATAGGGTGATAGAACAACCTGATATTGACGAGGAAATGGGATTCATGTTCTTCCCTTCTTTAGTAAATCACATAACTAGATCAGGAAGAGATTACCAGGTTCCAAGCTCACTACCAGCAAACGACAAAGGGAAGGGCATTAAAAACCTTCCTATGCCAGATATGACCATCGAGGAGAGCAAGATCCTCGATCAACTGAAGAAAACTCAAGCTAACATCACTCTATGGGGGCTTTTCATGTCTTCCTATATGCACATAAATGCTTTAATCAAGCTGCTCACTGGACCCACAGTCCCACCTTTTACCACACCAGAAGAAGAGGTAAATATGGTCGGATCCTTGACCTCTACCCGAATGCTATCATTTTCTGAAGAAGAAATCCCTAAAATTGGGCCAAATCATAATCATGCTCTCAACATATCCGTTAAAGTTATGGGAAAGGTCGTTCCACTCTCTCTTATCGATAATGGATTCGCCTTGAATGTCTGCCCACTGAGAACCTTCAAGTTTTTAGGCCTGAAAGAAAGCAACCTCGCTCCAAACTCTACCGTTGTACGTGCCTACGATAATACCCGCCGAGAGGTGATGGGATCCATAAAACTTGTAATAGGGGTTGTCCCAATAAACCCTGTCGTTGAATTCCAAGTCATAGACATCCTCGCTTGTTTCAACGTGTTGCTCAGACGACCCTGGTTCCACAGTATCAAGGGTGTGTCTTCCTCACTCCATCATAAATTGAAGTTCTTCGTCGACGAGAGAGTCATCACCATTTTGGGCGACGATAAAAATGTCGAGGGTACAAGCACCAGCAGTCCAATCCTTGAGATACAGCATGGATCAAATGATATACTCCTATCAGGATTCCGAGTTGAGCCACTCATACTCCCGGTAGGGGATGGTTTCAAAGAAAGGGTTTGTCCAGAATATGACCCTCATGGCAATGTCAATGTGATTCAGATGTTCAGAAACATGCACTTTATGCCCAGACTAGGGCTAGGGCAAAGGCAGTAAGGGATACTTGAGCCCATCAAAATGAATAAAGATTTCCCTCCTTGTGGATTGGGGTATCAACCATCAGAACAAGAACTCATAATGATCCACCAGTCCCGACCAAAGAGAAGATTAGACTGCATCCAAACTATCCCATGAGACTACTTGAATGGACGATTCATCAAAGAAGGAAAAGACTTCCCCTTTTATGATTTTCCAGAACCATGGTATGACCACACAGATAAGAAGAGGAAGCCTGGAATGGAGATTTTTTTCTAAGTTAGCTACCCATGGGCCGAAAGTTTCCAACACCGAGTAAAACCGCTCATCAAAGATACCAAAGGGACTGAGGAAAGTGATTCTGAATATTGCTTCAGACACTGGGGCTGGCACTCTGCATGGTTCATTCAGGCACTACATCAATGGATCCATCCCATATGATTAAAGATGCTGATACACCCCTCCTCAACTGGCATGTTATCCCAAAAATACCTCTTGAAATCTCCCCTAACCCCAATGTTTACCCTATTTCTTCTGCTATTGTCTACCCTTATTCAAATGTAATCGAGACCTCTTTTGATAAGGTTCTCAATGTTGTTTTTCCTATCAATGAAATAAACGAAGATTTTGAGTATCTAGCTGTGTCTTACATTAATTGTTTGGATTCTAATCGAACTTTTGATGATGATGATTTTGCAAATAAATAATTCTTAACAGATCTAAATAAGGTTAATAATAAACAACATAACCCTGTTCAAGTTAATGAAGAAGATACTATTGTTGTTAATCTCGGTTCTAGTAGCCAACTATGAGAGATTAAGATAGGGGACACCCTTGACGAGCATGAGGGTGCACAACTCAAAGAATTGCTAAAGGAACTCGTTGATGTCTTCGCATGGTCCTATGATGATATGCTCGGCATTGATCCTGAACTAGCTTAGCACGAGATCCCCACTCTCCTAGATTATAAGCCGGTTAAATAAAAATTGAGAATGCTCCACACCGAATGGTCACTCAAGGTCAAAGAAGAGGTGGTCAAACAGTTGAACATGGGCTTCATTCGTGTGATCGAATATCCCACATGGCTAGCCAACATAGTAACTATGCCAAAATCAGGAGGGAAGGTTCGAATATATGTAGACTACCGAGATTTAAGCAAAGCCTCCCCAAAAGATGATTATCCGCGACCCTATATCGACATGATCGTGGAAAACACATCCAGTCATCCTCTCAAGTAATTCGTCGATGGCTTTGCCACATTCATGGTCAGTGAGAAGGGGATAGAAGCAGATCCTGCAAACGAAAGGCCATACTTGAGATGACACCTCCCCGAACAGAGAAAGAAGTCTCAGGTTTTCTTGGGAAATTGCAATAGATCCTCCGAAAGGATTCAACCAATGTTTGGAACGAGGTCTGCCAAGAAGCTTTTGACCGAATCAAACAATATCTGACCCAACCTCCAGTGCTCATGCCACCAAAGCCTGATCTCCCTTTGCTCCTATACCTAACCATAACTGACACTACAGGTGGGGCTTTGCTAGCCCAATACCTTGAGGAATCCCGCAACGAAAGAGCCATCTATTACGCCAGTCATAAATTGACCAAGTACGAGGTTAACTATACTGCTTTAGAAAAGGCGTGTGCTCCACTTGTCAGGGTCACCTAAAAGTTGTGACACTACATGCTCTCCTTACCCATCAAACTTGTATCCCTAATGGATCCCATGAAATACATACTTGATAAACCCGCCTTATCCAGTCGAATGGCCCGTTGGTTGATGCTCCTAACCGAGTTCGATATAGTGTACGTCATGCAGAAACCCATTAAAGGAAGATCCATCTCTAAAGAACTCACTGATTACCCTATAGAAGAAGTAGATGTTTGAATCTCCAAATTCCCAGATGAAAATATCCACTATACCACTCAAGACAACCTTCGATGGTAAACGTTCTTTGACGGCACTGCCAACAAAAAGGGATATGGCGTTGGGATACTTCTGATCACCTCAGATGACTTCCACACTCCTATCGCCATCAAATTGGATTTCCCTTGCACCAACAATATGACGGAATATGAGGCATGCACAGTAGGCCTCAAAGTTGCTCTCAAGAAAGGTATTCAATACCTTGATGTCTACAGGGATTCTTCCCTCATCATCGGTCAAGTGTTCTAAAAGTGGAAACTTAAGGACGAAAATCTCCAACCCTTAGATGCCCACTTAGATGAGTTAGCGTCCCGATTATGAGATATCACCTTCCATTACCTGCCTCGAGCAAAGAATAACCTAGACGATGCCTTCGCTACCTTGGCCTCCATGGTAGACATGCCTGAAGGAATAAAAATGACCCCCTTCCTAGTTCAAAAGCAAGACAAACCGACCTATTACTACCATATTGAGCTTTTCTCCACTGAAGATCCTGAACTAGTCGATTGCTGGTACTATGATATTTGGTGCCTCCTCAAACATGGTAGGTACCCCAAGGATTCCAACAAGAAAGACAGAACGACCCTCCGAAAAAGACTGGCCTCCCAGTACATCATCTGTCATAAAGCTCTATTCAAGAGGAACTTCGATAGAACTCATCTACACTGTATCGCAGGGGCTGAGATTGAAAAGATAATACAGAAGATCGACAGCGGGGAATGCGGGACCCATATGAACTGTCACATGCTTGCCAAGAAGATCATCCGACAGGGCTACTAATGAACCACCATGGCCCAAGATTGCACCGCCTATGTTCGGAGATGCCTTAAATGCCAACAGTTCTCCAATCTTCAACACCTGCTTCCGCAAGAATTATACATCATGACCTCTCCCTGGCCGTTCTCCACCTGGGTTATCGACATCATAGGGAAGGTTACACCAAAGGCTTCAAACGGACATGAGTTCATCCTAGTTGCCATTAATTACTTCACAAAATGGGTCGAAGATGAGTCATACGCAGTATTGAATGCCAAGAAAGTGGACAAATTCCTAAAGAAAAATACCAACTGCCGATATGGGGTCCTGCACGAGTTGGTGTTAGATAATGGGTTGCACTTCGAAGAAGAAGTCACAGAAGTAGTCAACGGGTACGAGATTCATAGACACAAATCTTCTCCATACTGACCTCAGACCAATGGTGCAGTTGAGGCTACCACTAAGAACCTCAAAGCCATCATCAGCAAGATGACTAGAAGCTATAGGGATTGGGCCGACCGGATCCCGTACGCCCTCTGGGGCTATCGAACCTCAATTCAAACCTCTACTGGGGCTACCCCTTACTCTCTGGTCTACAACATGGAAGTAGTCCTACCTATTGAGCTAGAAGTACCCTCGCTACGCCTCATGCTCAAAAGAAAAGTTAATGAAGAAGACTGGTGCCAAAGCCATCTCGACGAGCTGGCCCTCCTAGATGAAAGGATATTGAAAGCTCTTTACCACATACAGGAGTACTATCGCCAAATAGCGCGATCATTCAACAAGAGAGTCAAGGACCGCGGTGTCCGGGAAGGGGATTTAGCCCTAAATGAGATAATAGAACCCATCTGGGACTCCAGAGGGAAATTCAAGCCCAATTGGAGTGGACCCTACATTGTGAAGAAAATCTTATCTGGTGGTGCCGCCATGCTCACTGACCTAGTGGGGAGGATATGGATCGTCCAGTCAACCTCGACCATCTCAATAAATTCTACCCCTAGTCCGGAAACTCGGCGCGCTACGACTCTTCTCATCTCCCTTCTATTCTAAAAAAAACTTACTTCATTTCCCTCTAACCAGAACTACGTGGGCATGTGCCTCTACAAAAAACCATTTTTCAAGAAAAACAAAAAAAAATCAAAATCTCCAGAGGTACGTAGGAAGCTCATACATCTTACAGGAGCACGGCCCTTTCTTTTTCACAAAATTCTATTCTTTTCTTATCTCCGAGAATGACAGTTCATTCTAACAAATACTTGATAAAAAAGGATTATGTGTGCCTTAGCGATCGGTATAGATAATTCAAAATTACAAAATTCATCGAAAGTCATAGCTGGATGATCAGAAACATGCTTATTTCATTAATAAGAAATTACAGCACATATTAAATAAGAAAAGAAATGGATAACTACCTTGACCCTACTGTCATAAAAGGCCAAATAAAATCCCCACATCTATTCCCTATTACAATAAATAAACATTCCAAGAGTCCTACCCATAACTACCAGAGGAACCTCCACCCTCATCATCGGCATCCTGGGGTCCCCAAATTTCCCCTGCCTGAACAGAGTGCCGTAAACACTCTATGGACCAATAAGCCTGAACCAGCTTCGAAAAAACCACAACACCCCCTTCCATGGTGTTAAATAAAACAAACCACCTTTGTCCAGTCTCCACTGCCAACATCTTTCTGACTACTCTCCTCCACAACCACTTTATATAATCCCCAGGGACACGGCAAACTCTTCCGACAGACTGAGAGGGATGGGTCGACGGATGACGATTCTCCCATAGAGATCTAAGAAGCAGATGCAGACGCTGGGTCAAAACTTCTGCTAGAAAAAAAATTAGTGTTCGAGGTGGCACGACATGTGCCCAGCCAAATTGGCGCAGAAGCTGCCAAGGGAAATAAAAAGAGGTATGTCTGAGACCAACCAGCTGCACATATGAGTACTCTCCTAGCTCCAGAACAAACTGCAACTGCCCCCACCAAGGCACTGACTAATACAAATTCCAAGCCCCATGCTCCACAAACCAATTCTCCGAGCACGTAATATCCAACCCAACATAGAAGAAGTGGCGCGAAAATAAATTGGGTTACATCCGATAAAGGATAGTCTGGAGGAGTCACCAGGCGAAGTGTTTCAGACAACCACGTGAATAACATCATGGGGATACCCCTCAGAAAGTCAGAATGACCACTCTCTAGGCATCCAGGCCATTCAGGGTCTCCTCTAGTGACACTGCCACAAGATTGCAATGGAATGACATCCATGAAGTAATGGATGCAAGTTGCAGGTCCACTAGACGTTCCCCAGTCACCAGCAACAATTTTGAAATCGGGCCTAGAGAAACGGCTCCAGCATATCCAACATCACCTACTTCCCGTAAATGCACAAACTGCAGCACTGCCGGGAGGGAGATCATTCCTCCAGCAACCAGTGATCTAGCCGCCGAAGGCGAAATATGAAGAAGCCCGGCCAACAAATCCCTGGGAGAATGGGAAAATTTGAGCAAAGTCGTAGCAACACTAGGATTTATACCCAGCATGACAGAAAATTCCTCGTAGGTAGGAAAAACTTCATCCAACCCAAAGCAAAATACATGGTCTTCAGGGTACCAAAATTGTACCGCCGCCATCTGCATGTACCACTCAATAGGCCGATTGTGCCACAAGGAGACTCGACACATGTTGAAAGCATTATAGTCGACATTATAACAGCACATTGCTTCCAAGGCTTCGAGGTAGTTAGCAAAACTCAATACTACCAGGGAGAGCCGTCTTGCAAGGCTAAGAGATAGCGGGCAAGTAAGTAAGAATGCGAAGGTGTGATGAAAACACTCCACCCTAACCCCTTTTTATAATTGAGAACCCTCATAAGAAACATAATCACTGCAGAAATCGGAGGGAATCTTACCCCAAAAAATACAAAAGGCTAAGGAGGGTACCATTCAGAGTGTTGAATTGATGGGACTGGACTGAACTGTCGATAGGCAGGACAAGGTGCTTGCCGATCGACAACCCCCCATTTTTAGAAATTTCCCTTTTTTACTCTTTGGTCAAATCAGAAAACTCAATAAAAATAAATTGATATTCTCAACAGAATTTCAAAATCCATTTTTCTCCTTATATAATTTCCCCTTTTAATTAAAAACTTTCTTTCAAAAATACTCCTTTTTACGGTTTCAGCAGCAAAGTAAAAAGCGCATGTGCATGCATTCATTCATAATTAATAAAAGATAATAAAAAACTCCATTGCATTTCATCTATCTGTTTTTTGTGTTACATATATTTTGCAGGAAATAAAAAGAAAAAGTAAAAACAACGGGACTCAGCTGGAATCCGCATTATCTCTCTCTCTCTCTCTCACCCACCTTTCTCTCTAAGAGTTTCCACCCCTGCGACGTGCTATCTTTCCCTTATGGCGAGACGATGCACAACCACTACCCGAGCCAGAGTCCTCTCCGAACGAAGAAGAAAGCACCAAGCAAGAAGAAACAGGAACCGCATCCCCAATATGGGCATTCACCGAAGATATCCAGTCTCTAAAGTCTCTTAGCCAAGTGGTCGACACTCGGACTTGTTGCAAGAAAAAGGAAAAATCAGTATCAAAGCAGAGATGACCAAAATAGAAAAGAAAGAAATAGAAGAATCGAAAGGTATACCGCAGGTCGGAGGACCTCATCTGTCAAACCCAACTCCTACGGATCCATCGCATCAGGATGATGCAGCATAGGCACAATCCATCCATCAGCCCGTCGAATGTTGTACGAAGGAGTGTGCAATCGCACAAAAGGAACCTTTGAAGTCGCATCCGCCATAGATGCCGTTGGACCGACACCACTATGGGAAGATCCCACTGCCCGACTCGAACCCGCAGTAGGGAAAGTCTTGCCATTATATATATTAGGCGCCATCAACCAATTCGTTATAAAGTCTATTTAGTTATACGGAGCAATCGCCGATCATCGTCGCGATCCTCGCATTCACTCCTACTTCATAGACATAGGAGGCTGTGCAGGTGGCACCACCACCTGCTCCTCAGCAATCTGGCAAACACCCTCTCCTCGAGATACCAGGAATGCCCGAACTCATGCGCCAGTAAATGCCTCATCTGCGCATTCACCCCGATCATCCCCACATCCTGAATGGTTGTCCCCTAGGGATAAAAGGCCACCTAAAAATCTCTAAGGAGGCATAAATCTATACAAGATCGGAAGGCCCAAAAACCAAGAATGAAAATGGAAAGAGCCTTTCCCTACCACTGGTCAGGTCATTCAAGACCTGACGCACCGCCTCCAGAGAGAGAGATCCCTTCGACTGCCGATTGGCCTTGCGCCATCGATATAATCGGTAGGAGTCCCCAACAGTGTCACCCTTCATAGAGATCAGTGGGGTATTGCACCCAATCACCTCATAAAACCACTTCTTTCAAAAGATAAGAATTCATAAACAGAAAGAGACGCATGAGGAAAATGCGAATGCATTAAAGGAAAATGCGAATCCATGAAAAGAAATGTGCAAACTGAAGAATACCTTAAGAAGGTACGTGGATCCGATAAAGGTCTGCCAATAGCACCGGATGAATGCATCCAGAGAAGAGTAAAGGGTCGCCAAAGTCAAACTCCCCTAATCATAGAAAGGGATGTTCCAAAACATCCTCAGGTATGGCAAGAACCACAAATGGACGACGTCGCCGCTCGACACCACCATGAAACCTCCCAACACCAGAAAAATAAATAATCTGGCCATTTTCCTCACTTGCATCCTGTCCTCCACATCAATCACCATGCACAATCCTTTAGTCGGGACAACCAGATAGAATCCCCACAAACTATCCTCCCTACATCACCAAGTGTCGCACGCACTGCCTCCGGCCTCACCCGTAAAGAGCGATCCACCTCTATCTGTTCTCCATCACAATCCATCCCCAGGAGTTGTTGCATGTCTATGGGAGTCACATTCATCTCCCCGAAGCCAAAATGGAAGGTGTGGGTAGTATCCCACCACCTCTCCCCCAAAGCACATAGGACCGCTGTCGAACGAGGTGTCTCATCCAGCGCAGATGCCAACCTCCCAAACCCCGCTGATGATATCACCCAACGCACCACACGTGGGAGATGCTCCCAGACATCCCTGAGCCCCGTCATGCTGTGGGCGCACATGTTCTTGAAAGAAATATCAGACTGGTAAAAAAGGAAAAATCTCATCAAAAGTCAAGAAAGAAGGAAAAATCACCAAAAGAAAGGAATGCCAAAGGTCAGGTTACTTACATAACCGCCAAGATTCACTCTTGAAGAGTGATGGTGCGAAAGCTCCCGCAGGAAAGTCCACTCATCCGCAACAGGCTCAAACGCATCAAAGGAGTTCTCACTCCCCAAAGCAAGAGGCGCCCTGGCCCTCCACTCCACATTCACCCAGTCATCAATGGTCAATCTCTCCCTATGGACTGCGGTGCTCACAAAAGTGACCATTTGTTGAAGATCGGAATGCTAGAATTTTTTTTACAGAGGAATCATAGAAAGAGAGAAAGCAAAGAAGCTGTGAAAAAATGAAGGGATTCACCCCTTTATATAGGATGCCAAACTCCATGCCGATCGACACTGACTCCAACCATACCGATCGTCACTGACTCCTTACCTTCTTGAGGCAGTCCTAAAGTCTGTGCCACTGTCGAATGGTACCCCTCATACCATGCCGACCAGCACCCCCCTTAAATTTCATACAAAAATTCCCAAAAATACCAAAAAGCCCAAAAAAATCCTCGAAAAATTCCTAAAAATCCCAGGAAGGATTTAGAACATTTTCACCAGGAAAATATTCCATTCCCTAAAGCAGAACCCCTCTTTCCCAGCGAAATCCTCAAAAACCAAATGAAACCCCTCCCGACAAAGCCCCGGAGGATCTCTAAGGATCGTCTGATCACTTCCCCAGCGAAATTTTTACATCACCAAAATTGGTTGTTCCCCCTGCGAGGCCTCTTAAAGAAATAAAAGCTTCCCCAACTATCAGCTCCCCAGCCCAGATCAAAATCACAAAGCACTTTCTCCAGCAGAATCAAAATCCAATCTCTATCCACTCTCTAGTCAGAATTGACCTCGATCTTGGATCATCACCTGAGTTAGGTCACAATTGACCTCAGTCCTCGGTCGTCACCACTCTTAGGTTCAAATTGACCTCAGTCTTGGATCGTCACCTGAGTTAGGTCAGAATTGACCTCGGTCCTTGATCGTCACCACTTTTAGGTCAGAATTGACCTCGATCTTGGATCGTCTCCTGAGTTAGGTTAAAATTGACCTCAGTCCTTGGTCGTCAGCACTCTTAGGTCAGAATTGACCTCGGTCTTGGATCGACACCTGACTTAGGTCAGAATTGACCTCGATCCTCAGTCGTCACCACTCTTAGGTCAGAATTGACCTCGGTCTTGGATCGTCACCCGAGTTAGGTCAGAATTGACCTCGGCCCTCAGCCGTCACCACTCTTAGGTCAGGATTGACTTCGGTCTTGGATCGTCACCTGAGTTTGGTAAGAATTGACCTCAATCCTATCATAATTGACCTCAGTCTTGGATTGTCACCTAAATTAGGTCAGAATTGACCTTTACCCTAAGCCCACAGAATTTTCTTTGACTCACAGAATCGGTCACCCTCATCACTTAAGCCCACAGATATGGCTTTGACCCACGAAATTGGTCATCCCCAGCACACCCCTCAGGTCCTCAGAATCGTCCTCGACCCTCTGAATTGGTCATACTCCCTCAAAAGCATTATGTGGTGTCTATTCGACGATTATCATTTATTCAAGACTCACCCATCGAGGGGCTCTGTATACACCCCATTCTGTTACCCCTAACTCTCCTTAGGTCCCTAGTACCTCCCTTCATCACTAAAAACCCAGGTCATACCCCGAGTACTGACCTAGAAGCCATTGCGCACTCCCAAGCTCCATTTGACCAAAAAGTCAAACTCTTCAGCTCGACCAAAGTTGAATGAATCTTCAAAGGGCACTGAAATCCCTTTCCAACGGTTCATCCCGTGCGCAATTCTAAGTTACCATGAGGACGAAGGATCCATTTGCGTCCGAAACTTGATCTAGAGGCTATCGAGCGCTCCTAGGCTCTATTTGACCTAAGTAAACTCTTCAGCTCGATCGAGGCTAAATGAATTTTCGAAGAGCACTGAAACCCCTTTCCAATGGTCCACTATGTGCGCGATTCCCACTTACCATGCAGACGAATGATCCGTTTGACTCCAAGAGGACATCGAATTTTTCTAGGGCCCGGTTGACCAAAGTCAACTCCCCAAAATGGGTCAAACTCTTTGGAATGTCGAATAAACCTCCTAACCTTTCCAATGGTCCACCTCGTGATCGATTCGGACTTACCATGCGAACGAACGATCCATTTGCGTTCGAATGATTCCTTGTTTAATGGACTGACAAATGCTTCCGAGCCATATTTGACCCAAAGTTAACTCCCGAACTCGGGAGAGGTCCAAAGGAATTTCAAAGTTCTCTGAATTACCTTTCCAACGGTCCACCCCATGCACGATTCTGACCAATGATTTGCCCTCCGTAGCCATTTTTTCGAAAAGGCCCGAAACACATTCCCAAATGGCAGGTTCCAGACCCTGCTTATAGGCAGGTGCCGATAGGCAGGACCAGGTCTATGATGATTGGAAGTGACTCGGGCCTATAAAAGGAGGACTTCACCTCATTTGCAAAGGGACCCCAGATCTGATAAAAAATGCTCTCAGCAAATCCCCAAAACCTCTCTCGAAGACAGTGCGATTTCAACATCCAAATCCCTTTCTAACTTCCACTTTTCATCATCCTTTTCATCAAACTTGGAGATTTAGCCACTCTCCATCATCATCCAAGTGCAAGGGATTCTCTCCAACATTTAAGATCTTCAAGAAGGTCCAACTTTCTCTTAAATTCTCTTAAATTATGAATAACTTGTTTTTATTACTTAGCACTTTTTACTATCTCATCTCACACATCCTAATATACTTTTTATTTTGTATTATTGCACGTCTCTTATTTTCATATAAATAAAACCCAAAAAATAAGAAAAAGAGGGTTTGCTCATAAATTCCAAATAGGGATTCTCATACTTTTCTCACAACTAAAACATTTTTTCTACACACACACACACACATACTCACAGATAAGAGATCCCCCATTTGGATTTATGGGATAAACTGACGCGACTCAGAAAGTGTCTCTAATGTGCATTCACTCTAGGCTCAAGTGCAAGCTTTTTGCGTTAGTAATAAACCCGGTAAGTCGGGATCGTATCCACAGGGAAAAAGGACAACAGAGTTGTAACGACGGGAAAAGATAAAGGAATCCTAACTTTGACTCTAAAAGGAAAGGAAAAATGATTTGGTTTTGAGGATCGATTACAACTAAATGCAATTATGAAATTATGCAGAAATTCAATTACACTAAATTACCTAAAATATTGAAGAAATATGATTTGAAACTTTTGAACTAAGTGATGAGAAAAACAGGACGGGTATACAATCCCCCAACCGTAGTGTATTGCAGTTATAATACTAATCGTAAATTCAACTGATTAATTTGACCCGAAATATAGTACTCCCAAGCATTACGTATACGAGGTTCAAGCCCGCTTCATACTTAATCTGAGGACGAGTAAATCGGTATCGCGATAGTAAATCTCGAATTGCATTCTAAATCATCATGGTTACCCAGAGGCAAACGAGATATAAAGACCTATAATTGTATCGTCCCTACCCAATACGGATTAATCACTAAATTCAGAGGACTAATTTTATACACATGCAATTAACACATCAGGTTGGGTTCATGTATCCCGGCCTTTTAAACCTAGCCGGACATATTAAACTGAAGGATGCATGAAATAGTGACGTTGCATGCGAAAGAACTCATGATAAAACTATATTGAAATACGTAGCTAAGTATTATGAACGCAGAAATTGATTCAAATCACTCAAGAAAAATTACCATGCAAGAACAATAATCATTAGAATGAAACTTGGATTACAACTTGAAAACAAATCCGCACTTGTATAAATCTTGCAGCAATTAATTCAACTTATGTTCCTAGATGTTCTTCTCCTTTTCTCACTACCAAAACTAAAAAAAAAATGCTCAGAACTGCTGTTCCTAGGTCACTAAGTATGTCCAAAACTGTTTTAGAAGGAGTTGTAACTTCCTGGGATTCTTTGGACAAATCAGAAATAAGGAAAAAAAATCGCGCTTCAGGACCCCCGAACCGGTTCGCATGTTCCCCGAACCGATTTTCCCCCAAATCGGTTCGCATTGGGCTGGTTTGGATGTCCTTTTCTTTCATTCTAATACTTAGAATTTTTTTCTTGTTTTCTTCCTTTCTTCCTTGGATTTTTCGTCAACTTCAACTGGTCATAACTCATCAACCACAGCTCGGATTCGGGTGACGTTTCTTTCAGTGTTCTCGTTGTGTCAAGATTTTCAACTTTCTAGTTGACTCCTCCTCCGGGATATGGCTGCAGAATTACCAAAATGCCCTTGAACTTGCCTTCCTAGCCTTTCTTTCATCGTTTCTCTTTCTCTTTTGCACCACTTGCATAATTAACCTGTAAAACAAATAGGAGAAACACGTAACACAAAATACTTGCCAAAGAAGGTTAGTAGCATAAATGTGCATGAAATCCATATTGGTTTCATCACTCGGGTTCACAAATGTACCAAAATTAATGGAATAAATGTGAAGAATTTATGCCTAATCAAATCCCCCTAACTTAGAACTTTGCGCTTCCCGAGCAATGTAAAAGAATCCTAGCAAGTCTTAACTCTTGAAAATCACATTTTATTGGGATAGAATACCTCTTTCGCTGGCAAGCGATTTATTTAGCGTATGCAACGAGCCTTTAAACTCGTAGGTCACCCTAGTAGGATGAGTGGTGTCTCATGAGGGTTTGCAGAGAATGTACCCACAAAATTCAACTCAAAGAAAATTCAAAATACGCAAAAATTGTACAATTCAAACCTTCCGAGAAAATAGTCATCATCAAGTCATATTTACAAGTCTCAAATCATAGTGCGTGTGTGCGAAACCAAAAAATTAACCGCGAATTTCCACCGATTAATCATTACGTTACTTACCGGAAAATCCATTTTGATTTCAATTTCTCACGGAATGCTCTCTCAAACGAATCACTCAGAATGTGGCTATTCTCTTGGTATGAGTGATATAAAGAGTAAATGTTATGGACGCAAAGTCACGCATACAAGTAGAAAGACAAAAATTTCAAAGTAATAGGATCTCATCAATGGATTACGATTTTTAAAATGGGAACATTGCTTCTTTTTCGCGCATTCGATCTCTTTTATTATCTTTTGGTGTATTAGCTCTCCACGCGGCAACCAATTTCGCACATTAGACTCGGTTAGGAATTTTTCAGGTTTTAAGGTATATGGGGGTAAAATGACAATTGTAGGGAGGTTGGAATTGGAAACGTTATTAGTGACATCCATTTGTGCTTTTTTCGGGCTATTGCTCATTTTTTTTTTCTCTATTTTTCTATTTTTCACTTCTTTTCTTTTCTTGCTATTTTTGTTGAGCATATCTATTTTTATTGCCCCTTTTATGCACTTTTTGCACTTAAATTCTGAATTTTTCCATTTTTCGCAATTCCGGGCTGTTTGGGTTTTTCGGGTTATCAAACGAAAGGGACAATTTGCTTGGCTCAAATTGGGTTACAAAAGGGGTAATTTTTCGCTACTTTTTCTGGCCAATATTTTTGGATGACAAACGAGGGCCTACTTCAATGTCCAAAATAACAATTCCGTTACCATATGCGTTTTGAGATGAATTTAAGTTTAGAGATCAATTTTGGCACGTTTTTCAAAGCAAAATCACACACGTGTTTCATAACCGATCAAAATGAAAGGATTGAGATCCACGATGACTGTTTAGGCGTTGGAAATAACTTTGAGTTAACAATTAACTCGAATTGATTTAAAAACTTGCAAAAAGTGATAGGCTCGAATCTCACCGGGTTTGTTAATCTCCACACTTATTCGTTAAGTCGTCAATTTTTGCTCAATTTCCATCTTTAGTCAATTTTGGCTTTGTGTATATTGAATTTTTACAACTTGAGACTTTAAACCGAATTTTAATGATATTTTTGAAAAAATTGAATTCTAATTTTCATTTATTTTGAACAAAAATATTTTTGGATTTTTCAAAATTTTATGATTTTTTTGAGATTTTTTGGGCATTGTTGAAAATTTGTGAAGTTTTAGAAGTACGCACTTGTAACCCCCCCTAACTTAGACTTTTGCATTGTCCTCAAGAAAAAAGGACTAAAATCTAACTCAAAGGGAATAAAAAGTGCGGAAAAATAAAACAAACAAATATGGAAAATGCAAGATTTGATAATAACAATGGGGAAGCATGTGTTACATAAGAGATGGGAGAGAAACTGTGAGCAATTTGAAACCACTAACAACAACTAACATCCAAATAAATACATCAAAACAGTCATGGGTTCGTTGTGGAGGCAGATGTGAGGACCCGGGTGCATTGGGATCATACGGGTCATAAAAGAAGGAGGGGTGGTCCGCCGAAGTTGAGTTGGTGAAGGTTGACTTGGAGTTGGTACATCATCTGTTTGTCCCTCCGATAAGCCTCTTGATCTTGATTGTATTTGTTGATGAACCCGTAAATGCGGGATTCAACCACCGAAAGGAGTCGCTCAAAATTTGCCCCCAAGGGCTCGAAATCGGAATCCTCCTCTTCGTCCTCAAACTCCTCCTCTTCCTCTACAACATCCATCATCGGGGCATCATGTGCTTCGTCTCCCGCACCCTTGTTGCGAATGGGATGGTCGGGGTGAGCTACGCGCATTTAGCATTCTCTTCGAGTGGTGGACGTGCCTCCAATGGGGCGGGGAAGTCGAATTTGCTGCCCCGGGTCATCCACCCCGGCTTCCATCAAGATCTCCGTAATGAAATGGGCGTAAGGTAGTGCGACTTTTCCCCATTTGTCGTAGGCGGCATTGATGATGTCCGCGTACAAAAGTTGTACGAGATTGATGGTGCTCTCGGGGTTTAAAAAGTGGTAGAGGAAATTGGCCCGACGTAACGGGACCACCGATTCATTGGTGGTTTGGTGGATGGCTCCACAAGCAATGAGGTGCATGAATTGCACCATAGCCGCTAAACCTCCGATGGGAAAAGAATCTCGCACCCATTCCTCCTCGGGTGCCGTACGAGCAATGCATTCGTCTTTGGTGTGGGGGACACCATTTGTGGGCTATTGGAATGGCACAGGGAGGATCACCCCTTTAGCACGCATTTTTCGCGCTATGATGGCCGCTGAAAAAGGAATCTGGATACCATCAAGGTATGCCTTGTGAAACGTAGAATATTTATGAACCAAGGTCACATAAAACTGGCGGATGGCTGTTTCAAACACGTGAGTGCTCGTTGGAGCGAGGAAAGAGCACCACCCTCGGTGATCGAATAGGGCGATGACATCGCCCGAAAGTTGTTCCCAATTAACGAAACGTTCGATGTGGATTGGGCTCGGCCCAATGGCGTTCTTGGATGCTTAGAAATTCCCCTTTACCCTTGTCATCAAGGACGGTGGTATCGTCATATTTATTGTGGCAAAAATATTCTCGACGAGGACGCGGCATGATGATGGAAAGAGAGAGGGAGAGGGAAAGGATATGGTGTAGAGGAGGGGAGAGGGAATTTATGGTGTGAGAAAGGAGGAGGGGTTGGGAGTAATTTATAGGTGTGGAGGGGTGGGTTTGGGTGGGAAATATGAGTGGGTGGGAGGGAAGTGATGGAGGGAATGGATTTCGATGGAAATTGGAAGGGGGGAAGAGTTTTGAAGGGGAGAAAATGAAGGGGAATGAATGGAGGGGAAAGAGGAAGGAAGATGATGAATTTGGAAATAAGGGGGGGGGGGGAATCTTCCAGGTACCCCGAACCGGTTCGGAGCTACCGCGAACCAGTTCGCCCCCCGAACCGATCCTGCCTGGGGTTCGGGAAACTGTGCTAGTTCATTTGTTTGGGTTCTCTCTTCTCTCGAATTCTAAGTGAGCTCTCATGCTCTTTCTTGTGTGTAATGCCCCTAAAGACGTCCTGACCCTCGGGCTCCCTAAAAATTCCTTGAACACAACCTCATAGTGCGTACAAGCTCCCTCGAAGTGCATGCTAACCGTTCTCTCTCGTGACCCATGCTCCGGACTCCTAACTAACCTATTCACACACGACTACTATACATAAGAACTCATCCCATACGCGTTGGGGGGTCACGACCTCACTTTTTCAGTTCAATTAACCCCGTAAACGGGGTCCGACAACCAAACGGCGTCGACTTTTTCCACACACGCCACTAGATATAGATTTAGGCTTTGTCCATTCACTTTAAATGTATTTCCCCCTTTTAAATCGTGTTATTCAACCGCTCCGTGAGGGAACACATTCTTCACAACGAACGGGCCAGACCATCGTGACCGCAACTTGCCCGGAAAGAGATGAAGTCGGGAGTTATAGAGAAGAACTTTTTTTCCGAGAAGAAACTCCTTCTATCGAATGATGCTATCATGAGCGAGTTTCATCCTTTCTTTTGAAATTTTGGCATTCTCATATGCATCATTGCGTAGTTCTTCTAACTCACTCAATTGAAGCTTGTCGGCTTCACCGGCCTTATCAATGGAATAATTCAATTGCTTAATCGCCCAATACGCTTTGTGCTCTATCTTAACGGGAAGATGGCAAGGATTTCCATATACAAAGTGGAAGGTGGACATGCCAAGTTGATTCTTGTATGCGGTACGATATGCCCATAGCGAATCGTTCAATCTAAGTGAACAATCTTTCTGGGTAGGATTAACAGACTTTTCAAGAATGTTCTTGATTTCACGATTCGCTAGTTCGGCCTGCCCATTCGTTTATGGATGATAACTCGTTCCAACCTTATAAACGACTCCATAATTTCTCATGAGCTTCGTGAATGGCCTATTGCAAAAGTGCGTGCCATTATCACTAATTGACACAGCCTTAGAAAATCTAGCCTAGCATAATGAAAGTGATTGAAACAGTGATTGATCTGTAGAACTTCATGATTAATCTAAGGACACTTGTAAATTGATGTAGAATGGAATTAAAAGAAGAAATAACTCACTAATATCACCCAAGCAGTAATTGCAGCAATTAATATAACTGGTAATCAAATAATCTCTGAATGAATCTTCAATCTCTTAATTAAAACGGGAAATTGTATCTAAAACTAGGGTTTATGGAAAAAGAGAGGAAAAATTCCTAAAATTCTTCGTGCAAATAACAATAATAAAACGGGTTTATATACCCTCCATAAATTTAGTAATTTCAGCAGCACTAGGATTTTCTAGGAGAAGATAAGATTTGCAAATCTCGATACCCTGACCGGTCCGGGCCTTAGGCGGACCGGTCTGCCTCTGAAGTGGATCGGTTCTTTTCATTTTGGGACGGACCGGTCCGGGGGCGGAACGGTTCTATTATTTTTTTCCTTCTTCGGTTTGCTTGTGATCCGGGGTCTACTGGAGTTTGGCAAAGCGGACCGGTCCGGGGTAGGGGCGGACCGGTCTGCCTGTTGACTTTTTGCCCAACTTTGACTTCTTATATCTTCTGTTTGGGGAATCCGATTAAGGTGACGTTTCTTCATATGTGCGCGTGAATGTAATCTCTTCAACTTCTTTTTAGGTCTCTCATCCAAATTCTGGGTGGAAATTACACTTTTACCCTTTTTACTTCCCTTCTTTCTTCCTTGATTCTTTCGGTTTCCTTCTTCCGTTTCTTGACATCAAATACCTATAAAATACCTACGATATACCAGAAACTTGGTGTAATCATTAGGATCAGTCAGTAGTAAGATTATGAGATAAGTTCAACTCAATTACGTTGTTCGAGGTGCTAAAAGTAACGAAATTAAGAAAATTAGGAAGAATTTATCCCTAAACAAACCCCCTAACTTAGAACTTCGCGTGTCTCGAGCAATGTAAAAGAATCCTAGCGAGGCTCAATTCTTGAAAATCATTTAATTGGGATAGAATACCTTTTTCGCGGGCAAGCGATTGCATTTAGCATATGCAACAAGCCTTTAAACCCCTAGGTCACCCTAGTAGGACGAGTTGTGTCTCGTGAGCGTTTACAGAGAATATGCCCACAAAATTCGACTCAAAGAAAATTCAAAATACACAAAAATTGTACAATTCAAATTTTTCCCGAAAATAGTCATCATCAAGTCATATTTACAAGTCTCAAACCGTAGTGTGTGTGTGTGAAGCCGAAAATATAACCGCCAATTTTCACCGATTGATCATTACGTTACTTATCCGAAAATTCTTCTTGATTTCAATTTCTCACGGAATGCTCTCACAAACGAATCACTCAGAATGTGGCTATTCTCTCGGTATGCGTGATATAAAGAGTAAATGTAATGGACGCAAAATCACGCATACAATTAGAAAGACGGAAATTTCATGATGAAAGGATCTCATCAACGGATTACGGTTTTCAAAACGGGAACATTGCCTCTTATTCGCGCTCTTAATCCCCCTTTATTATCTTTTGGTGTATTAGTTCTCCACGCGGTAATCAATTTCGCAATTTGGACTCGGTTATGACTTTTTCAGGTTTTAAGGTATATTGGGTAAAATGAAAATGGTAGGGAAGGTTGGAATTGGAAAAGTTATCTATGACGTCCATTTGTGCATTTTTTCGGGCTATTCCTCATTTTTTTCTTCTTTTTCTCTATTTTTTCTGTTTTTCACTTCTTTTCTTTTCTCACTATTTTTGTTAAGCATATCTATTTTTTTCTTTCTTGCCCCTTTATATGCACTTTTTGGACTTAAATTCAGAATTTTTCCATTTTTCGCAATTTTGGGCTATTTCGGTTTTTCGGGTTATCAAATGAAAGGACAAATTATTCGGCTCAATTTGGGTTGCAAAAGGGGTGATTTTTCGCATCTTTTTCTGGACAATATTTTTGGGTGACAAACGAGGGCCTACTTCATTGTCCAAAATACTAATTGCGTTACCATATGCGTTTCGAGATGAATTTAAGTTCAGAGATCAATTTGGCACGTTTTTCAAAGCACTATTACACACATTTTTCAAAACCGATCAAAATGAAAGAATTGAGATCCTCGATAACTTTTAGGCGCTGAAAAGAACTGTGAGTTAACAATTAACTTGGATTGATTTAAAAACTCGCAAAAAGTGATAGTCTCGAATCTCACCGGGTTTGTTAATCTCCACACTTATTCCTTAAGTCGTCAATTTTCGCTCAATTTCCATCTGTAGTCAATTTCGTCTTTGTGCATGTTGAATTTTTATAATTTGAGACTTCAATTCGACTTTTAATGATATTTTTGAAAATTTTGAATTCCAATTTTCATTTATTTTGAACAAAAATATTTTTGGATTTTTCAAATTTTTTTGATTTTTTTGGAAATTTCTTAGCATTTTGAAAATTTGTGAAGTTTTAGAAATACGCACTTGTGACCCCCCCCCCCCCCCCTTAACATAGACTTTTGCATTGTCCTCAAGCAAAAAGGACTAAAATCGAAATAAGGCAAAATAATAAGTGTGATAAATAAAACAAACAAATGGAGAAAATGCAGTTTTTATCACAAACAAGACTGTGGTACAACTACAAGGAAAAGCATACAAACTGTGAACCGAAAAAACAAATAAAAAGCTGCCAGCACCATATCAAGCTTCACCGGGGAGGGGGATGGGAAGAACCAGGCGCGTCGGGGCCATAAGGGTTGTGGTAATAGGATGGAAGTGGCTCATTAGGATCCCCTTGGCGTCGATAGATGTCCGCTTGGAAGAGGAGAACTAAGCTCATGTCGCGCCGGTAGTCGGTCATAAAGTTGTCGAAGTTTGTTTCAAGTGCTGACATTCAGTTTAAGAGGTCGCTTCCTGCCCACTCAAAATATGGATCGTCCTCCTCGTCCACCGACTCCTCGTCCGGACCGATATCCCCCATCTCGACATCCCCACCGGCTGCCTCTTGTTCCTCGTCGCTCTCGCTTGAGGTAGCCTCTTCTTCACTATCACCTCCCCGCCTAGCCCGTAGGACTGCTAGCTGTTTGGCGCTCTTGGTGCGGATCCCTTGTCCAAAAGGACCGGTAATGAGAGTATGATCGAGCGGCGCCGCTATGCCAGCATCCTTAAGGATGGAAGTAATCAAACGGGCATAGGGAAGTGGGGTGGTACCCCTCTCATCCAAAGACGCGTTAATGATATCCACGTATAAAGTGCGGGCCAAATGGATGGAAGTGTGGGGGCCAAAGAGGTGATAGGTCAAAGTAGCTTGCCAAGGTCGCATGGCGGAATCGTTGGACGTTTGCAATATGTTGGCGCACACAATCTGAAATATGAGGCGCCCCTTCTCGTTAAGGCGTCCAACGGCGATGGTTTGCCCCGTCCAAGCCACATTCGGTGCAATACGGGCCATGATAATATCCTTGTCGATTGGGGGACATTTCGTGGATAGGTGAACTCCTGAATGTCCGGAGCGTCGTACTCGGCTATCTTGGCCGTGAGACGGGCCAAGGAAAATGGGATGACATTCCCATCCACGTAAGCTTGTGCCTCGAATTGGCCCATCCGAACTAGGGTGCCATAAAATGAGGGGACTTCGATTGCCCAAACCGTTTCATAGGGTTTGTTGAGGAATCGAAACTAGCCCCGAGCCATGAATAGGGAGGTGACGGAGTTGGGCATCCCTTCCCACTGTACAGCGCGCTCCATATGGAATTCGCGGTCCAAATCAAAAAACTAATGGCACCATCGGTCCTCTTGGTGGGAGCGGAACTTGCCGTGACCGGAGGGTTGGATATTGGTGAAGTCATACTTGGTGGGGGCAATGCGGGGAGCCATGGAAACAAGAGCGATTTTTCTTGGAAGACTAGAGAGGGAGAAAAGAGGATTTGGGTTGAAGGTGTGAAGAGAAAGGGAGGGATTGGTGTGCATTTATAAGGGAAGGGGTGAGTGGGGGGTGGAATTGGAGGGAAAGGGTTTGTAGGGAAAAGGGGGTGAATTTGGGAGGGAAAGGTTGGGGTTGGGAGGAGGGAAAATGGATTGGAGGGAAGGCATGGGATTGGGGAGAAGGGGGGTGAATCTTGGGAAGGGGATAAATCAGATCTGCAGAAGGCGAACCGGTCCGGGGTAGGGGCGGATCGGTCCGGGTATTTTAATATTCAGAAATCCGACTAGCGGACCAATCCTTTTTAAAATTAAAGGAACTGGTCCAGCCTTAAATTAAAGGAACCGGTCCGGCCCAGGGATTTTGGGATGGATTTTTCCCGAACTTGGTTTCGATCTCTCTTCTCTGAAAATTCTCACTTTCACAACATACTCCCTATCACTTTGATTCGATATCCCTAAACATGAATGATTTTCCCGAATGAACCTAGTCCTATCGACGCTCACTACACACGCGACTCTCACAACACACACGACTCTCACCCCATACGCGTCAGGGGTGCGATGACCTTGTTGTAATAGCTCACTCTACCCCGTAAACGGGATCTGACAACCAGACGGTGTCGACTTCTTAAGCACATGCCTCTAGATATGGATTTAGGCATTGTCCATTCACTTTGAATGTATTTCCCCCTTTTAAATCGTCTAATTCGACAACTCTATGGGGGAAAACATTCTTCACAACGAACGGGCCAGACCATTGTGACCGCAACTTGCCCAGAAAGAGATGAAGCCGGGAGTTGTATAGAATAACTTTTTTCCCGGGAAGAAACTCTTTTCATCGGATGATGCTATCGTGAGAGATTTTCATTCTTTCTTTTGGAAATGTGGCATTCTCATACGCATCATTGCGTAATTCTTCTAACTCATTCAATTGAAGCTTGCGGGCTTCACCGACCTTATCCATGGCATAATTCAATTCTTTAATCGCCCAATACGCTTTGTGCTCTAGCTCAACGGGAAGATGCCAAGGTTTGCCATACAAAAAGAGAAAAGGGGGCATGCCGAGTTGATTCTTGTATGCAGTACGATAGGTCCATAGCGAATTGTTCAATCTAAGTGACCAATCTTTTCGAGTAGGATTGACGGTCTTTTCAATAATGTTCTTGATTTCCCGATTCTCTAGTTCGACCTACCCATTCGTTTGCGGGTGATAAGTCGTTCCAACCTTGTGAACGACGCCATACTTTCTCATGAGCTTCGCGAATGGCCTATTGCAAAAGTGCGTGTCATTATCACTAATTATCTCTTTCGGTGCACCAAAGCGGGAAAGTATGCGTTCCTGTAGGAACTTTATCACCACTTTGTGGTCATTTGTCTTGGTAGCTATAGCTTCCACCCATTTAAAAACGTAGTCTACCGCTACAAGGATGTATAGGAAACCAGAGGACGGGGGGAAAGGACCCATGAAGTCAATACCCCAACAGTCGAAGATCTCAATGATGAGTATGGGGGTAATAGGCATCATGTCTCATCGGGTAATAGCCCCCATCCGTTGGCACCTATTGCAAGATTTCCAAGCAGCGTTCACATCCCGCAATATTATGGGACAATAGATGCCGCATTGCAGAATTTTTGCGGTCGTCTTTTTCATTGAAAAGTGGACTCCACAAGCTTCCGAATGACAAAACTGGATGACTTTCGGGATTTCGTCATCCGATACACCTCGTCGGATGATTTGGTCGGCACAATATTTAAAAAGGAATGGATCATCATAGAAGAACATGTGTGGCCAAGTAACAAACCTCTTCTTGTCTTGCAGTTTCCAGTCGAGAGGGACGGCTCCCGTGACAAGATAGTTCACTATATGTGCAAACCAAGGTAAAGAAGAGATAGCAAAAAGTTGCTCATCTGAAAAGTATTCGCCTATGGGTACGGGATCACTAGGCACGTCGGACGAAAGACGAGATAAGTGGTCGACAATGACGTTTTCAACTCCTTTCTTATCTTTGATGGAGAGATTGAACTCTTGTAGGAGTAGGATCCACCTATGAGGCGCGGCTTGGCATCTTTCTTTGCAAGTAGGTATTTCAAAGCCGCGTGGTCGGTGAAACAAGTGATGGGAGAACCAACGAGATATGATCGAAATTTATCAAGGGCAAAGACTACCGCTAGTAACTCCTTCTCTGTGGTAGAGTAGTTGAGTTGAGGTCCGATATGGACCCAGCTAGCGTAGAAGATGACATGAGCTTGCTTATCTTTTCGTTGGCCCAAAACATCCCCGATTGCATAATCGCTAGCATCACACATAAGTTTGAATGGTAAGTACCAATCCGGAACTTGCATGATGGGAGCGGACACAAGCATGTTTTTTAATTTTTCAAAAGATCTTTGGCATGCTTCCGTCCACTCGAATGGGGTGTCCCTCATAAGTAGGTTACTTAAGGGTCTAGCAATGGCGCTAAAGTCCTTAATGAACCTTCGATAAAACCTTGCGTGGACCAATAATGAGCCCACGTCCTTAAGCGATTTTGGTGGGGTAAGATCACCTATGACATCTATCTTTACCCAATCAACTTCTATTACCTTTGATGATACTATGTGGCCAAAAAGTATTCCTTCGGTGGCCATGAAATGGCATTTCTCCCAATTCAGCACTAAGTTCTTTTCCACACACCGGGCAAGTACTTTTTCCAGCTTTCCTAAACAATGATCGAAAGAGGTGCCAAAAACGCTGAAATCGTCCATGAACACTTCGAGTCCTCTTTCGACCATGTCGCTAAATAAGCTCAGCATGCACCTTTGAAAGGTCGCGGGTGCGTTACACAAGCCAAATGGCATACGTTTGTAGGAAAACGTACCAAAAGGGAAAAGGAAGGTAGTCTTCTCCTGGTCAAGTACATCCACCTCAATTTGGTTATATCCAGAATAACCATCAAGGAAGAAAATAATAAGGGTGACCCGCAACTCTCTCAAGCATTTGATCGATAAATGGCAAGGGGAAATGGTCTTTCCTAGTTCCCGCATTGAGTTTCCAGTAATCAATGCAAATGCGCCACCCGGTGGTGGTACGTTGGGGAACGAGCTCTCCCTTAGCATTCTCGATCACAGTCATGCCCGACTTCTTCGGGACGACTTGAATAGGGCTCACCAGCTTACTATCCGAGATTGGGTAGATAATCCCGTCATCCAATAATTTGATAAGCTCGGTTCTCACAACTTCTTTCATGTTGCGATTTAGTCTTCTTTGCATTTCTCTAGAGGGCTTGACATCCTCTTCGAGATGGATCTTGTGAGTGAAAATTAAAGGACTTATCCCTTTCAAATCGACAATGCACCAACCAAAAGCACTTTGGTGCTTCCTCATAATTTTCAATAATTTACCCTCCTGCTCTCCGTCTAGGATAGAGGAGACAACAACAGGAAATGTAGCATCCTCTCCTAGGTATGCATATTTAATATGGGAGGGGAGTTTCTTTAATTCAAGGGTTGGAAATTAGTCACTGGAGGGAACCATGCGTGTATCCCTCGAAGGTAACTCCTCGAATCTAGAAACCCAATTAACATCTCTCGCGTCCTCGTCCGACGCACTCTCATCGAGTAACTCACTTAACTCCCTAACCTCTCTCTCGAAGTCGGTGTACGTCCCCTCACTCTCGTGTCTCACCGCTAAAAAGGACTCTAAGGCGTCGCCACAGTAATTCTCCTCAAAGTACTCCTCTACTATCTCATCTATGAGGCTCATCGTCTGAAGCTCATCTTCCTTCACCGTATGTTGGGCTATGTGGAAGATGTTGGTTTCTAAGGTCATGTTCCCAAAGGTGAGTTTCATTCGCCCATTCCGAGTGTTGATGATTGCGTTAGCCGTAGCTAAGAATGGTCGCTCAAGGATGATGGGAACATGGTTGCTCGAGTTGAAGGAGGGCTCCGTGTCCCAAATTACAAAATCTATCGGGAAGTAGAAAGTGTCAACTTGGACGATCACGTCCTCGACTATGCCTTTTGGGATCTTCACGGTTCGATCCGCTAATTGGAGAGTGACCTTTGTGGGCTTGAGGTCGCCCAAATCAAGTTGCCTATAAATGGAGTAAGGGAGGATGTATACGCTTGCTCCCAAGTCAAGTAAGGCTTTTTGGATTTTATTCTCTCCAATGATGAAGGAAATGGTGGGTGCACCGAGATCTTTGAATTTGGGCGGGAGATCATTTAGTAGAATGGAGATCACATTTTGTGATAGAAAGACATTGTTCTTTACCTTCATGTTTCTTTTTATTATCAACAAGTCTTTGATAACTTCAGCATAAGCTGTTATTTGCTTAATAGCATCAAGAAAAGGTAAATTCAGCTTTACTTGCTTAAGCACTTCTAGCACATCTTCATGTGGGTTTCCTTTATGGGAGGGAATCAACCTTTGAGGAAACGGTGCCATGAAGGGTGATTTCACAACTACCTCTGGCTCACTAGCATCTTCTTTACCACTCTTATTCAAGGGGACATCTTCGGCCTCTTTCATGTCGGGTGAAATCTCCTTGTCTTTCGTTGTGTCGTGTGGGGGAGGTGATAAATCAATGACTCTCCCACTATAAAGAGTGGTCAAAACTTAACATTTCTCCTGATGTTCAGTGGAGGTGGAGCTAACACTAGTTTGACCTTGGGGAGGTCTTTGGCCTTGGGCAAGAAACTTTCCCTTCTCTTGGACACTCAACGAGGATTGTATCTTTGACAGACTTACATTTATGTCGCCAATCAGACGATCATATTTGACATTGGTTGCGGTCTGGCTTGAGATGAATTAATTCATGGTATCCTCGAGAGTTCTCCCCGATGGCGAAATATACACTCCTTGAGGTGGTGGTGCTTGCACATGTCCTTACATGTGTGGATCTTGTTGGAAGTGTTGTGGTAGAGGAGGGGGAAACATGTGAATGAGGGTTCATTGCGGCATGTTGTTACCCATAACTAAAACTAGGATGGTTTTTCCACGAGGTGTTGTATGAATTCCCGTGCGGTGCACCGAAATTACCCTTAAATCCTCCTATACCACTAACTTGCTCCTGAAGCATTACTTTCTAGGTGGATATAGTCGGGCATTCCTCAGTTGAATGTCCCGCCTCATAAATTTCACACACCTTCTCGACGGGGTATGGTATGGATCAACCTGGTCCTTTTTTATATATCTCATATAGGCCTCAAATCCTTTCTCAAGGGTATCCAATCGACTGTCCATCATAGAATTCTTATCTACGTGAAATAGGCCGAACGCCAATGGAGTGGTGGTCACTTGACGATTTCAATTTTGAGCGTTATCATCAGATGTATCCCAAAATTGGGTAGTCTTGACGACATACCTCAGGTGAAGCTCAGCATTATGGGCATCTAAATCGACAAACGGACCACTTCCCATAGTTTCAACAAGTTGTTTGGAGTAAAGACTCAGCCCAATATAGATAAAAGAGATGATTTGGGCTGAATCAAATCCATGATGGGGCCATGAAGTAACTAACTCATTGAAAAGCTCATAACATCGATGAAATGGCTCATTTTCAGATTGTCTGAACGCTTGAATTTGAGCCTTTATGGAGATTGTCTGATGTGTTGGGAAGAATTTCTTGAGAAATCTCGATTGCAACTCATTACATAATGGAATCGAGCTTGGAGGTAAATACCATAGCCAAGTCTTAGCTTTATCTTTGAGCGAGAAGGGGAAGAGTTTTAGGCGGATCACCTCTTGTGTGCAGGTTTGATCATTGAGAGTATCGCACACATCCTCAAATTCCCTAATATGGAGGTATGGCTTTTCAAAATCCATACCATGGTAATGTGGTAACATCTGGATCATCCCATTTTTGAAACGGAATTTATCGGCATTATACGGGAGTATAATGCATCCCGGAGTGACAGTGCGCTCGGGATATAAGAATTCTCTCAGCAGGCGGTATGGGGGCTCTTCCTCATCGACGGGTGCACTGCCGTGTTGCGACATATCTTCCTTACTTAATGACTCGATGCTCTCACTGGGTGTGCTCGAAGTGTTCTCGGAGGTGTGTCCTAGTAAGGAAAATGGAGTGTTGTTGGAGATTGAGTGTGACGGTGTGGGAAGTGGGATCCAGAACTGTGGGGGGTTTGGAGTGTGAGGACTATCGGGATTATACTCAACAATTGGATTTTCGTGAATGTTGGTTGGATTATTATCGGGTGTGGGAGTGAGTTTAGAATTTTGCATTAAAGCTAAGAAGAGATGATGATTGTGAATCTTTTTGTGCTTTTTGAATTTTTTTAGGTTTTTTGATTTTTAAAAATTTTTGCTCAGTTTTGGATTGACTCGATCTAATCCTAAGTCTACCTATTTCCCCGGCAACGGTGCCAAAAACTTGACGTGACTCAGAATGTGTCTCTAATGTGCGTTCACTCTAGGCTCAAGTGCAAGCCTGTCGCGTTAGTAATAAACTCGTTAAGTCAGGATCGTATCCACAGGGAAAAAGGAAAACGGATTTGTAACGACGGGAAAAGACGGAGGAACCCTAACTCTGACTCTAAAAAGAAAGAAAAAATGATTTGGTTTTGAGGATCGATTACAACTAAATGCAATTATGAAATTAGGAAAAATGAAACTATACTAAATAACCTAGAATAGGCTTAAAATATGATTTGAAACTTTGGAACTAAGTGATGAGAAAAACAGGACGACAATACAATCCCCCAACCCTAGTGTATTGCAATTATAATATTAATCGTAAATTTAACTGATTAAATTAACCCGAAATTTAGTACTCCCAAGCATTACGTATACGAGGTTCAAGCCTGCATCGTACTTAATCTGAGGATGAGTAAATCGGTATCGCGATAGTAACACTCGAATTGCATTCTAAATCATCACGGTTACCCAGAGGCAAACGAGATATAAAGACCTACAATTGTTATGTTCCTACGCAATACGGTCATATTCAATCACTAAATTCAGAGGATTAATGTTATACACGTACAATTAACACATCAGGCTGGGTTCATGTATCCCCGCCTTAGAAAATCTAGCCTAGCATGATGAAATTGATGAAAACAGTGATTGATGTGCAGGAGTTCATGATTAATCTAAGGACACTTGTAAATTTATTTAGAATGGAATTGAAAAGAAGAAATAACCCACTAATATCACCCAAGCAGTAATTGCAGCAATTAATAGAACTGGTAATCAAATAATCTCTGAATGAATCTTCAATCTTTTAATTAAAACTGGAAATTGTATCTAAAACTAGGGTTTCTGGAAAAAGAGAGGAAAAATTCCAAAAATTCTCCGTGCAAATAACAATAATAAAACGGGTTTTTATACCCTCTATGAATTTAGGAATTTCAGAAGCACTAGGATTCTCTAGGAGAAGATAAGATTTGCAAATCTCGATACCCGGACCGGTCCGGGCCTTAGGCGGACCGATCTGCCTCTGAAGCGGATCGGTTCTTTTCATTTTGGGGCGGACCGGTTCGGGGGCGGAACGGTTCTATTATTTTTTTCCTTCTTCGGTTTGCTTTTTATCCGGGGTCTACTGGAGTTTGGCAAAGCGGACCGGTCCGGGGTAGGGGCGGACCGGTTTGCCTGTTGACTTTTTGCCCAACTTTGACTGCTCATATCTTCGGTTTTGGGACTCCGATTGAGGTGTCGTTTCTTCCTACGTGCCCGTGAATGTAATCTCTTCAACTTCTCTTTAGGTACCTCATCCAAATTCCGGGTGGAAATTACACTTTTCCCATTTTGATTTCCCTTCTTTCTTTTTTGATTCTTCTGGTTTCCTTCTTCCGTTTCTTGACATCAAATGCCTGTAAAATCACTACGAAATACTAGAAACTCGGTGTACTCATTAGGATCAGTCAGTAGTAAGATTGTGAGATAAGTTCAACTCAATTACGTTGTTCGAGGTGCTAAAAGTAACTAAATCAAGGGATAAATTAAGAAGAATTTATGCCTAATCATGTGTAAATAATGCATAGATTCAATAAATCAAGTGTTAAACATATTTATATGAACTTATTTTAATTTCAAAAAACAAATGCATCTATTATAACGTATGTATTTATATGGACGTCCACCGATATCCTTCATTATTAAAGGGTATCTTAGGATATCATGATTGTACTATAAATAGGAGTGGTACCCCTTGTGTATAGAACACAATGAAATGAAAAGATTTATCCCTATGAATTCTCTTGGTGTTCCCTTTATTTTATTGTACCTTGTTAGCACGAACAAGCTCCCAACTGTGACAAACTTCAATCACAAAGTCATGAATTTATTTTTTTCATTACAAATTTGACACCGATGGTCTATGATAATCTAAGTCAAGAAGTTTTTTATCATGAAATTATAGACTTAAATACTTAAAAGGTACATTCTATCTTATCAAGTATTCTTACATACAAACAATACGCTAGAATAAGTAGTTGAGTGATTTAAAAAAATACATCCAATCTCACACATATGATAGTTCTAGTACTGTACGAAGGATCATTTCAAATATATAAGATAATATGAGAAATCCCTTTAGTGTGTTTTCTTTAGGCAAAGACATTATTTTTAATATTTTCTTAATTTTATTATGCACCATGTATGTGAACCAATTTAATTAAACCAATTGTACATTCTTAACCCTATATTATGCAACTAAGTGATTCAAGACATTCATCAACAAAGCATGTTGGGAAAACACAACTTCAGGAAAATAAATACATTCGGGTAAAAACCTTCTATTTCACTAATAGTTTTGCAAATTACAACTTACCAATACAATTAGAAAAATCTGCCCAACAATCCTCTCGTATGTGACTGTCTTCTTGCTCGATGAATCCCTAAAGACCATAGCCCTGAACCAATAATGACTCCCTCGAGAATCACAATGATTGGAGTCATCAACAATGATTATCACAAGAACCACAAGATCAGTACTAGTGACTCCTTCTCTACAAGGACAACAAAAGTAACTTCAATATAGAAGTTCTTTGGGTTTCAAAGATGACTCACAAAATTAATTGGGATGTGTTTGTGTGAATAAAAAACAAGTGCTGGCCCTAAAAAGGTGAAGACTTAAAGCAGGGGGTCTGCAGTTTTAGTATATCAAAATTCTTAATTAAAAAGCTTCACGAAATAAGTATTTGTAGGTTAACACAAAATTTGAGGCGGTGCATCTTGTATGAACGACTTCCTCATGTCAATTGAATGGCATTCAGATGTCGCTTAAACGACCAAAAAAATAACATATTGAAAATCAAAATAGAAGGACCTCATTTGAGCCAAAATCGATCAAGACCATCTAACGACATGAGCATGCCGTTTGAACGACATTGCCAGGTTGTTTGAATGACAAGAACGAAAAAATTTATTTTTTAAAGTTTACCTATAGGTATTTCAGAAAATGTTTTATGTTCCAAAAATGCCTCATTGTGATAAAAAAACATTTTATAAAGGTATCTCAGTACTTAGTAAAAAATCTAAGTAACTCAAAGAAAAATATATACAAAGTTATACCTCATGTTGCTTAGATGTTGAAGATGTGTGATATTAGGATCCGTCTTCTTGAGCATGTGAACGTGAACTTGCTTAACATTTTTAACGGGATACGACATACTCAATGTAAACTAAGGATGATGAAAAATATGTTCTCACAAATCTCCCCCCATGTCTATTCTGGTACAAAATAAAAACATCTGAATTATTAACAAATGTCCTACATAAATCTAATACCTATAACACCCCGCCTAATTAAATACCGGGTGATAAGTCCTATACCCAATTAAATCAGAATATACAGTTCGTTGATTCTTAGCATCACTGTCGAAAACATTTTCCTATCACCTAATACTCAATTAAGCTGGTGTTAAAAACTTTCCAATAAAAATTTCATTTTACCATTTTGAACAATTCCACACATTCCATTCCGAATCAACAATAAACTTAATAGATATCGCAATAGAATTTAAATGCACCTGGAATAAAAAAATTTGAGTAAATATATCTCAATACATAAATCCCACAACAGTAATGTAACACAAGGACACGAGTATAAAATCCTGACTCAGATATAAGAGAAATATCTAAAATCCTTTTGGGCGACATGTCGTTAATGAAACATCACTAAAGAGTATGAATCAAATAAATGAAGGCATCTAAACAATACTCCATAGCTCTAAAATCATCACAATCCTCTATGGCTGGTGTCCCTGCGGCTGGACACTTGATATAGAAGATACAAGAGAGAAAAGAGAATATGCAATGAAACGGGTCAGAGCCCGATGGTAAAATAGTTTTGAAAACAGCAAGTGAATAATTTCCATATTTATCACTTATAATATACATGTTAGATTATCGAACTCTCTCTTGAGATTCTCACCTCTCATCTAGAGTGCACACCTAACGTACCTCTAAACCATTCTAGTTATAATTCCGAAGCTAACTAGATTAACCCATTGTATCCATTCTTTTTAACCCAATTCATTCCCACGTATTAACCCTATAATACATATAATGATGTTATAAACATATATATCCATTTAGATTCAACATGGATAAGTACCTTATGAATATAATTAAATGAAGTGTTTTCATACGTAATCATCTTACATTTCTACTTTAGCCACACAGTTGATATCCTCACATGTATATATACACATTAACTATATTATATATATTCTATAATTCACCCCGAGACACAGCTGCGGTACTGCATTACTCTGCAATCTTGTCCCAATAGATCTTGTCACTGTAAAGGGGACTATAGGTTCGGTAAAGATACCTCGAACCAAAAATATCAAATCACTAATAATGGAGGCGAACATAGTCGTAAGCCTTTGGGCTACACACATACCTACACACCCAAATGACCTTTATATACTATTGTTCTCATTAATGGTAATCGACCTAAGTCCTATGTTCTCAAGCGACAAGTCGAAGGTCCCATATATTCATCAGGATAAGACTGCCCTCACGCGTATACCTCTCATCGATAACAAGTAAGCTGAGTATATCATACACAAATTATCAATCAATCAAATAGGCATTATTATCTACCTATATAAAATTAGGTACTTACACTACCTATATCATATTAGGAATTCATCCTATCACAAGTACCCGTCGTATTTATTGAATACTACCCACACTTGTAATCATGGTTATCATCATATTTTTTTATGTGTTATCACTCACATAACATTTTATCCGACCCAAGTACCCGTAAATATATCATCAATATTACCCTTACTTGATATAATGATTATTCTCCTCTAAATCGTAATATAATTATGTAGATATCTCTAAAAAAAAATTAATCCTGAAATCCAAATAATTTTCCAACATTAACCCAAGTCCCTTCATCCTTGTTAATGTACCAAAATTAATAAAATCTCACCATAAGCCAAATTATCATTTTCTAATTATTATTTTTTTCGATAAAGGTACATTCTGCCATAAACATAAAATTACCATTTTGAGTCTTTTTCGCTCCGATTTTGAAAAAACTATAAAACTGCAAAGTTGTGCAGAACATGATTTTATAGAAAAACCAATGTGCACACTGCTAATTTCCTCTTACAACAGTCCTAAATTTGTCATAAAATGTTCGTCCCTTTTCAATAATTTTTTTCATGCATTTTATCCATTATCTTCCTCATCAAAACTAACACAAATCAATCCAAAACTTCTCCTAATTAATCTCAATTGATATAGCAAGATATATGATCAGTTTCTAATAATCAAACAAACTAAAATCATCAACTAGTTAGGATTAAATCCTATTATTCCCAAAATTCTCATAGATTCTTATTTCTCCAAAAATCATATTAACTCGGACTTCTTCTATCATTTGAAACCCAAAATTCGTGGATAAAATCATTTAAACATAAAGAGATTTATTCTATCTAATTTTACTATCAAGAACAAATTCCAAAAAACACTATAGTTCATCCTTAAATCATGTAAATTCATACTTCTTTCTTATCCTATTTATCATGGATATTGTAAGCAATAAAATAAAGCAAGAATTACAATTGCCTTAATTATGTAGGTTTGAACCTTTGGTGATGATGGTGTAGAATCCTTTCCTTATTTTTTGGTGACTTTTCGATGGAGGTGCTGGTGGTAGAAGGTGGTTAATGCCCTTTGGCTTGCCCCAAAAGTCTTTTCTCCTTCTTAAGCAACCTCTTCCCCTCCCAAGAAACTCTTCACTTTCTCTCACACTAAAACCTCTCAAGTATTTTGTGATAAAATGAAATGAACCTACGTTCCTCTAATCCATCACCTTTATACTAAGACAAATCCCAAAGTTACTATTCATATCCTAATTAAAATGACTAAAATGCCCCTTCGAGGTGTCCTTTTATCTCCAAAGTGATCCGAGACCCAAATCCAACACCCAAATAGACTTTTCTGACTATTTTGACCCTTCCGGATGCAACGGCGCACTCAAAATGACCATACGGATGATATAATATAATGATTCCTTTTTATTCATTTAAATTAGTCCCAACACGTCCCATACCGCATCCCGACTTAAATTTCATAATTACGGTATTAGTAACCCACGACAATATAAATAACATCATATTCATATATTACTTAGATATCACTAAGTACTATACAGAATCATATATTTCATTATCCAAAAGTAATATAAATTCCAAATTAATCCCAATTAATTAATTTATAATTAATTCAAATTAATCCCATTAACTTTTAATTTAACTCATTTTAAAATTCATTAAAATTACGGGGTATTACAATACCTTCCAATGAACCCAAAAGTGGAAAAATACTAAATATGCAAGTCTTCGAAAATCTTCAACTTTCAATATTCAAATATCTTTACTTTCCTTACTCTTCTTTTGTGTGCTTTTCAAATGATCATCAAAGTCCTACACATAATAAACAATGAAAATACCTTCGTGTTGTATCAAGTTTGAAATTACATAAACATAAATCAAATGTCAAATCTCCCCCATAATTCAAAATCTCACTCCCCCATAATTCATAATTCCTTCTCCCCCATTTTATTTGTCCGAAATAGACAAGGAAAATAATAAAATGTAATAAAATAGAGTGGGTCACAACAAGCATATCAAATTATCATAAATGTATCATAGAAGCTCATGCATGGATAACTCAGAAGGTTCCGCAGTCAATTTTGGGTTTTTCAAATATTTTTCAAGAAAAAATAATTTTACAAAAACAACACAAACCATGAATTAACTCTAAGATTACCAAATCATGGGAAAATAATGAATGGGTGTGGAAAAATTCAAGAGGAAAATCAATTCAAAAATTCATAACATATGGCCATGATGAATTTTGGATACTCCTAACGAATGAATTCAAATTTGCCCTTAGGTATCAAAATTGATTAAATAATATGATATCGACTCAATCTAATTAAAAAATCAAAGTCTAAAATAATTTTCTCACCAACAACGTCTAAAACTATATAATTCTTTTTCAAGACTTTGTCAAGACGTGTAAAACTGTTGGTTTACAACCAAATTCACTCATAAAATAATTATTATTTTTATTTTTCTATTGAGGTTCTAAATTCTCTTTTTAAGAGATTTCCTATTAGCCACTTTTTGGCATAATTTCCTTTTTATTGCCATGATTTTTTCTTGGGCTCTTTTCAAATGCTGGCTTTAACGATGAGTTCACATGCCTCTCACAGCCCTTTGTCGTGTTCACTCTTATTTTTTTCAATATTAAAAAAACCCTCATAGTCAACGGTTATTACATGCACTACTTTCATCGTCTCGTTTTATCGCATTTGAATCATTTTAAAGAAAGGGTTAAGATGAAAACACTTTGACCAATATATGATAGATAACTACAGTAATCAAATAAATTGTGCATTAATGGAAACCATTAGTCAAATATGCTGAGAGTAATCACAAATCTCATCTTAATGACTCTAAGCATTATAAAGCACATGGATGAAATGATGTTGCATATCAAAATGCTATCAAAAAGTCACATGGATAATGGAATGATTTTGTGACTTGGTCATCCTAAAAGTCCATCCGTAAACGGTGTAAAAAGAAATACAAAAATCTTTTTATGTTTTTTAAAAAATATATCAAAATAAAATCTCTTGGATTTTTCAATTTTTTATTCAAAAAATAGAAAATCGTTTTGTATTTTTTCATTTTTTTTTAAGAAAAACAAACCTCTTTTTGGATTTATTAAAAAATATATCAAAATGGAAAAAGTTAAATACAAAAGATAAACATCATAAGACTAGAAAAAATATATACCATGAAGTACAAGTAGTGTATAACAGAAATCCAATATGATCAAACGAAAGATCTAATATGAGGAGAATAACGTCCAACCAAATGAGAGTTATGAAGGATAATTCCTAAAGCCTCTAATTTCGATTTCCTGACCCAGATAGGTGTGTAACGACGCATCGGGGTTTTGGTAATAAGAGGTATTATATTCTTAAACTTCCTAGAAGCATTCATACGTTTGTAACATAACCGTCTGAGGTGACCTTGCCTATCGCAATGAGTGCAAGTGCAGATGTGGAGGTGAACATTACCTAAAAATGGTCCTCTCCTAACATTCCTAGGTGGATCTCTCCTACAGTTCCTAGGTGGCTCCCTCCTAATGTTCATAGGTGGCTCTCTCATATGAATTTTCTTGGCTTTGGGAATGGGAGAAACATGGTAATCGAAGCAAATTCCACACAAATCACCTTTGATTTGGACGGTGCCTAAAATCTCATCCAACTCTTTCGACTAGCCTCGAAATCAAACTTAAACTTGCTCGAATTTGTCAATCTATCCTCAAGGTCAACTATCCTAAACTAAAGGAAATTCCTAGACTCCTCAAAATCTAAAAGCTCCTTTTTTATAGCCTCCATTAACCTTCAAAGACTATCTATCTCACCCTCAACGTATTCTATATTCTCCTGATGAGTCTTCTCACATGACTTAAGATCCTTAATCAAAGCATCAATATTTTTATTATCTATGGAATATTCTTTGAACTTATCTTCTAACTTCAAGTTTGCCTTCTTTACCTTCACAGTCTCCGCATACAATTCATTTAAGGAAAATTTTAAGTCACTCTCGTCCACCCCTTCATCCTCACTCACTTTCTTGGGCTTCACTACCTATGATCCTAAAAGTGTCATGCAGAGAAATACCCTCCTGGGAAGATTTGTAATCGTCACTCAAATGTCTAGCCACGAAGGTGCTAAGGTTCCTCTTACTTGCATAAAAGTTTTCCTATCACTATCACTAAGGGTGGAAACTTGATGTGACACCCTACATATTCTAATCATGGGTGATCATTTTATTATTAAGTTAAATAAGAATCATTATTGGTATCATTGTTAGCATCACTGTCAAAAACCAATTTAATTTACTAATACCCTAATGGCCCGGTGTCAAATTTAAAACTTTTTTATTAACAGGCATCAAATTAACTAATAAATCACATTCACCATTCCAGATAACAACAATATAAATAGAAGATCATTTGAATAAATAATAGATACTAGAATAACCAATCCAGACTAAAATCCAAATATAAACATCCATAATATAAAACCATCCAATGCTAAAAATAAAATGGAGGTACAAAATCTATGAAATAACCACTAGTTGGAGATGGGAGACATGCCTGACTGAGATACATGATAAGTAGGAATTTTTGAATGTTGAGGCATCTACTACCAAGGGTCTTGCAACTTTCACAGGAGTTGCAACACGTCAAATAAAGGAACTCCTAAGTGTGGCATCCCTATGGCTGGCCACCTGGAACGTTTTTACAAAAATGGATTTTAAATGGGTCAGAGCCCAAGTAAAACAGCTTGAAAACATTTTAGAAAGTATTTAAAATGCATTAAAGAGTACATATTAGCTCCATGTTCTCTCACTTGAGATTCTCACCTCTCAACTAGTGTGCACGCCTAACGTATTATTCTAAGCCCACCTAGTTACGCTACCCCACCTAACTAGTTGACCTAAATCTATTCACATCTAATAATTCACCGTGCCCACCCATATTGTTCATACCATACAACACTAAATATCTAAGCCCATTTTTAATTCATTAAGTGTCACCTACTAATTATTGAGTTCACACATACTTAGATTATTTGAGATATCACTATCTATCTTATCTACTAGTACACAATTAGTAGAATAAACCATAAGTGTGTGTGTGTATATATATATATATATAAACACCACACTTGTAATATATATGAATACAGTATCCCAAGGTGGAGAGCTGCGATGCGGGCCTACTCAGCTATCAAGTCCTAGTACACCACGTAGTAAATAAAGGACATCGGGCTCGAAATCACTCTCAAACAATACATTCACAATGACCACAAATTTGGAGGCGAACATGGTTCTAAGACTTTGGGTTATTCACACACCTAACAAACCTAAATGATTGGTCACACCCTTATTCACACAAGTGGTCCTCAATCCCTAAATTCTATTTTCTGAGATACAAGTCAAAATCACCCCAATGGGCTCATCAGGATAAGACTGTCCATGGCGCGGAACCTCCCGTGATAGCAACTAGCCTAGGTATGTTTATATATGCAAATTCAAACGATAGGTATTCAGGAAACCTATCTTTATATAATTTCAGTATAGGCATACACATAACCAATAATACATTCATACGTAGTCTTTATAACCCCCAAATATTTTACGTATCATTACTTTACCATAATACTTCTCATCGTAAAATCCCGAGCATTTTTCAGAAGTCGAAAGGTCACCAATTGTCCCTTAAGTCAATTCCGTAGATATCCCACTAATAATTTAATGGTCTAGGTCATATGTTCCCTCAATTTCCCTTGACACAATATTATTTCCCAAAATAGGTTTTATTACCCAATTATGCCTAGTTAACCTTAATCCTAAATTCTCTTCATTTGACTAAGTTTCAATCCCAACACTGGACTACCAGTAATTAAAATATCTCCTATTATATCCTAAAATTACTTGAAAATCAACCTGATCATTTTCCCACGAGTTCTAGGCAAAAAAAAGGGGAAAAATTATCCAATTCTGGGAAACCAAATTGATTCGGCCTTAGTCCGAATCAATTAGCTTTTTGAATCGATTCAGCCATGGAGCCGAATCGATTCGCTACAGTAGATTTCATCTTTTTCATTTAATAGTTACGTTTTTGCACCATTTTTATCACTCCAAACCTCCATTACACAGTCCCAAACTCCTATGCAAACATACTAAACATCATACTAAAATATATAAATGATTTCTAACATGATTGAATCATCAAATCATCAAAGAACACCCTTAAATCGAATTAATTCAACATTAAGTTCCCAAAAAACCCTAGAATATAATTTTTGTTCCAGAACCCAGATTTCTTCACATGTTTGTCACACTAATATATCAGATTCATTCTATATGCATATGGGATTAAACCTAACATGATTCCTACCCAAGAACATGATTTTAATCTTCCAATTTTACACCAATTTTCATATATTCGTGATAATAATCATTATACACTAACATGGATGTTATATATGCTCAAGGTTAACAAAACAAATACTTTCGTCAAGTCGTATATCTAAATTTCCTTAGAATAGTAGTCGGGTGGTGTTCTCTGCCTTCTCATCTACGCTCTGGTGGTCTTGGTCGTTTAAGAATCCTATAAAAACCCTAGAACTCTTCTCCTTTCTCCTCCTTTTTCGTCTCTTTGATTTTTTAATTTCTAACCCTAACTCCCTCACCTTATCAAAATGATATAAGTCTCCAATTTTCGTTGGTTTCTATTCCCCAAAATTTCAAAAGACCAAAATACCACTCTGGGGTGCCAGTTTGGCCTAAAAATATTACGGGACCCAATCTAAACCCCCGATACACTTTTTGGACTATTTCGATCCTTTTGCACATTGCCACACTAGAAATGATCATGATCCATAATTAAATTACATTTGATCCCACAAATTCAAGTCCCGACATGACTGACACGCGCGTCCTAACTAAATTTACCGTAACTCTCGTATTTCTCACTCACGATCATCATAATAATTTTTTAATCATCTATTACTCATTCACCAAGTAATATTCAATATAAAGAAATATTAAGCCTTTCTCGCTATTTAATAATTTCTAACCCCGATTAATTTCCCATTTTAGTTTAATTAATGCCAATGCAAAAATCATTAAAATTACGGGGTGTTACGCATGAGTCATCGGTTTATTAACATCCTTCCTTAGATTAGTGGGGCACTCGTCTATCTTATGACCATACCCCTCACAACAAAGACACCTCTCAGAGTCATACTTTTTAACTAAATTCATAAGTGCAAAATTTATATGTGTTTTCCAATTAGACCCTTTAGATAAGTGTGTTCTAAAATCACCAAACCCTTTGAAAGGCATACCTAAAGAAATGGGATGAAATGGGATCACTTACATAATAAAATACTGCTTATGTCTCTGATATCAATACTTTTTGTGTGTGTGATTTAGACAAAGATAATCTTTTTGAAATTTTCTTAATTTTATTTTGCACTAAGTATGTGAACCAATTTAATTAAACCAATTTTATATTCTTAACCCTAGATCATGAAACTAAGTGATTCAAGACATTAATCAACAAATCATGTAGGGAAAACACAATTTCAAGAAAAAAAAAACTTTCAGGTAATTTTTTTTTCATTAATAGTTTTGAAAATCACAACTTACAAATACAATTAAAGAAATGTGCCCAATAATCCTCCTGCAGGTGATTGTCTACTTCCACAATGAATCCATGTAAGAACCCACAAAGACTGTAGCCTTGAGCCAGTAATGACTCCCTCGAGAATCACAATGACCGCATTCATCATCAATAATTCCCTCAAATACCACAAGATCAGTAGTAGGACTCATTTTATACAAGGTTGGCAATGAAGACTCTATCTTCACAAAAGTAACTTGAATATAAAATTTCTTTTTGTTTCAAAGATGATTCCCAAAAGTAATTTGGATGTTTTTGTGTGAATCAAAAATAAGTTGTGTCGATAAAAAGGTGAAGCCTTAAAGCAGCAGATTTGCAGTTTTCATATATCAAAAGTCTTAACAAAAAAACTTCACAAAACAGGTATTTATAGGTTAATTTTTTTTAGGTGGTGTATGCCATTCGAACGAATTCCTCATGTTGTTTGAATGGCATTCAGATGTCGTTTGAATCACCATAAAAGCGGCCTATTTAAAATCACAACAGAATGACCCAGTTTGATCCAAAATCGATTATGGCCATCTAACGATTTATATAAAGACATTAACGTGTCGTTTGAATGACAGGATCGAAAAAAATTATTTTATAATGTCCGCCTACAAATATTTTAGAAAACTTTCTTGGTAAAAGAGCCTCATTTTGAAAAAAAAATATTTCATAATGGTATCCCAATACTTAGTAAAAAATCTAAGTAACTCAAAATAAAATATATACTAAAGTATACCTCATGCCGCATAGATGTTGATGATGTGTGATTTTTGGATCCATATCCTTGAGTGTGTGAACGTGAACTTCCTTAACGGTTGTAACGGGCTACGACATACTCACAGTAAACTAGGGACGATGGAAAATATGTCCTTACATAATGAACACCAATATTTGATTTCTCTTTCAGAATTATCTCTCCAACTATTTTTTTTTGTTTCGTATGCTCTTGATATGGTGGCGCACCTATTAATAAGGTTTAGGCTCCTCTAAAAGTATATGCATCTTTTTAACCTCACATCTATTTTTTTGCCCGTATTATAAGACACATTTCTCTGCAAAAGAAAAAAATAAATCATTTATAAATATTCATAATTACCTAAATTTCCACTTTATTTACTTTAAATATTTGGCCATTTTCTATGCATTCTTCTAAAAAAACATGTTAATACCAACTGGTGATAGAGTTTTGTTTGATTAGCTTAGTACATGGAACCATCATTAAAATCTTAATATATTAACACCACTTCTATTATAATGTATTGAAATCGGACTTGTAGTGTGATTTTAATATCAATTAATGAGAAATTCTTGACGAAAATAACTAATAAACGTTAAAATAATTATGAATTTATGTGCTAGTAAACATTAAATATTCTTATACATATTTTTTCCCATACTCTATGAAAAATTGTTTTGTGTATGATTGAAATTATTTTCTTACAATATAATTTGATAGTTAACCATTTTTTACTAGGGTTTAATAACTTTATTCTACACATATACATTATATTCATATTTAAAGCTTCCTAACGAATATTTTAGAACTGAACTTCCCTAATTATCTCTAGGACTTGAATTTCTCAAATATCTAGTATTCCGGACATGAAGTTCCTAATGTATACAATATTATGACCTAAAGATATCTAAATATTTAAAATTCTTACAAGAAGTTTTTTTTTATTAAAAACGTCAGTTCCCAATTATCATTCAAAGTTGGGACTTGAAAGTTTCGATATAGCTATTTTAAAATTTGATTCCCGGAGTTCCTAAATTTCTATTTCAATCTTGGAACATGAAGTTTCGAATGACTACTTACATTTTTAGGAATGAAGTTCCAAAATAGTTATTTTCATTTGGGGAGTATATGTCTCATGTAGAGATTTTAATTTGGCTCAAAAACTTCCTAAATCATTTCACATTGGAACTAAATCCAAACTACAATTTATATTTTGGACCTAAAGTTCTAAACAATGAACCCCTTATGAAGTTTGGATATAATTGGGCAGTTCCTTTAATGTCCTTAAATATTTAATGATGTGAAGTTGCCCTAATTATTTACAACTGGGATTTGATGTTCCCCAATAATTATTAGAATATATAAATTGAACTTGATCCCATTCATATTTTGGTACCTAAAGTTCTTAAATTATTTTCTCCTAAAGTGTCAAAAGAAAACTTATCACATTCAAACCTATAGTTTTGATTGACAAATTTAAATAGTATAGACCAAGACTTCCCCAATTATCATTAATTTGTGATATGAAGATCCATATTCATTATTGTCACTAGAAGTTTGCAAATATACTATTCTTCATTGGGATATAATATATGAGGCCTGGAGCTCTCAAGTTATTTACAATAATCATACTAAGATCTCCAACAAAATATAATGTAAATCAAAACTTGATATTTTGAGTATTGATGGGGTATGAATATTGAAAATTATCAAAATATTATTTATAATTTGGACCTAAAGTTCGAAATATTTACTTTTATTTGGATTAATTTTAAATTGATTTAAATATTAAAAAATGAGTTCTCCATTTCTTATACTTTTATTGTCTTTATCAAATAAAATACCTTTTTACATACATTTTTAATGGCCCAATGCCCCCTTTAAGTATTCTATAAATGGTTTAACCATTAAAACTTTGTCTCTTGACCTTTTACTTTAACCGAGTATTAAATTATATTTTTAATTGTATTTATTTTAACTACTCTTCACATTACAATCATTCACTATAGTCTTGGAAATATGTAGCGAATATGTAAAATAATCCCCTCTTTTTATAAGTCAATTTTTTTATCATCGGTAAAGTTGATAAATAATTGGCACTTGTTTAGTGATCCATAACATATCCTTGATTGTTTATTTTTTTTTATTAAACAATTTTGAAAAAAATGGATCAATATTAGGCCAAGCCCAAAGTTTTAGTACAGTCAGAAGGTTTATTTCATAACTCTAAATAAGAAACCTAAAATTCTTATTTTCGAGACGAAAGTCTCTCATATGGTAGGAATATAAACTGTTGAATCATCACATATGAACCCAACATTCTAAACTCTAATTGTTCAAAATATATCCTCAAATATGAACTTATTTTGAGATTATCAAGTATTCAAAACAATGTTAGTGTAAGATTTACATTTTGTATTATCCATCAAATTCTTTGAATATATGATAATATTTAATATGATTATTTTTAAACATTTCCATTTATTTTTACTCTAGGTCACCAAACACTTGACCATAATGTAATACCTAGTATTTCTGCATATTTGAGATTTAATTAATTCGGTAATTAAATTGTTTGTTTTGAATTACGCGAGAGAAGAGTTTAATTAAATTGGATAATACTGTGAGTATTAGATATTAATCCAAAGAGAAATAATGATTAATATTATGGATTATATTTGCTGAGTGAATAGTAAATAATTGATGATTAGAAATTACGTCATAGCAAGAGATATGGGCGTAATTGGAATTTATCTCAACCGGGAGTCGCGTGTAGACTGACATGGAGTCGAGATGGGATTTTTATTTAGAGTGACTCAAATGATGATTTCGAGGTCACGGATGAGTCTGGAAGGATCGAATTAGTCAGAATAGTATTCCCGAGGATGTCAATTGAGTCATGGGGCAATTTCAGACTATACCGGGACCATATAATGGTATTTTCGTCGTTTAATATTAAGGGGTTAAGAGACATACGAATTTGTAAACTTTAAATAGGCTTATAAGGGTTAGAGTCGAGGCTTTAGAGTCAAGAAAACACGTCTAAGCCATTAGAGATAGAGAGAGAACAATTGTGGAGACTAAGAGAGAGACTTTGAGGAATTTGGAGATAATCTTGCACCATTAACAAGTTGGGATTGAATATTGGAATAGGAGACACACTATTCAACATGTCATCCACGAAATCAGAACACTTAAATTAAGGCTAGTGTTTATATACAGATTTCTTGAAGTTATAATACCCATGTGACAAGGTTGTAATTTATTTATGAATAAATTGATGATCTTGGAAAGAAAATAATGGATTAAACTCATGTTAAGGGTAGAATATCCATGTAGTTTAATTTGATGCATGTAGAAGATTCGAAATCAGTAGGTGTATGATTATCTCTACGAAATAAATCTTGGTTTATGTTAAAAAATAGAGGAAGAACATTAAAACCTAGGGCTCTCAGTGATTTGATGATTAAATATATTCTTGATGATAAATCGTAATGCTTTGATGTGAAATTTACGTTAGAAGTCATCCTAAGACATGTAGAAAGGATTTGGTACAGTTGGTTTCGACCATGGAGAAGAAATATGTTAAACACATGTGTGGTGAAAAACGCATGAAAACAAATGAAGAAGACGACATTCCATAAATCGAATTGATTCGTCGAGAGGCCAATCGATTCGGTTGCCCAGAAATGATGGTAATTTTCCCTTTTAACCTGTAATTCCTAAATGGTTTTCGGTGAAACTTTTGGGACTATGATGAAAAATAATGTGGGATGAATTATATTACAGTAGGCCCATGATAGGATGATGGGCTTTGACTTTGAGTAGATTAAAGTGATGCTTTAATAGGCTTAATTGTGACGTAATTTAATTCAAGAATATGAGAATACAATTACGGGAAATGGTATGAGAGATTCATTGGATAGAAAAGTAGGGTAAGGAGGATTTAGCTAGTGAAATAAACAAAGGGTTAACTAGGACCATTAAAGTGGAGAATAATACTCGAGTAATACCATAGTGAGTTAAATCGTAATGTAAGAAGTACGGGGAGTATGTGAGGGAATTATCCTACTTACGAATGATAATATTTAGGTCAAGTGAATACCTACTGAATATATATATATATATATATAGGTTGTGTGTGTACTTTTATGATTGATGTTATGAGTCAGCATACCTACGCTGCTTGTTATCACCGAAGGTTCTCGCGTAATGGACAATACCACCTTGATGATTCTAGTAAGGTCTGGATTGGTTCCCCAGAACATAGAACTTAGGGCGACAGCTCACTATGTGATGTGTATTAGTGATACCAGCATGTCATTTGGGTACGTTAGGTATGTGCATAACCCAAAGGCTTAGAACTATGATGACCACCACTGTTGTTATTTTATTTTGGGTTCGAGGTGACATGACGAACAAATAGTCCTCATTTAGAATGAGAGGTACTTGGACTGATAGCAGAGTATACCTATTGTTTCATGGTGGTCCTATTGAGAGACACCGTATTGATTTATATATATATATATATATATATGAATATTGTACTTATGTGTGACAGTAGATTGATAGATAGTGTATATGTAAAGAATGAATTATTCAGTGAAACTTAATTAATTGATTAATTGAGAAGAGAAATGAAATGTTAGTTTCAATCCTTAACATACCCGAATTGTTAAATCGGGTAGTGTACTGTATGGGACGTACTGGAACATAGAGAGGTAAATAGTCTAGCTAGTTACTTATAACACTTAGCTTGGGTAGTACAACTAGGTAGGCTAAGTAGAGAACGTTAGGCATGCACAATAGTGGAGGGGTGAGGAAACTCAAGAGAGTGTATGTGAAAGCTAGTTAAACGAGTAGCACATTTGTTAAGTGTTAGACAAAAAGCTGGTGAGAGCACCAGAGATTATATAACTCGTTTTAATAAAGAGAAACTTGAAGTCATTGATTATGAGGAGAAGACAACGATTACTGCCTTGATGAGTGGACTATTGCCCATGATTAATCTAGCCTAGCATAATAAAAGTGTTGAAAACAGTGATTGATGTGCAGGATTTCATGGTTAATCTAAGGACACTTGTAAATTCATGTAGAATGGAATTGAAAAGAAGAAATAACTCACTAATCTCACCTAAGAAGTAATTGCAGCAATTAATATAACTGGTAATCAAATAATCTCTGAATGAATCTTCAATCTTTTAATTAAAACGGGAAATTGTATCTAAAACTAGGGTTTCTGGAAAAAGAGAGGAAAAATTCCTAAAATTCTTCGTGCAAATAACAATAATAAAATGGGTTTTTATACCCTCCATGAATTTAGGAATTTCAGCAGCACTAGGACTCTCTAGGAGAAGATAAGATTTGCAAATCTCGATACCCGGACCGGTCCGGGCCTTAGGCGGATCAGTCTGCCTCTAAAGCGGACCGATTATTTTCATTTTCGGGCGGACCGGTCCGGGGGTGGAATGGTTCTATTATTTTTTTCCTTCTTCGGTTTGCTTGTGATCCGGAGTCTACTGGAGTTTGGCAAAGCGGACCGGTCCGGGGTAGGGGCGGACCGGCCTGCCTGTTGACTTTTTGCCCAACTTTGACTTCTCATATCTTCTGTTTGGGGACTCCGATTGAGGTGCCGTTTCTTCCTATGTGCTCGTGAATGTAATCTCTTCCACTTCTTTTTAGGTACCTCATCTAAATTCTGGGTGGAAATTACACTTTTGCCCTTTTCACTTACCTTCTTTCTTCCTTGATTCTTTCGGTTTCCTTCTTCCGTTTCTTGACATAAAATACCTATAAAATCCCTACGATATACCAGAAACTTGGTGTACTCATTAGGATCAGTCAGTAGCAAGATTATGAGATAAGTTCAACTTAATTACATTGTTCGAGGTGCTAAAAGTAACGAAATCAAGGGATAAATTAGGAAGAATTTATGCCTAATCAAACCCCCTAACTTAGAACTTTGCGCGTCCCGAGGAATGTAAAAGAATCCTAGCAAGACTCAATTCTTGAAAATCATTTAATTGGGATAGAATACCTTTTTCACGGGCAAGCGATTGCATTTAGCATATGCAACAAGCCTTTAAACCCCTAGGTCACCCTAGTAGGACGAGTTGTGTCTCGTGAGGGTTTACAGAGAATATACCCACAAAATTCGACTCAAAGAAAATAAAAAATACGCAAAAATTGTACAATTCAAATTTTTCCCGAAAATAGTCATCATCAAGTCATATTTACAAGTCTCAAACCGTAGTGTGTGTGTGTGAAGCCGAAAAGATAACCGCCAATTTTCACCGATTGATCATTGTTTACTTATCCGAAAATTCGTTTTGATTTCAATTTCTCACGGAATGCTGTGACAAACGAATCACTTAGAATGTGTCTATTCTCTCGGTATGCGTGATATAAAGAGTAAATGTAATGGACGCAAAATCACGCATACAATTAGAAAGACGGAAATTTCATGGTGAAAGGATCTCATCAACGGATTACGATTTTCAAAATGGGAACATTGCCTCTTATTCGCGCACTGAATCCCCCTTTGTTATCTTTTGACGCCAAAAACTTGACGCGACTCAGAAAGTGTCTCTAATGTTCTTTCACTCTAGGCACAAGTGCAAGCATGTCGCGTTAGTAATAAACCCGGTAAGTCAGGATCGTATCCACAGGGAAAAAGGACAACGGAGTTGTAACGACGGCAAAAGACAAAGGAATCCTAACTTTGACTCTAAAAGGAAAGGAAAAATGATTTGGTTTTGAGGATCGTTTACAACTAAATGCAATTATGAAATTATGCAGAAATGCAATTACACTAAATTACCTAAAATATTGAACAAAGATGATTTGAAACTTTTGAACTAAGTGATGAGAAAAATAGGACGGGAATACAATCCCCCAACCCTAGTCTATTGCAGTTATAATACTAATCATAAATTCAACTGATTAATTTGACCCAGAATTTAGTACTCCCAAGTATTACGTATACGAGGTTCAAACCCGCGTCATACTTAATCTGAGGATGAGTAAATCGGTATCGTGATAGTAACACTCGAATTGCATTCTAAATCATCACGGTTACCCAAAGGCAAACGAGATATAAAGACCTACAATTGTTGCATCCTTACACAATACGGTCGTAATCAATCACTAAATTCAGAGGATTAATGTTATACACATGCAATTAACACATCAGGCTGGGTTCATGTATCTCGGCCTTCTAAACCTAGCCGGACATATTAAACTGAAGGATGCATGAAATAGTAACTTTGTATGCAAAAGAACTCATGATATAACTAGATTGAATTACGTATCTAAGTATTATGAACGCAGAAATTGATTCAAATCATGCAAGAAAATTACCATGAAAGAACCATAATCATAATAATTAAACTTGGATTACAACTTGAAAATAAACCCGTAATTGTATCAATCTTGCAACAATTAATTCAACTTATGTTCCTAGATGTTCTTCTCCATTTCTCTCTACCAAAACTAAAAAAAAACTGTTCAGAACTACTGTTCCTAGGTCACTAAGTACGTCCCAAACTGTTTTAGAAGGTATTGTAACTTCCTGGGATTCTTTGGACCAATCAGATATAAGGAAAAAAATTCGCGCTTCAGGACCCCCGAACCGGTTCGCATTGGTTTTGGGAAAGTTTGTTGGTTTGTATGTCCTTTTCTTTCATTCTAACACTGAGAATTTTTTTCTTGTTTTCTTCCTTTCTTCCTTGGATTTTTCTTCATATTCAACTGGTCATAACTCATCAACCGCAGCTCGGATTCGGGTGTCGTTTCTTTCAGTGTTCTCGTTGTGTCAAGATTTTCAACTTATTAGTTGACTCCTCCTCCGGGATCTAGTTGTAGAATTACCAAAATTCCCTTGAACTTGCCTTCCTAGCCTCTCTTTCTCTTTTGCACCGCTTGCATAATTAACCTGTAAAACAAATAGGAGAAACACGATACACGAAATACTTGCCAACGAAGGTTAGTAGCATAAATGCGCATTAAATCCATATTGGTTGCATCACTCGGGTTCACAAATGTACCGAAATTAGGGGAAGAAATGTGAATAATTTATGCCTAATCATAAACCCCACCCCTCGTTTTGTATGCGAACTACATGGACTTTGATGCCTCTATAGGTTACGTAGGCGTCTCGGGGTAAAACCCGAGACTCGAGTCCTATTCTCACTTTCTCTATAATTTTCCATATTCTCTATATCCAATTTTCTTATATTCTATATACTTGTTCTTAGTGACGTATTACTCCATATGCGTTATCGTTCCATTATAACGATCAACGTAAGGGTAATCGCGTAAATCTTATTTTCTAATATTATTTTTATGGCTTCCTACGAATGACTCACTTTATCTCTTTCGTGATACAAGTCGAGGATTCCTATCTCCACTATATATATATACATGCACACATGTCACGGGCAAAATAAAAAGGGAAAATAGCAAACATCCATGAGAGACCAAAATGGAGGAATAGGTGCCTAACACCTTCCCATTTCGTAACTTAGCCTCCGAACCCTTCTCGAATCATTTTGGTTTCGTATTCACCAGTATGTCTTCGGATAACATCCTTCGGGATGGCGTCCCCTTTTTCATTTGTCTGTTTTGAGTAAAATAGACTAGGGACTCTAAATCTCTCTACATTTTTACACCTCATCTCAAATGACACCGGTCGAAGCGCTCCCGAGAGGGATGCGCGGGACCCGAGGATCCTTTCTTCACTCTCCCACCCGCTGTGAGGATCGAGGATGTCCACAGGTTCATTAGTAAAAGGAAAATACGGAGCTAGGGTAATTATATCTAAGGAAATGAGGAGATATCTTTGGTAAATTAGATGTTTCTTGTACAAATAACAAGACAGAGTTTGAAGCCTTGATACTAGGATTTCTTGATGCGCTTCGAAAGGGAAATCTTTCATTCTGAATCAAAGGAGTTTATATTTAGTGGTTAAATAAGTTGATGGTGACTATTTATTAAAACCCCTCGGTCTACATACCTAGCGAATAATCATACAATGACTAATTGTAGACACCATATCCTATGACCCTACTAAGAACCTCCTTAGGTCCCTAACACCCACTCATTCACCACAATACCCTAGGTTATACACTAAATATCGATCTAAAGGCCACTGAGCTCTTTCGAGCCCTATTTAACTCCGATCAACTTTCTTGCCTAAGAGAAAACTCTATATATATTAGAATGGATCTGAATGTCCTTTCCAACCATCAACCCTATCCACAAATAGGGATGAAGATTCAAATGAACGGTCCGTTTTACTATAAAAAACCTATCGAGAAGCCATAAGGCATTCCCGTGCCCAATTTTGATTCTGCTGAACTTCCTTGCCTATGCAAAATCTCAATTAATACTTGAAGAAGTATGAATCCCCTTTCTAATAATCTACCCCATGAACGAATTGGCCATAAGATTCGAACCAACGGTCCGTTTTGCCCTTAAAATTAATTCGAAGGCCAACGGGTTCTCTTGAGTTCCGTTTTACTCCTGTCAACTCTTCAGGTAATATGAGGATGAATGAATCTTTAAATGTCTCTAAATCCCCTTTCCAACGATCTACCACATGTGTGAATCAGCCTTACGATTCGAATGAACGGTTCATTTTATGTTGAAAACTATATCGGAGGCGACCGAGTGCTCCCGATCTGCCTTTGAATCCAATCAACTCTTCAATTAGAACGCGGATGAATAAATCTTTGAAGGGATTTTAATACCCTTTCTAATGGTCTGACCCATGCACGAATCAGCCTTACGGTACGCACGAACAACCCATTTTACTCCGAAGGGTCACCGGGCGCTTTCGGGCATCATTTGACCTAGGTAAACTCTCCGTAATGAAGGAAGATAAATGAATCCTTCGAGGGATATAAATACCCTTTCCAACGATCCATACCATGCACGAATCGACCCTATGGTTTAGATGACCTATTCATTTTCCTCTGAGAATTTCTTGTCAAGTGACCAACGAGCTCTTTTGGTCCACATTTAACTTTGGTCAACTCCCAAACCTAGGGGTGGTTGAATGAATTCTCAAAGGGATCTTGATACCCTTTACAACTTTCTTCCCCGTGCACAATTTTGACATACGATTCTTATTTTATGGTCATTTTTTCAAAAAACTTGCCTTAGACTGACAATTGGGAATCCTCGGACCCTACCTATTGGCAGTATGTCTAGGGTTTTCTGTCGATAGGCACGTATAAGACCATGACGATCGGAACATGCCTTATCCCTATCAATATAGGCCATGACATCACTTTGAAAGACAAAACTCAGTACCCCTGAACATCCCTATCTGTAATTCAGAGAAAATTCTCTCGAATTCAGAGTAATTATTTACTTAAAAGCCAATTTCCCACATTCCATACAACTTTTTTTGCTCATTTGAGTAAATTCCCACCCACCTCCTAAACCACCATAACCTCATCTTAAGATCAACGCATTTACATTCAATATCTACTTATATTCTTCACAAGGAGGACTACTTCTTCCCCTTTTGTCTTTAAATTCTCTTATTTTTGCATTAGGTACTTCATTTTTGCTTTACTACTTTACTTTATTACATCACTCATCTTAATATCAAATTTTTTATTATTAGTATTGGCAAATATTTTATTTTCATAGAAAAATCCAAAAATAAGAAAAAGAGTGTTCATGTGTAAATTCCAAACGGGTATTTCTCATCACATTTTCTCACACTAAAACACATTTTTCTACACACACACGCACGCACACATATATTAAAGTCCCCAGTTGGATTTATGGGTTGAAACTCACCTCTTATTTACTTCGAACTACGTGGACTTTGATGCCACCATACTGTACGTTGGACTCTTGGGTAAATGTTTCGACTCGAGTCCTCACACATACATTTGTTATTTGATTATCCTCATACATTCATGATATATATATATATATATATATATATATATATATGTATGTATTTATTTATAAACTTTCTTACTTGTATCTTGTCTTATATACGTAATCGTTATTCCATAATGACTTATTAATCAACAAACACTTACATTATATTTTTTTATTGTTATTTAGGAGCACTCTTAAGGATAACCTCTCTCCGCCTTTATTCATGACGCGAGTCGAGTGATCTCATCCTCCATTTACATTACACACACATAATCACACATATCACGGAGTTCTACAGGAGTAGATTAACACATTCCCTTAAGAGACAAAAAGAGCATGATGAGTGCCTAATACCTCCCCATTCCGTGACTTAGTCCCCAGATCCTTGAACTACTTTTTTTCGCAAGAATCGGTATTGTTTTTCATGTCGTTCTCTTGAGGCGGAATAATTTTTTTGCATGCTTTATGCAAGATAAGCTGGCGACTCTATCTCTACATATGACCTTACATTGACGATGGTCGAGCGCCTCGATAAATGATGCAATCCTGCTCACATGCCGAAAAAAGGGGAAGGAAGGTGGGATCCACCTGAGTAGATGCATTTTCCTCCCTGGGCCCCCAGAGATACGACCCTCAAGATGGTCATAGTGGCGACTCCGATGGGGATTTTATAAGAGGAATAGACTTTTTTTTTTTGCACGGGATTATTCTTTTCTACATGTGTGCATATAGACCTACCATATGTTCCTTTTTCTAATCTATTTAGCTTTTTGTATATCTTTCATGCATATATCCCTTTCTGCTGACTTTATACACTTCACACACTTATAGTTAGGTGCACTTTACACTCATATGATTCACACACCACTTAGAATATCCATGCTTGGGATTCACTAGAACGCCACAACACTTCCTACACCTATATATATGCTCACTTACACATATCACACATGACTTCTAATTGATCCATGTATATGTTCACTACCACACACACTCACGTGTATATATTCCCATCCAATATACTCATTCACATGTATCCATGCGTAGTATAGTTTTCATACAAGATTAACTTGTATATGCTCCCCATTAGTGTAGTATTTCTTTTACTCATCATGGCAATAAAAAAAAAAAAACTATCTCTCCATATTATGTTAATTAAGACTCATGAAGTTTTGCACACTACATCACCAAGAGCATGGCTATATTAACCAAAATTTTATCATATACTAGGAGCTCACTTTGTGATGGGCGTTGTACATGCGGGTCACAGTTAGCCTAAGTGATATGACTCTCACCTTTTATTGGCCTCGTACCTTTGGTGTATATCGAACGGTTCCCCTTGCATCATACCTCTTGACCAAACTCATGATGGGATGTATATGGCAGAGAAAACATTCACGTGCTTCGAGTATATCGAATTCATTTTGACATGTACTGTCCCACAAGGTATATAGTAAGGAAATTCACGTAAAGGTATATATCTAATGTCTTGTACTCACGTACGGATGAATGATTGCCTTTATAGGCAAGAGGTATATCATGAAAGTCATGCAAACGGGGGGAACCCTTCCACTAACCAAATATTTATATAAAACTCATCTAGGTGTCAAACCTAGGACACTCATATTTAGTTTACAGTTACCATACAAAACTCTGTCGAGATTTTGGTTCAACATATCGCCTAAAATTTCATGCGATTTTACTTTTTTTTCAAAATAGGACCCCATCTGTGATCTTCAAAACAAGTCCAACCGTATTTTATATATTTTCAATCCATATTTTCCTAGGCTTAGGTGTTGTGCGATATTTTTTCTGCATTTATGTAAACCTAATACGTGAGAACCTAATACTAACAGTAATAATAATCATGCTGAGATTCCTCTTCTTTTTCCCTCTTTTTTCCAAAAATACCAAAATACATATTTTTCTCCTCCTTTCGAAATAACGAAAATTTTCTCCCTCATTTCAAAAATAAATTTAAACCGCTTTCCCTCTCAGATCGATCGCATAGCCGACTTTGTCCTAACACCTTACTGGATTCAATCTTCTATCAAACCGTCATGAAGCCCTGCCGATTCTTATCCTACCTCATTAAAGTTTTGGATTTACATTTAGAAGCTCTGCATGGATAACACCGGCCATGCACCGAATGTACAGATCGATCTGATGACCGTCTTAGCCCAACACAGTGCTAAGATTTACAACCTTAAAATTGAGGTATGTGAGATGCAACATCACCGGGCCTAGATTCCTATTAAAATCGAGGTTCTTTTTCCTCGTTCCATGGGTCCACCCTCTCCCAGGACAATTTTGGTCCTAAAAAGTATCATTATGCTCTGCGTGCCCAACTTGTCAATAGATCATCGCCAAATCAACCCCATATTCTAAACTTTGCCCAACTAGGGGCTAACCTGTTAGTAACCAAAAATTATAAGGAGGATGAACTAAACAAGGTCAAGGAACACCATAAGCTGCTATCAAAAAAGTTTAACCAAATTAAGATATCGGGGAGCTACATGGAATATGCCCATATGTCTCCCTACCCCAAAGCTAGACTGCCAGAGAAGTTCAAGATGCTAGACATTTAGAAGTTTCGGGGGAAGAGAACCACCAATTGTTAACCTTCGAAGCTATCACTGAGATATGCCCTCCTTGGTGCCTTTGAAGAGATAATGGCCCATTTGTTCTAGCAGACCTTAAAATAAATCCCCCTTCGTTGGTTTTTGTTCCTCAAAGAATCCAAAATCCTTAGTTGAGAGGATATTACTCTGAAATTCATATCTCAATACAAGTACAATGATTATCTAGAGGTTATACACTAAGATTTAAAGAGTCTTAAGCAAAAACCTATGTAAATAATTAGTAATTTCATAGGAAGGTGGAGAGAGAATATTTGCTACCATGACCAACAAACCCTCTGAGGAAGAGCAAGTCAATATCACGAAGAAAAATTTCTTACCTCATATCCAAGTGTCCATAGGAGGAAAATATTACCCACACTTCCTAGCCCTTCGACAAGATGGTGTATAAATTAAGGAAAGCGTTACTAGAGTTGAATCTGATCCGAATAAAGTGATCAAAAAGTTTAATCCTTAGGAGTATGAGAAGACCGACAGTGCTTCAATCTCAACCATCAATAAAATTTCCTAACATACTACCTCTTGGGCACTGAAAAATCACCCCAACCCTATCAAAAAAGAGTACACTAAGATCCATGATCCCCTGTCAAAAGTCTATCAGGCCATACTGAGCCATAACCTCATCAAACCCTTAGATCCTTATCCACTACCAAATTATTACTGCCTAAAAATTTCAAAGTTGATGCTCATTGTGATTTCCACCAGTCTGCGTGCTAATACTACAGACCAGTGTTTCCACCTTTAGAATGTGATCTACGGTTTAATTGACCAGGGTATCATCATCCAACCAACAAATCCTAAACCCAATTACACTAATAGCCCACTACCAACCCATATAAATTCCATCTTTCTGGAGAGTGACCCAGAATTTGATCCCTATTCTCAAGTTTTGGCTAGCAAATCACCCATCATACCTATAATCTCACCCAAAATGATAAAGGTTCGCCCATATTTTCTCCTACATCGTACATGTTTTACCGATCAATCTTAATCACTCCTCAAAAGGGTTCGCATTATCGTTCATACTCGGTTTGAAGCGAATGATATGGGGTTACCATCTGTATTGAACCAACTCTTAGATTTTGGGCTGGAATTTCCTGTTGAGATGACTATTAATTGTCAGAAATTCAGTGGCTTGTTCGTATAATCTCAAAAATGGGCTCAGCAGTCAGACGAATGGGTGATACCTGCTAAAGAAGTCAATCTCAATGATGAGAATAGATGATGGCCAATGCATTATGATAGACGAATGAAATTTGCAACATTGACGAGCTACTCACCGCATTGAATCTTTAGAGACGGTTTGTCCATTTACTCCTGCACTTATAAATTGAGTGGGAAGATTTGTACGATGATGTCATCAAGGTTACTGAATGTATTAATTTCTATTAGCAAGAGGACTTAGTCGCCAACTAATGGGGGGACAAATTTGAGAGTTCAGAAGAAGAACCCAGATGGGAAGAAACCAGTTTAGTTGTTAGTCTATGCGAAATGATATCCTTCAAAGAACTGTTAGGGGAAATCAATAAGGTAGCAATTTATCCAAAAGTAGAAGAAGAAATCGGGTTCCTGTTCTTCCCCACCTTAGTAAATCACATAAACAGGTCAGTGAGACATAACAAAGATATGAGTGCTCGTGTGATCGAGACAAATAAAGGAAAGGGAGTTTTTGAAGAACTTCCCATGCCAGAGATGAACATCGAAGAACGTAAAGTCCTTGATAAGCTCAAGAAAACCAAAGCCAACATCACCCTACGAAGACTTTTGATGTCCTCCCAGCTACAACAGAATGCTTTGATAAAACACCTCATCAGGCTTACAGTCCCTCCTTCCACCACTCATGAATAACTCGTAAACATGGTTGGGACCTTAAAATTTTTCATTTTCCTTTCCTTTTTCGAAGTAGAATACCTGATATTGTCCCTATCCATAATTATGCCATCAACATCTCCGTTTAAGTAATGGGAAAGAAAATCCAACTTGTAATGTTGAGAACATATCCTCCTTTATTGTTTTCCCTCTCAGAATTTCTGATAGCTTGGGCTTGAAGGTCATTGATCTCACTCCCACTTCCATCGTCGTGTGTGATTATGACATATACATGCAGAGAGATAATGGGCATAAAACTCATAATAGCGGTTGGACCTATCAATCCAATCACCGAGTTCCAAGTCATTGACATACCGACATATTTCCACCTTTTCATTGGTCGTCCATGGCTCCACAGTATCTAAGGGGTATCTTATTTTGTTCATCAGAACTAAATTTTTTCACCAATGGCCAGGGTATAACCATATTTGGGGATAATGAATGTTTAAAAACTCCTAATACTAGTTACCTAATATTAAAGATCCAACATGGGAAGAATGGCATGCTCCTCTCTTGCTCCAAAGTTGACCCACTTCCACTTCCAGCAGAACATAGTTTCAAATACTGGGTCTGGCTGGAACACAACCCATATTGCAACGTTAATGTGATTCAGGTGTTTAATAACATGAACTTCATGACCGAAATGGGGATGGGGCAATGCCAACAAGGGATAGTTGAGCCTATAGTCCTGAGGGAGGCCTTTCCCCCATGTGACCTAGGTTACCATCCCTCACCAAAAGAACTCAAAGAACTCTAGAGACCACTACGAAAAAAAATTCAAAAGAAGAAAGGTTTTTTTCAAGATACTCTCTAAGCGGAAGGTTTGTCAAGGAATGTGAAGACTTACCCTTTTGTGACTTCCCGGAATCATGGTATGATGATGTCAAAAAGAAGATTAAATCGAGGCTGGAAATATACTTTTAAGATAGAAACCCTTGGGCCGAAGACTACCAATATAAAGTTGAACCTCTCACTGAGAAAGCCATGATAATAATCAAGGACTCCTATGAAAGTGATTTTGAGGAATCATTCAACATGTAGACACTAAGGCTGAGTATCTCCATGATCCAACCAGGTGCTGCGCCGTAGAACCCATCCATTCAAATCAAAGCTACTGAAATGCCTCTCCTCAACAGGAATGTCATGCCTATCTAACCTGCCCGGATTCAACCTCATCTTGCTGGCTACCATATCCAAATCTCTTCATCTGATGTTCTTGTTCCTTTTACTGATATCAATGTTATTGATAATTTTTTATGAGGTTCTCAATGTTATTCCTAAAAATGAAATAAACGTAGATTTTGAGTATCCTATTGTGCCTTACCTTAATTGTCTTGATTCTAATCAAACTCTTGATGATGATGATTTTTGCAAATGAAAAATCCTTAAATGATCTTAATAAGGAGAATAATAAAAAATGACGTTCAAATTAATGATGATGAGTTTGTTGTTATTAATCTTGGTTATAGTAGCCATCAGCGCGAGATTAGGACAGCGTACACCTTTAACGAGTACGAGCGTGCGCAATTAGAAGAATTATTGAAAGAATTTGTGAATATTGATCCAAAAATAGCTCAACACGAGATCCTAACATTTCCAGAATGCAAGCCAGTCAGACAAACGCTAAGGAAGCTTTGCACCGAATGGTTGCTTAAGCAATTGAAAGTGGTTTTCATTCGCGTAGTTAAATATCCAACATGGCTTGCCAATATCATCCTGTTGACGAAGTCAGGAGGAAAAGTTCATCCGTGTGTCGCCTATCGGGATTTGAATAAATAATTACCAATAGATAATTACCCATTACCAAACATCGACATAATCGTGGACAATACAGTTAGCCACGCCCTTAAGTTATATGTCGATGGATTTGCCTAATACAATCAGATCAAGATGCACTATGACCATTAGGAGATAATTCTCCTTGGTCGACATACTTGAGGGAATACCAATCGACCCTTTCCTGGTTTAGAAACAAGATAAGCCAAACCAATGCTACCACATTGAACTTATTCCTGACGAAGATTCTGATATGTATAGATTATGGTATTATGACATTTGTCTCCTCCTCAAACATGGAAGTGTATCCCCAAGACACCAATAAGAAAGATCTTTGACCCTTTGCAAACTGGCTTCCCAATACATCATCTTTGAAAAGCATTATTCAAGAGAAACTTCGATGCAACCCATTTGCAGTACATAACAGGGGCTGATGTTGAAAAAATGAAGAAAAAGATTCATATCGAGGTATGCGCACCCCACATGAACGTTCACATGCTTATCAAATTGGTCATCCATCAAGGATACTATTAGACCACCATAGTTCAAGATTTCCCCGCCTATGTTCGAAAATGCCTCAAAAGCAAGTAGTTTGCCAATCTCCAACACTTACCTCCAAGAGAATTATACAACATGACCTTTCCCTGGCCCTTCTCTACATGGGGAATTGACATCATAGGGAAGTTTACTCCCAAAGATTCAAATGGTCACTAATTCATTTTGTTCTCCATTTATTACTTCACCAAATGGGTAAAAGTTGTCATACGCGATGCTAAATGCCACTAAAGCATCCAAGTTTCTCCGAATGAATATCTCCTTCTACATCGGAGTTCCCCACGAATTTGTATTAGATAATGGGCTACATATTGAAGCTGAGGTTATATAACTAGTCGATGAATATAGGATTCAGAGACACAAATCTTCTCCCTACCGACTCCAATCTAATGGTGCTATCGAAGCTTCCAATAAAAGCATCAAAACCATTATCATAAAGATGATTAAGGGTTACAAATATTGGGCCAATGAATCCCTTATGCCCTCTTGGACTATCGCACTTCAATCAGAGCACCTACTAGGTCTATCCCTTATTCTCTAGTGTACAACATGGAAGCAGTCCTACCGGTTGATCTTGAAATACCTTCCATCTGCGTCCTGCTCAAAATAAAAGTTAATAAAGAAGAATGACATTATATCTTCTCTGATGATTTATCACTCTTGGATGAAAAAAGACAAAATTCTCTGTACCATATAAAGTGGTACCATCGCTGAATATCGCGATCATTCAATTAAAAATTCAAAGATCATAGTGTCTAGGAAGGAGGACTTTCCCCAAAAAAGATACTAAAAACCCTTCAAGGATCCCAAAGGAAAATTCAAACCAAAATGGAGCGGCCCCTACATCATGAAGAAGATTCTCTCAGGAGGCACCGCTATGCTCATAGACATCGATGGATAAGAGATGGCATGTCCAGTCAACCTAGACCGTCTCAAGAAATTTTACCCCTTGTCCGAAATATCAACTCACTTCGACTCTTCTCATGCCCCATATATTTTAAAAAAATCTTGATTTCCCCAACCCAAAACTACGTGAGGCCTGATCCTCTAAAAAATCTTTTTTTTCCAAAATGAAACTCGTGGAAATTTTCAAAACTCCCAGAGGTATGTAGGCAGCCATATGCCATACATGGGTCCGGTCCCCTTTTTTTCAAAAAATGCCATTCTTTTCAAACCTCCGAGAATAATGATTGATTTTATCATTTACATGGGCAAATGGATTATGTATGCCTTAGCAAATTGTAAACATAATTCAAATGAAAAACTCATTAAGGGAAACAAAAAAATGTGATCAAAATCAACTTTTATTGTTGATTAAGGAATATAGTGTTGTTACATGAAGTATTAATGAATGTATTTAAACTAACCACCCCTCTCCTCTGACCAAATCTTTCCAAAACAAAACCTATCCAAACTACATAAAAATTATTCCCAAAGCCCCCTGAAAATACAAACACCTAATTACCACAGCTTCACAAAAATCACCTAAATCTTCCCAAAACATTGCCTTCAACTACTTGATGGCCCCACTTCATTATCTCTACTGTCCCCTAGAGGTCCCCACGTTTCCCACTCCTTGTTGACATTCCTTATGCTCTCTATGGAGAGTTAGGCCTTGACAAGCCTAGACAAAATCATAACACCGTCTTCCATGGTGTCGAAAGCAACGAACCACATTTGACTGATCTCCTCTTCCATGAATTTATCTACTACCCACTTTATAACCATTTTAGGTACACCTTAGATACATGTCAAGATCCCCCCATAAATTGTGACGTAGGGATAGACATCAAACGACACTCCCACAAAGAGCCCAACATCATCCTCAATAATTCAGTCAAATCCTCCACCCAATAAAAGTTTTTTATATGTGGGGGTACAATATTTTCCCACCCGACTTGGCATAAAATCCACTAGGGGAAATAAAAATACCTCTACTGAAGGTCCACCAATCGCACATATAAAAAATATCTAAGCTACAAGATATGTAATAAGTCCCCCCACTATGGCACTAACCAAAAAAGATATCGGGTGTCATTCTATACAAGCCAATTCACCTAACTCTTTATAGATGGATCGAAGATGAAGAAAGGTCGAACAAAAAAATTGGGCACAACTGTCAAGGGGTACTCAGGAGGGGCCTCCAGGAGAAACCTCTCACAAGACACATAAACAACATTATTGGAATCCCTCTTAGAAAGTCAAAACGACCCTCATTTTAAGCATCTAGACCATTCAATGTCTGAGCCAGCATCATCGCCATAGGATTATGGTGATAAGACATCCAAGTCGTTATCACGGTAACCTGGGACCCCTCAGGAAAACTGAATACATAATCGCCTGAAGATAAATATCCCCTAAGGTAACCATTGGTCTAGACGCCGAGGGAGAAAAGTGAAGCATCTCTTATAATAAAACATGGGGAAATGGGAGAAATCAAGCATAGCCACCGCCATACTGGGGCTAGCCCACAGCATGGCCGAGAACTCCTCATAGGTTGGACAAACATCATCCAAGTCGAAATGAAACACATACCAGAACTCTACAGTTACTGCCATAGATTTCAGCCTATGGCTCAATTACGCCAAAGAGATATTCGATGAAGGTTCAAAGCGTCGTAAATCGTATTATATAATCATATGGTCTCTATACCATCAAGGTAACAAGTGAATCCTTCACACATGTATAGATCCATTTGAGAATGAGGAATATGAAGCAAGAAGATAAATATGGGTATTGGTGGAGAAAACCCATCCCACACACCTCTTTTTCAAACTCATCCCACATACCTCCTTTTATATTTAAAAACTTTGGCAAAGAACAAGAGCCCTGGAAACTCGAGTAAATTCACCCCCACAAGATAACTCTATTCAGGAAAGTGCAATCAAGGCCTAAGGATGATTTGACTTGACCCCCATACCAATAGTCAGGTCAAGGGGTATGTATTTTGAAAACACCCCTATTTTGGAAAATTCCATCTTTAGTCTTTTATCAAAATAAATTTCAGAAAAAATCATCATTTCAAAAAATTACCCCGGAGTTATTTACTCATTGTATCTCTCAAGAAAATTATTTTCTCTTAAAATAAATTCTTAATCAAAAACCATTTCTCTAAGTTAATTAATTTTTTTTCTTTTAATAATAACAAATCGTCTTGCCTTTCATTATTAATCCCGCATTTACCTCTATCTTTGCAGAAAATAAGCAATCTCAGAAGAAAATTAAAGGTGCATATAGTATAAGTCAATAAAACAAAAAAAAAATCGAATAAAGAAAATGCATATTTCTTCTTATATTTTGCTTCACTGTGGTACATTTTTTAGATGAAAGAAAAAATAGAAAAACAAATGGGACTTTAACCGAACCCACAAACTCTCTCCCTAGATCTTAACCCCCATGGCGGATGTGTTTTCCCCTGCGCGAGTGGTGGATTCTCCACCACTAGAACCCGAGACCTCATTAGAAGTGGAAGGAGTCACAAAGAAGGAAGAATCCTAAATCTTAATATACTACAACAAGGAGGACATCCAATCCTTAATATCCCCGAACCAAGTTGTCGACACCGAACATAGTGCAAGTAAAGAAGAAACAAGTAAAAGGCAAATCAATCAAGAACCAAAATAAGCGCAATAGAACAAGAGAAAGTAAAAGGATGTACCTCAGGTCGAAGTGCATCATCCTGGGCCCCGTCAATCCAGAAACTAATGCATGAGGATGTTGCGGCACACTTAGTGACTCCCCACTGCTCAATCAAAAGTTATAGGAAGGGAGAGTAACCTGAATAATTGGAGCCTCCTTTACCACCGCTTTCGGCGACGTGACACCACATGTGTTATAGGATGATCCAACCGGTGCAATAGTCCCCATGCCTAAGCCATGGAGGGTGGAGGCATGTTCTTTACATCGTAGATACAGGAGGGATACCCAATCATCACCGCCTCCCAAGCATCGTATGACATCTCCTAAAAAAATTAGATAATCATAGTTCTCTGTTGTATCTGTATAGTGCGTATAGGGATCCCCAATCATCACCACCTCCCAATCATCATATGACATATCCCTCACCCACCTCGTGTACATCTCGGGAACTAGCGATGGGACCGCCGCCTCCTCCACCAAAATCATCCTCACCACCCTCTCCCTTAGATACTAGACATACCAAACTCATGTTCAATTAACCGTCACATCTGCGAGTGTATGTCTGTGACCCCTCTATCACGCAGAGTCTCCCCTCAGGTGTAGAAGATCAACTGGAATCCCCAATAGAGAATCAATATATACTCAAGAAACGATGATGCCAAAAGACTGAAAAAAGACAAACAGATTGTTGATGTAAAAAACTAGATCGCTCTAATTATTCAATCACAGATAAATAAATAAGAAAGAGATTTTTAAAGTGGTTCGGCTAGGAATAAAGCCTACGTCCACTGTTATGTTATTGCTGAGTGTTTGTGGAATTCTTGATTATAAATTCTCTCAAGAAATTCCGGTCCCCTTTGAATGAGGATGATACCAGGTATTTATAGCCTTGAGGCTGTACATGAAAGGTTCGATACATTCAATGATATACATACGAAAGGGTAATACATTTAATGCAGAGTGCGTGCCAAGAATATAAGCATTCAATGAATATCTGAACTGTTGATTATCTGGCAATTAATGATACGACCGAGATGCAGCTCGGACCGCCATAGCTGTTCGCTGATCAGGGGTTCCTCGGAACATTAGAGTACCTCGGTGCGTTAGAGTTCCTCGGTGTGATAGAGTTCCTCGGTGTGATAGAGTTCCTCGATGTATTCTCATTGCTCGGAAAGAAGCATGGTTGGTCGGGAAATGATCTTCCTCGCTGCTATTGTGCCACGTAGATTGATACATGTCTTCGTCTTATTCGTCCACATCAGCATATTAATTTTGGTATCAACAGAAGCCCCCAATGTTTCATATTTTGAACTTTGAAGAGTATGGAACATTCTTTCTCGGTATATGGCATTATTAAATGTCCTTCCCGGGTTTCAGGAACATTGTATTCAAATTTCCTTCTTATTTCGCAGTTTCCGCCTTTTTTATAAGCGCTTTGATATTCGTGCAAATTTTGTCCTTTTAGCCGCCGGAAGTTTAGTAGTTTCTTTTTGGTAATCATTTCTTTCGCCGCTTCCCAATGCAAAGTATTTAAACTTCTTTGGTAACCATACCGTCGTCTACGTTTTTCATTCTCTGCATTCAAGCTTTCTATTCTCTTCTTCTCTTGTGCGTTCATCCTTGTTTTTGTTCGTTGTTAACACATCTCCTTTCTTTCTGTAAGATCTTCTTTCTTTCTTCTGTATCTCTTTTATTCAATATGGTTTATATTGTGGAGTCTATTGAGAAATTCCGTTCTGATTTTTCCATTCCTTCGTGGGTAACTCTAGAGGTTCTTTCTGAGCCTTTAGATTACTTTCGATTGGCTGAGGGACATTGGTTCCCCAGTCTTTTTGTTGCTGAATGCGGTTTTTCCTTTCCACCAAACCCATTATGTCTTTGAGTTTTGTCAATATTTTGATCTTGTTCCTGCAAAAATAGCCCCCAATTCATGGAGAATAATTAACGGGGTGCACAAATTAAATCTAACTCATGGGACTCGTATTGGGATCCCTGAAATTATGTTTTGTTATAAATGGGTTGTTCTAGATAATATTTATTATTTAAAAACTAGGTATTTGAATAGGGCTCTTGTAGTTAATCTCCCTGACTCAAATAGGGATTATTTTGAGCATGGGTTGGTCATAAAAAATTGGCAACATGCGCCTTTATCTGGGAATGAAGTATACAACGGTCCCAGATGCCCCCCATACGGCAATGGGATAGGTTTATTTTTCATTTTATTTTACTTATGAAATTATGCTTTCATCATGTTTGACAAAATGTATGACTGATATTCCATTATGTATTTATTTGCAGTTGATAGCAAAAGAAAAACTCCAAAAGAGTCAGAAGTGAATATCAAGCATTTGAAACTTATCTGGAATTTGCATAAGACCATTGCTGACGAGCATATTAGATCTGCTTCATATTTACTACAGTATAAGAGTTACACAACCTCTTATACTGCTCGCCCTGTTGAACCAGCTTCAACACCAGAAAGTTCATCTTCAGATTCTCATATCCCCCTATCTCAGAGAATGGGCAAGAAAAGAGCTCCTCCTGCTCTATTTGGTGAAATTTCTTCTGCTGTTGGAGCCCAGAAAGGCAAAATTGATGTCCCAGAGGGGACTAAAAAAGTAGATGCTGGTTCCTCCAAAGTTGCCGAGAAGCCCCCAGTGGCCCCGAGCAAGAAAAATGCTCCTGCTGATGTAATTACAATCTCTCCGACCAAGACTTCTTCCTTGGTTGATGCTGCTGACCATCCTTTGAAGAGATTGAGGAAATCATCCTCAGTTAATCTTGCTGGAACTGCATTTTCTCTACCCGCTGGTGGTAGTAGTGTTTCAAACATCATTCTTCTGAGTTCTTCAATGAGTTCCGTTATACCCGAGGTTCTCGGGGTTGATGAAAAAATTCCTAGGGATACACTGACATCCCTAGCTGCTCGTCATCTTTCTTCAGTAAATTTCTCATACCTTTGGTCTTTCTTTCCTTTTTTTGAATTCTTGTATTTGTGTTGACTTTATTGTTTTTCTTATCTTTCAGCTGATGAACTGCTTCAATACCATCGTGAAGAAAGATCAAGTTATTAAAGCTTCCAGTTCCTCGTCCGATGTTGACGATGCTTTGTTGGGTTTATCCCAATCTGTGAAGGAATCTCGCCAACAGTACATCGAGGAGAAAACTGTTTGGGAGAAAAAGCTGGCTGTGGCTGAGGCTGAGAAGGCGAAAATGGCCGAAACCTCCAAGAACTTGGAGGAGAAAGTTAAAGTTTTGGAGGTTAAACATCAGGATTCTGATGATAAGTTGAAAAAGGCAGAGGAAGAATTATCTACTCTGCGAGATATCAAGGTTAAGAAAGAGGAATTGGAGGTGAAGCTCTCCTCGGAGAAGTCGAGGAGAAAAGTTGCAATCAAGAAACATTTCAGTGTTGGTTGGGAGAAAGGATGGGAGAGAGGGATAGCTGCAATGACATCCCAAGTTCAATATGGGGAGTTGAAATACTTCCATGATGGCTGGGTAGCTGCTCTGCAAGAGCTAAAGGTCCAAGACGATTCTGAGCTATTCCAACAGCATCTCCCTGGTCCTCCTCCACCAATTGTGGAAGAAGAAGAAGGTGAACCTGCCTCAGATGAGTCTTCTATGGCTATGGGCGATCAAGTTTCTGCCTCTCAACCCTCTGCCACCGAGGACGTTTCTTCCATGCCTCCTCCTCCCTAGAAGATTCCTACCGATCAAGCTGTTGTTACCACCGAGCAACCGAGCTCCTCGTCCCAGCCTCCCGAGAAAGTCTTGGGAGACAAGGAAAAGGTGTGAAGTTGTTCGGTAGCATTTCTGTATTTCCTTGTAATCGAACAATGTAACTTTTTGATGATCTAATAAAATATATCTTTGCTTATCTCTGTTGTTGATAACTTGTTTTTGTTGATTGTTGTCTTTTTCTCGTCCTTAGTTTGTTGCTAGAATGGAATTGATCTCTTCACATGATACCGAGCTGATGCAGCAATGTCATCAATACTATAAGGCTGGTCATACAGACCTTAGTACATCGGAAATTGCTGATATCCTTGGTCATGGTGCTTCAGAGCAGGCTATTGAGGCTTATCGGTACTTGAAAGATTTACTCGACCGAGCTGTGGCCAACAATGTCGCTTATTATGACCTGATTGAAGAGCTGCATTGTTCCTTAGAGGATCTCCAAGGTCAGCAAAATGAATCAATGGCTTTGTTACACAAAGATTATGAAAATAGATACCCTCAACTTTCTTCTGAAACAGTCCATAAGAAGATCATTGCTGCATATGATATTAGGGAAAGGACCCTAAAAGGTGAAGTTGAAGCCTGCAGACAAATTGCCGAGATCCTGGAACAAGAAAATAATAATTTACAGAAAAAATTGGCTCAATATGAATCTGCTGCTTCATCTTCTACTGCATTAATACCAGTTACTGATGAAGGCTTCTCGTTCTTAGAGGTCGAAAATGTCAAACTAAGGCAAGAGCTGGAGGACTTAAGAAGATCTGCCATTTCTGGACCTGCTCGGGGACGAGGAAGAGGTTCTCGGGGGCGAGGAAGAGTCCTCAGCCAAAATGTTGAAGAGGCTCGCACTCAGTCTACTCTGGAAACTCAAGCATTCCAGTTGAAAGTAAAAGACCGTGCTCTGACTGAAATGTCCAATAAAAATCTATCTCTGGAAGATCAGCTGGCATCGACGAAATCTGCCTTGCATACTAAGGATCTCTTTGCCAAAAGCCTTCATGAACAATTGGATAGATTAACCTTCCAATTCCATAAACAGCCAAGGGAATTCTGGATGGCAGGATATAATGAAGCTCTCGTTCATCTGGATGCTCGCATTGAACATGCTAACAATGAAGGTTACAAGCAAGGATGGTTAAATGCATTGGGTGTGTTAAAGTTGGAGCAAGGGCATTTTTTATGGGACTATCATGCTCCATCATTATTAGACTTGCCTGTACCACCTTTCAAATTGGATATGGCATGGATCCCAGCTCGTTCCATTCCTCGCAGTCTAATTTCAAAATATCTTGGTGATTATAGCCTTCACTCCCAAGTTGAATTATCTCGTCCTGAGCATCTTTTGGATACACCTTCTGTTATGAACGTCAGAATGCTCAGAGATGTTAATTTCATCAATTCTCCCCTTTGCCTAGAAGACCCTCCTGCCGGCAAGGAACCTGTTTCTAAAGCACAGGGCAAAAAACCAATAGAATAGTAATATCCATGTAACAATTTAGTACCTTCTTGTAACTTGTAATTTATTCTAGATTAATGAAAAGATTTTCATTTTCTGTTTGCCAATTTTGTTAGTCTTGTGTTTATCAAACACCTTTATATTTGTACATATGTATCTATGTATCTGTTAAAAAGATAACAATATTATTGTTCAATAAGCAACTTAATAAAAAGTTACAAGTATTAGTAATGTTTCTCGATCACTTAATAATAAAGTAATGAGTAAAAATGTTCAAACTGTTTCCAACCAACCAAGGTGGGTGAATAATGTTTGTCGACCAATTACAGCTGATGGGTTTTTATCCCCGACCAGCTATACTTGGTTCAATTATAAAAATGCGTCCGACCAACTAAGATCGATAATTTGTCCTCGCCGACCAACTACAGTTATTGGGTTTTTATCCCCGACTAACTATACTTGGTGTATTTTTTGAACATTTTGTTCTTCAAAGAACTCATTGTAGTTGATCATGCTGGTGTACACTTTTTGGCTCCTTAAAGCTTTTGGCTCCTTAGAGCATTTTTTGGCTCCTTAGAGCATGTCCTCCTAACCAAAGGAGGTTGGCTACTTATAGCACTTTTGCTCCGTAGAGTTGTCCTCCTAACCAAAGGAGGTTGGCTACTTATAGCACTTTTGCTCCGTAGAGCTGTCCTCCTAACCAAAGGAGGTTGGCTACTTATAGCACTTTTGCTCCGTAGAGCTGTCCTCCTAACCAAAGGAGGTTGGCTACTTATAGCACTTTTGCTCCGTAGAGCTGTCCTCCTAACCAAAGGAGGTTGGCTACTTATAGCACTTTTGCTCCGTAGAGCTGTCCTCCTAACCAAAGGAGGTTGGCTACTTATAGCACTTTTGCTCCGTAGAGCTGTCCTCCTAACCAAAGGAGGTTGGCTCCTTAGAGCACTTTTGTTGTGTAGTGTATTACACTAGTATTCCCCGAAAAACTTTCAACCAGAAAGAAAATGGCGAAACATCCTCGTTTTATTCATAATGAAAGAAATGCTTTACATTTGACATCACTGATAATACTTGCGCAGGTGTTCAGCATTCCATGCGTTCTTAAATTCCTCTCCTTCTAGAGTTGCTATTCTGTAAGTTCCTGGTCGAACAACCTCTGTAACTCGGTAAGGTCCATGCCAGTTTGCTTTCAGTTTATTCTGCTTCTGAATGACCTTCTTTAGCACATAATCCCCCTCTTTTATATCACATTTCTTTACCCTTTTGTTGTAAAACAGAGTTGTTCGTTGTTGATAAGCAGCATTCCTAATGGCTGCCTCTTCTCTGACTTCCTCGAGCATATCCAAATCCATCCTTCTCATCAGATCACTGATCGGAGAATTAAAATTTAACACCCTGTGTGTTGGTAGGCCCAACTCGGCAGGTATCACAGCCTCACTTCCAAATGCTAGCATATATGGTGATTCTCCTGTTGCTGCTCGGGAAGTTGTTCGGTAAGCCCACAAAACTGACTGTAGCTCATTAATCCAATTTTCTTTAGCCTCACTTAACCTCTTCTTCAACCCATTTAGTAATGTTCTGTTCGTCACTTCAGTCTGTCCATTGCTTTGGGGATGGCCTGGTGCTGAATGAAACTTCAAGACGTTTGACTGATGACAATAGGCAGCAAATTCTTCATTATCAAATTGCGTTCCATGGTCTGTGATGAAAGCGTGGGGGAGACCATATCGACAAATGATATTCTTCCATATGAACTGATACACCTTCTCGTACGTCATCTCAATTAGTGGTTCAGCTTCCACCCACTTCGTAAAATAGTCTACTGCCACGACGAGATACTTGAACCTTCCTCGGGTCGTTGGCAGTGGTCCAACCAGATCAATTCCCCACATGGAAAATGGCCAAGGTGATGTTATGGGTGTCAACAATGCATGTGGAGTTCTTCGGATGGAGGAAAAACGTTGGCATTTGTCACACCTCTTAGCATAGGCTATACAATCAGCCCTCATCATCGGCCAATAGTATCCCTGTGTCATTACCCTTTGCAAAAGTGTCCGACCTGCGACATGAGCTCCACAAGATCCTTCATGAATTTCTTCAATCAAATCTTTGACTTCTGATGGATGCACACATATCTGCAAACCTGCCATAATTCCTCGTCTGTACAAAACACCATTAGTTAACACATACCGAGCAACTTTATACTTCAATTTCTTGGCAGCTAGTTTGTCCTCCGGCAATTCTCCTTCATCAATGTATGCTCTGATAGGATCCATCCAAGATGGTCCTAAATCAAGGGTAATAATCTTCACCGTCAGATCTTCTTCTATGCTCCGACTTTCTAATACTTCAATTGGTATTGTTCTTCGCAGCTCGGTGCGCGTAGCTGACGCTAGTCGGGCCAATGCGTCTGCTCTAGCATTCTCCATTCTCGGTATCCTTACCAATTGAATAGCATCAAATTCTGTTAATAACTCCATCACTTTTGCATGGTACTTCACCATTAACTCTCCCTTCACTGCATATATTCCCATCATTTGATTCACAATTAATTGAGAATCACTGAAAACAATTACTTGTCGTGCCTCCATAACTTTCGCCAAATGAAAACCTGCTATCATAGCCTCATATTCAGCCTCATTATTGGAAGCTTTGAATTGGAATCTCAAGGCATACTCCATGTCAATATCGTCTGGAGAGTTTAAAACAATCCCTGCTCCACAACCAGCCGTGCAAGATGATCCATCTACATATAATCTCCATGTATGTAACTTGTCTTCAAATTTCTTATCTGTTAGAGTTCCTCGGTGAAATATCATCTGTTTTCTTTCATCATCCCCGGGTATCCTTCGTTCCTCGTTGGTCATTTGTTCGCGCCCTTCTTCCAACCGTAGTTGGTCGGGGTTTGAATATGATGATTTTTCTACATCCACAAGTCCTTTTACCAACCTTGGTTGGTCTGGATCTGTGTCTGTTGATCCTGTATCGTCCACAGGTAGGTCAACAAGCACCTTTTGCTCCTCGGGGGTATCAGGGTATGTGAACTCTGCTATAAAATCTGCCACGGCTTGCCCCTTCAACGATGATCTGGGTTCATACACAATATCATATTCACCGAGCTCTATTGCCCAGTACATCAATCTTCCTGATTTTTCTGGCTTGTGAAGGGCTTGTCTTAACGGCATGTCGGTATACACAATGATGGTATGGGCCTGGAAGTAAGTCCTCATTCTTCTACTTGCTTCAATTAATGCCAGTGCCAATTTTTCCAGCTTTGGGTATCTGATTTCCGCACCTCGAAAGGCCTTGCTTGTGTAATAAATTGGCTTCTGGACTCCATTCTCCAATCTGATCAATGCTGAGCTAACTGCATTTTCTGATACTGCCAAATACAAGTACAGCGTCTCTCCAGTTATTGGCCTAGACAACAATGGTGGGGCTCCCAAATACTTCTTCAAATCTTGAAAGGCTTTCTCACATTCATCAATCCACTCAAAACTTTTTCGCAGTGTTTTGAAGAATGGGAGGCATTTATCAGTTTCTCTGGATACAAATCTGTTGAGTGCTGCAACCCGTCCGGTAAGACTCTGCACTTCTTTCTTCGTCGTCGGAGATCGCAGCCCTAAAAGAGCCTTGATCTTTTCTGGATTTGCCTCAATACCTCGCTGGTTGACGATGTATCCGAGGAACATTCCTTCTCGTACTCCAAAGGTACACTTCGTCGGGTTGAGCTTCATCTGGTATTTATCCAGTTGATCAAAAGTTTGACTCAAGTCAACCAAATGATCTGCAGCTCTCTTGCTTTTGGTGAGCATGTCGTCGACATAGACCTCCATATTGCGGCTGATTTGTTCGGTAAAAACCTTGTTCATCAACCGCTGATATGTTGCACCTGCATTTTTTAAACCAAAAGGCATAACATTATAACAATAAGTTCCCCTTGGGGTAATAAAAGAAGTACTTTCCCTGTCTTCAGGTTTCATTTTGATCTGGTTGTAGCCAGAATAAGCATCCATGAAGCTGAGTAGCTCGTGTCCCGAGGTAGCATCCACTAGTTGATCAATTCTGGGCAATGGAAAATGATCTTTTGGACATGCCTTGTTGAGATCAGTAAAATCAACACAGATTCTCCATTTGTTGTTCTTCTTCTTTACCATCACCACATTTGCCAACCAATCTGGATATTTCACATCTTCAATTAATTGGGCTTTCTGGAGTTTCTCGACCTCCTCTTGTATGGCCTGGTTCTTCTCGGGACTAAACACTCTTCTTCTTTGCTTCACAGGCTTGATCTCCTTATTCACGTTGAGCTCATGACATAAAAAGTTTGGATCTATACCTGGCATGTCTTCATGACTCCAAGCAAAAGTATTCTTCCTATTTCTCAAGAAAGTTATCAAATCTTGTTTTATTGAAACATCCAACGACGATCCTATCTGAGTTACTCGTTCAGGATGCTCGTCGTCCAGGATAACAATTTCTGTAGATTCCACAACCTGCCCTTTTACGAGTTGAGATTCATCCCTAGGGTCAAGAGTTTCAATTTCTGTGCTCTCCTCCACTTGATAAGTAGTAGTCTTTTTCCTTGATTCTTCAAGTTCTTCTTGCTCGGCAGACGAATAATAGCATTCCCGAGCTACTTTTTGATCACCTTTCATAATTCCTACTCCAAAATTCGTTGGGAATTTCAAACATTGATGTACTGTAGATGGAACTGCTTCGAACTTCTTCAATCCAACTCTTCCCATGATGATGTTGTAGGCGGACTGCACATTCTTATCCATCACAAAGAAGCGTATTCTTTCTGTTCGACAAGCAGGCCAAGTTCCAATGAGTATATCCAACTTGATCGTCCCAAGTGGAAAAACTTTCTCGCCAGCAAAACCCAGAAGGGGTCTGTGATAAGGTTCCAATTGAGATAATTTTAAATTCAAGCTATCAAAGCATGAATAGTACATGATGTCTGCCGAACTACCATTGTCTACTAACACCCTTGAAATGATCACATCCTTCATCCTCATTTTGATCACCAAAGGATCATCATGAGGGTAAAGAACACCTGCCAGGTCGTTTTTTGAAAAACCAATCACTAGCTTCTCTTTGTTTACCTTCCTCGAACGATCATCCTCAGCCAGGTTTATTCGCTGAATGTATGAACAAGCTTGAGCCTCTCCGAGGTAAGCTTTTCTTTCTGCAGTAAGGTCTCCTCCTCCTGCATCTCCTCCTGTAATAACATTACAATCAAGTGATCCAAAACGTATGGAAAATACCTCTCGTTCAGGTTTCCTTGGTTTCTTGGGAAGATCGGGGTCATCATCTGGATCCTCTTCATGGTCCCTCTTCTTTTTATCCTCTGCACGACGAGGAGATCTAGATCTCTCTCTAGTTCTATCATCATTCTTCCTTTCACCTCTGCGATCTACATACTTTGATAATTTTCCTCTTCGGATGAGCGTTTCAATCTCGTTCTGAAGGGCTATACAATTTTTGGTCATATGGCCATGATCTTTGTGAAACTCGCAATATTTGTCTTTATTCCTCAGGTCGGGATTTGTCTTCAGTTTCTCTGGCCACTTGATTTCCTCGTTATTCCTGATTTCTTCCAAAACATGATTAATACCCATTTTCAATGGAGTATAATTATCATACTTCTTTAGGACTTCCAACTTCATCCTGTTATTCCTGGAATGTTTATCACCACCATTACCTTTCTGATCTTTCTTCTTAGAATTGTCGACCTCAACTTTAACTTCTTTGTCCATATTCTTCTTCGCAGCCATAGCCTCCTCGGCATTCATGATTTTGGCCGCCTTTGCCATCAACTCCGACATATTTTTAGGTGGATCTTTGGCCAAAGTGTAGTACAGCTTGTTAGGCAGCAAACCACTCATCAGAGCAGTGATTGCTGTCTTTTCTTCATAATCTATGACTTCCAACTTCTCGTTATTGAAACGAGTTATGTAATCTCTAGTACTTTCACCTGATTTTTGTCTAACACTTAGCAAGTGTGCTACTCGCTTTACCGGCTTTGCTCCAAAACAAAAATTGCCAATAAACAATTCGGCTAACTGAACAAAGGTTGAAATCTTACCCCGAGGAAGATTATTGTACCATATCTGTGCAGATCCGGTAAAAGTTCCTGAGAATGCTCTACACCTCATCTCGTCAGGGACAGCGTAGATATCTGCAGCAGCTTGGTATTGTTCTATATGAAGTACGGGATCTGTCTTTCCATCGTACTTGGGGGTCACTACGGGTGCTTTGAATTTTGACGGTGTAGGGAAATCCACAATGGCTTGCACAAAAGGTGTTCCTTGAACAAAAGTTCTCTGTAAGGGGTTCCTTGCCTTAGCCATTTCTCCCAATCTATCTTCCAACCGTTGAATGGAACCTTTCCATGCTTCATTCCCTTCCTCGGGCCGCTTAGTCCGAGCAACTGATTGCTCTGACGTAGCTTCCTGAGATTTATCTCGACGAGTAGTTGGTCGCGATTGTGCAGATCCTTCTCTCAAACCTGGTGGTGGTCGAAAACTTCTTGATGGAGCCCTAGGTGGACTCATGTTCCTCCTTGGTCCTAACCGACTGAAAGGAGACACCCTGCTTAATCTTTCCAAAGCGCTAGTTCTCTCCGGAGAAAGAGTGATACGTTGATCTGTATCCGTAGCCCGTATCGATGAAGTTCGCCCAGGTTGATAAGAAGAATCATTAGACTCCTCATTGCGATATGACCCGGTACGTCTAGATTGTGATTGCCTATGATCACTCCTTTGCCCTGAATAGGTAGGTGCACCGCCCTGAAGAGTTTGAATGAGTTGCCTCATAGATTCTTGCATGGCGGTTTGTCCTTGAGCCAGATTCGTCATAATTCCATCCAGATCTGGGGATGCAGATGGATTTGGAAGATTTCCAGTATTTCCAACATTTCGATTACTGGATTCTGGATTATCTGCCATTGGTGATAAATGATTTTTATGAAAAACGATAATAACAGTCGTTTCCCACAGACGGCGCCAATCTGTTGATGTAAAAAACTAGATCGCTCTAATTATTCAATCACAGATAAATAAATAAGAAAGAGATTTTTAAAGTGGTTCGGCTAGGAATAAAGCCTACGTCCACTATTATGTTATTGCTGAGTGTTTGTGGAATTCTTGATTATAAATTCTCTCAAGAAATTCCGGTCCCCTTTGAATGAGGATGATACCAGGTATTTATAGCCTTGAGGCTGTACATGAAAGGTTCGATACATTCAATGATATACATACGAAAGGGTAATACATTTAATGCAGAGTGCGTGCCAAGAATATAAGCATTCAATGAAGATCTGAACTGTTGATTATCTGGCAATTAATGATACGACCGAGATGCAGCTCGGACCGCCATAGCTGTTCGCTGATCAGGGGTTCCTCGGAACATTAGAGTACCTCGGTGCGTTAGAGTTCCTCGGTGTGATAGAGTTCCTCGGTGTGATAGAGTTCCTCGATGTATTCTCGTTGCTCGGAAAGAAGCATGGTTGGTCGGGAAATGATCTTCCTCGCTGCTATTGTGCCACGTAGATTGATACATGTCTTCGTCTTATTCGTCAACATCAGCATATTAATTTTGGTATCAACACAGATAATCGGATCACTCATCAGGGCATTCAAAGCCCGTCGCACATCCTCCAGGGATAAAGATTCGACAGTTGGTTGGACTTTCTCCACCAAAACATCTGATAGATGTACCCTAAGACCTCATCATTTAGGGTTTTCAACCCCTGCATCACACTCGATCACCTCATAGAACAACAACTTTAAAAGACGTGAATCAATAAGAAGAAACCAAAGATTATTGCAATGAAAGGCATAAAATGGAAAATTAATTCAAAATTAAATTTAAAAGATACATGGCTCCTATAAAAGTATTCCCATAGTATTGATTGAAATCATCCAAAGAATAATAAAGAGGACTCATGGTCAGGCTCCCCATATCATATAAGCGGACATCAAAAATTATCCTCAAGTATGGCAAGAACTAGAGATGGATGACGTCGCCACTCGACACCACCAAAAATCCACCCAACAAAAGAAAATTAAATAGACGGAACATGTGCCTCACATTCCACCGTCAGTCACGTCCACCCTTTTTAAGAGAGTCTCCTTCAAATCAGAAATACGAATCGAATCCCTAGATACGTTCTTACCCACATCCTCGAAGGATACATGCACCGCCTCCTGCATCACCCTCAGCCACCACCATCTAAAATCCCTCATAGTGAACCCCCTTCATATACTGAATGTCAATAGGAGTAACTGTCATCTCCCCGAAGCCAATATGGAAGGTGTGGGTAATGTCCCACCGTCTCTCTCCTAGAGCACACAAAACAACAATAGAATAGGTTGTCTTATCCAAAGCCTCCTCCAAGCGCACAAAAATAGCATTGAAAACCATCTAACGCGCCACAATAGGGATATTGTCCCAAACCTCCTTCAAACCCATCGTCCCCCGAGACTGAATAGCTAAAGGAGCATTATCAGTCTCTAAAAGAAAAAGAACAAAAACCCTTCGTTAAAACAAAAGAGGAAAGATAAAAATGAAATAAAATAAAAAAAGTCACTTCACTTACGTACCCAGTAGGGTTCCTCACCCTCTATTAACGGTGGTATTCCATCTCGCATTGTAGAGCACTCTCATCATCCATAGGCTCAAATAAATCGAAGGCATTTTCGTCAACCAAAGAAAGAGGCACCCTAGACTTCCACTACATGCCAGATCAGTAAAAAACAACTAGCCATTCATTATTGTACACCTCACTCGAACTAGCCATTTGAAGTCTTAAAGCAAAAAGGAATTAGGAATTATTTTTAAAGATAAATCAAAAGATTCAAGCACTTGAAGGTGCGAAAATGGGGACGATTTTCCCCCTTTTTATAGAAAGCTAAGAGGCCTGCCGATTGGTAACCCATATGACCATGTCAGTCGGTAGTCATCTTTTCCCCTTCCCCAGGAAGACCAGGAGTATGTGCCCTTACCGATTGGCATCCCCCAGGACTTCCAGTTGGATCTCCCTCCAAATTTCATACAAAAAATACCAAAAAATTCCAGAAAATCCAACAATTTATCAAAAAATTACTAAAAATCCCCGAAAAATATGGAACCTTATTTTTCTCAAGAAAATCATTTTTTGTGGAACTAATCCCCTTAAAAAAGTCTCAAAATACCTAAAAGGATTAATCTTACTCTCTTATCACTATCATAATCCACAGCCGAATTAATCTTACACACCCATCCTCAACATATTCCCTAAAAAGAACCAAAGTTGAGCCTTCATCCGGGTTTACTAAAATTCCCCAGCCTAAACATCCCCCAGTGGATTCTCATAAAAACACGACCCCCGAACTAAATCTCAAAGATAAGGCCTTCCATATTAGGGTCTTAAAACAACAAAATCCCCGATGAAACCACAGATGCATTCGCAACCCTAATATAATTTTAAATTCCATATGACAGAAACACGATGCATTATAGCTTAAGGTCCGGAGAATCAACCTCGACCCTCAAAATTGGTGGTCAGAACTTAAGGCACTTAGAATTGACCTTGACCCGAAGAATTTGTCATCCCAACTTAAGGTCCTTATAATTTACCTCGAACCTCAAAATTGGTCGTCATAACTTAAGGTTCTCAGAATTAACCTCGACCCACATAATTAGTCACTACAACCTAAGGTCCTCAGAATCGACCTCGACCCTCAGAATTGGTTGTCCCAATTTCAGGTGCTTAGAATCGGCCTTGTCCCTCAGAAATGGTTTTTACAACTTTAGGTACTCATAATTAACCTCAACCCAAAGAATTGGTCACTATAACATAAGGTCCTTAGAATTGACCTTATGTCGCAGAATTGGTCGTTATAACTTTAGGTTCTAAAAATGACCACAACCTTCAGAATTCATCATCACAGCTTAAGGTCCTTAGAATTGACCTCAACCCACACAATCAGTCATCACAACTTTAGGTTCTCAAAATTGACCTCGACCCCAGAATTGGTCATCATCACTTAAGGTTCTTAAAAGTGATATCGTCTCGAAAAATTGGCCATCACAACTTAAGGTCCTTAGAATTTACCTCGACCCTTAGAATTCGTCATTATAACTCAAGGTCCTCCAAACCGACCTTGACTTGTTGAATTGGTCATCGTCAGCACAAATCGAAAGTTAAGCTTAATCCGCTGAATTGGTTATCCTCGTCTCCTTAGGTCTTCAGAATTGACCTTGATACCTAGAATTAGTCTCCGTATACCCTGAGAACCAATCGTAACACATTTTAAACCCACTAAATAGGTCATCTTCATCTACTTAGGTCCTCATAATCGACCTTAACCCACTGAATCGATCATCCTCATCTCCTTAGCTCCTCGGAACAGACCACGAATCGCTGAATCGATCATCTTCGTACCCTTAAAATCTCAAAACTGACCTCGATCCGCTAAATCGATTAACCTTATTTTCTAGGTCCTTACAATCGACCTAAAAACCTCTTTCCAAACATTGATGTGGTGTTTATCATTCAATGACCTTCACTTGTTCCAAGCTCCCCTGTTGAGGGGCTCTACATAGACATCTCATACTAGGACACTCCTAAGAACCACCATAGGTCAGTAACACTTACTAATTCACCAAAACACCCTAGGTTATACCCCGGATACTGATCTAGAGGCTATCAAGTTACTCAAATCATCGCTTGAGAAAAATCTCAATAAATCTTCAAAGGGATCTGAATCCCCTTTGCAATGGTCAGACCCGTGCACAAAACAACCTTACTGTTCAAATGAACGGTCCATTTTACTATCAAAAACTGATCTAGAGGCCACCAATATCTCTTAGGGACCAATTCTACTCTGATCAACTTACTCACCTGAGAAAATTCTTAAGAATCTTTGAAGTTCTCTAAACTCCCTTTCCAATGGTTTTCCCCACTTGTGAATCGGCTTTACGATTTGAAAGAACGACCAAGTTTATTCTAAAAACTAATTTGGAAGCCACCAGGCATTCTCGAGATCTGTTTGAATAATATTAACTCTTAATCTTGAATGAGGCTGAATGAATATTTAAATGGCTCCGAATACCCTTTCCAAGCCCCGTGCACGACTCAGCCTCACGGTATGGACGAACGACCCATTTTACTCCAAAGGGTTATCATGCACTTTTTGGCCCCATTTGGCCTAGGTAAACTATTCGAACCGAACGAAATTGAATGAAATCTTGAAGGACTTAGAATACCCTTTCCAACGGTCTATCCATTGCGCAAATTGTCCCTATGGTTCAGAATAACAATTTGTTTTCCTCCGCGAATTTCCTATCTTGTGATCAACGGGCGCTTTCAAGCCTTATTTGACTTAGATCAACTCCCAAATCGGGGAATGGCCCAAATGATTCTTAAAGGTAACTGAATATCCTTTCCAACGGTCTGCCCCATGTGTAAATCTAACCCATAGTTCATGTTTTATGATCGTTTTTTCGAAAAACCTGGCTCAGAATACAATTAGCAACCCCGGGATCCTACTTATCAACAGTGTGTCTAGAGTTATATGTCAATAAGTATGCCTAGGACCATGACGACCTCACTTTGAAAGGCACACTTCATAACCCCTTAACATCCCTCTCAGCAATTCAAATAGAATTCCCTAGAATTGATATCTAATTTCCCACATTCTATCCATCCTTTTTATGCTCGTTTGAGTAAATTTCCACCCGCCTCCTCAAACCACCATCACCTCATCTTGAGATCATCGCATCTACAATTAACATCTACCTTAAGCCTTCATAAGGAGATCTATTTCTGATCATTTTATCTTTAAATTCTATTATTTTGGCATTATTTACTTCATTTTATCTTTAGTACTTTACTTCATCACTATTCTCTGTATGAACAGCAGATGAAAGGAATTGAGGTCAAATCGCACCAAAAATTCCTCGACACTTAGATTATTTCTTTCTCCTCATATCTGATTACCGACTGCCACCATTATAACACTTCTCCTATGAGCTTAAAATTTTCCAAAGTTTATTTCTGAGTGTCGTTGCATTCCGCGATTCTCAAACTCCTATGGATGTTCCCCCTCCATTGTTTAGTTAATGAAATGTTTGCATTTCCCTAAAACTCTGATGGATGGCCCTTCTGAAAGTCCCCTCTAACTCTCTCCCATAATTAATACACTGGGTGAGTCTGAATTATTATCATCGTCTGTTGTGGTGTCTCTTAGAGAAACTACTGCGCTATAGAAATCATCATAGCATTAAATACGTGAGCAATAATAGTGTCATTCTTTACTTCGATCACCATTCCCTGAATAGTCTGCGGCTTCGGCAGAGTCTCTCCTCATATGATCCTCTTAACGTCCTTCGCTAGTCGTCCTCTACTATTTGGCATATGCAAACCAATCAAACTTGTATAAGATTCACTTCAATCACATGCAATAGGAGGATAATTTAAATCACAATAGGAATAGACGACCCTAAGCATATGATCTACATCAAAGAAAAGCAATGTTCAAAACATAGTTAATCAGAAAAGATTCTAAGGACACTAGAACTTGATGCTCTAATACAATCTACAATTCCCCACTTATTAAAATAACGGGTAGTCAACCCTCTACTAAGACAAAACAATAATTTCATTTGGCTCATTCTGAGCATCATTGTCGAAAACCGATTAATTAATAACCACCTATTATTTTATCACGCTTGTGTTAATTTTAATCTTTCCTAAATTTCCATATATAAGAACCACTGAGATAAATAATTAATCCACAGTCACATAATCAAATTTGAAAACTCAAAATAATCCAACTAACCAAATAAACCATCGGTTTACAATCCAATACAATAATACAATAAAATTAAATTAAATAAAACTGAAATAAAAACATACATTGGGCGACATGACTAGATAATAACTAACTAAGTTATATCTAGAATCACAAAGATATAAAGTGGATGAACAATCCCTACAACATTCCATAGCTGCTTCAACTCCGATGACCTAGAAATGATAATCAAGTTTGGCATCTCGGTGGCTGGACGCCTAAAAGTTTTGAAAATATTTTAGTACGGATCATAGCCCAAAAGCTTTTTAAAATATTCTGCAAGTGTTTAAAATACATTAATAAATATTTCTTATAACTTTTCATATTTAAACCAGTGTCGCACTTAAATGTGATACCCCTCACTCCTCATCTATCTTGCGAACCTAATGCATGTATTCTAAAAACCTTAGTTATGCTACCCAGACTAACTAGTATCACTGCTCATCTTAATCCCATACACGGATGTATGCCCCATGTGTAATTTTATTTAAATTGGAATTAATATTAATCTTCAGCATATGATTATTCATTATAAACCTCATTTACAATTATCAATTTATTTCACATAACTTCATTAGTTATTACTTCAATGTTATTAGTGTCATATAGCCGTATATATTTTTCTTCACATTTCATATCATATCAAGTATATATATATATATATATATATATATATATATGTATGTCACTATATATGTATAATCGCAATACCTCAAAGTAATAACTCACTACATGCACATCACCAGCATGCTATGAACCTCCAGGGAATGCACACCTCTACCTGAGTAATGGGGTAAGAATCTCACCACCAAAACCCAAGCATAAATGTAACCTGGAGGCAGCCATAGTCATACATATGTGGGGGATAACCATACCACATTACTCCCACCAGAATCTTAACTCACACAGGGTGGCCATGCAATAGACCTATGACCCAAGGGACCGATACTACACCTACTTGCATTCTCCAGGAGAAATCGCACACAATGCGCAACCTCCACCGAAAACATATCCACTAGGATAGGTATGTTTCATATAAATATATTATGCACACAAATATAATCACACACACACACACACAAAAAAAAAGATATATATATATATATATATATATATATATATATATATATATATATATATATATATATATATATATATATATATATATATATATATATATAAATAAAATAACCCAACTAACTCAGCATATCACTTGAAGCACTAGCCTATATTCTTCGAGTCAAAATTCGACTCCCAAATCCATAAGTAGTCACTTATTTAATTGTTTGTCACGATTATATTATATTCTTGACACTAAGCCTATAATAATCTAGACCATGCCCTATTCCATCCGAACATCCTATTCGAATCCTTTTTTATTTTTTTCAAGTGTTGTTTGTCCAAAACACCCTTAATTTCACATTCAGATTATCCCGAGTATCCTAAGATAATTAATATTTATTTTTACATTTTTCCAAAAGTACTAATCTAATCTGCGAACATCTTAAATCACTCGGAATTAGCCCGACCAATGAAATCATTTAAATAACCAAGCTCAACAAAGTAGGGAAGCCGAACCGGTTTGGCTATGGGACGAACCGGTGTGCTCCTAGATTTGGCCAAAATGGGGCTATTTTGTTTATTACGATGTTCTACCCATATTATCAACAAAAATCACTCCCAATAATCATCCCAACATCATTTTACAATACCTTATCAATATAACTCATAAGGGTACTTCCTCTATGGATTTAATTCACCAATCAATCATTCTCCACCATAGGATCCAACCATCAATGTTCCCAAGTTAATTCACATAAATTCTCACATTGAATTCCACTATTTTTTCAAATCTTACAATTAGGATCACATATATTACCATAATGATCCAAATTCAGTTTTTCAAATCAAAATTCTAACTTTTATATATGATTCATCTCAAATTCTAAACACTAAGCTTCTCGATTCAATTCTCATGAAATCTTTCCCAAAAACCCATACAAGTTTATATTTGTTTCTCACCAATTATGATAAGAACTAAAACATAACATATAATATCGAATAAAGTTAAACAGTTGCCTCTAATTGTAGGGATATGATCTTGCTCCATGAGATCCTTAACCCGCATGATTCAAGCCTCAAATTGTTTTAATTTCTTGGCATGGTCTTCTTGAATTTTCTTTTGAATTACTCATCTGCTCATGCCTCCCTATCAAGCTAAGATGATCTAGAATGGTTATATGGATGCCTCCATCATCTAAAACCCTCTTATCTTCCCCTAGTCCCGAAATTAGTCTAAATTGTAACATTAAAATGACCCGAATACTCCTGTATGGGTACCGTATAGATTAAAAAGTTCTTGGAACCGAATTATAACCCCAAGTACCTAATTTTCTCTATCTCGATCCATCCCGGATCATATGTTCACATGAAATCACCATTCGAGTCACCTATCACCAATTTACCATCTTATTCCCAGGACATACCCACACGCGTGTCCCGAATAACATCACGTCAACCCATCACTTTTATCCACTTACGATGTAATATAATATAATACAATTCATTTTTACTTATAACACAAGTAAATATAATAACCCATAAATATTGATCTATTTCTTGCTAATTTATATTTAGTTAGTTCACTTTCCTTTTCAATTTAGTTAAATTACTATAACATCCGTAATTTAAGTATTTCCAAAAGTATGGGGTGTTACATTGAGAACCTTAACAATATATAGAGACGAGGTCTAAAAATTTCTTGGCCAGTCATCAACAAGACGCCTTCGCCCCCCATCCCAAATATTGGATGACGTAGTCATCAAATTCTTCAGACTCCTTAAAATCTAATATAACCTTAACAGTGCCCTCTCTGAGATGATCATTCTGAGAGTCCTTTTTCTTTTGGAGGTCGTCCTTCAGATCATTTATCTGAGTCTTGTAGTCATCCTCAAAGTAGCAATGCGCTCCCTCTCTCTGTCTCTAAGCTTTTAAGTCTCATTATGATATTTGTCCTTATTATAAACAAGCTTTTTCTTTAGATTAGATAGTTTAGATGACATATCATCCGCAAGCTTAATCTTATAATTGACCTCTAACACCCACTAATTGAAGTGTTTAAGAGAAAGGAAAGACTACAATCAAGAATAAAAGAGGTTAGTATTAAAAAGATAGGACGATATCATACCGAAAAATCACAAGATACCAAAATGAACATATTAATTGGGTTGCCCTATCGAGTGAAAAACAAGACACACTGGAATTGTGCTAGCGCTCAAAGTATTTACCATCACATAAAGGTGTCATTGAGTCAATAACCTCCCCGACCTTAGCTTGAATAGTAAGGAGAGAGTCAGTGTTTAAGGAAAGATGAGCTAGAAGCGCAACTGTCAATACATCATCTGGTATAGGGACGCTTGGACCAGATAGTCATCTCGGATGATCTTTAGATTTTTTTATTGGGTGGGAAATTTTGAGGTCCCACCAACGTCTTTAATCTTCTTGGTCCCTCAGCCACACTGGGCTAGCTGTTGTAGATTTTTTCCCTAGTTTGGGTTTGTTGTACTATATTATCAGGGATGTTTTCTTGAAGATCTCTAAAATGGGAAGTATTGTTACTGTCCTATGTCCAAAATGGAATAAACTAGAGGCGATGGTGGAGTTGGGAAATAAAAATCATATTAGTGTTCAAATGTTCTTATGAAGGATTTCCAAGGGGTTTACATCCATTCCACTGTATATGAGGATATCAGGATTCATTATATCCTCAAAGACAATTAGGCCTTTGGGGGCCTGCAGTTGGTCAATATTCAGCCTCCTCTATGCGTTAAAGATTGGATTGACTTTAGATTATATTGTGATATCATCCTCTTGACAAGTAACCATAGTCTTGCGAAGGATAATTCATCTTTGAAAAACTACTAATCATAAGAAATGAAAAAATATAGAGACTTACAATCATAGTTAAAGGTACGGATTGCATGGATAAGATAACGGTCGGGTCAGGATGCTACAATATGATAGTAGCAAGGATTGAACTTCATGCAGATGGCCGAGTAACATCCTCAAAAGATATCAAGAATAATGCCTTCATTATAAGCAAGTTTTCAGCGAAAGGTCGACCCCTATAAGATCCACCGGGCATTTGGGTCCAGTTGGATTGGAGAAATGCAAATAGCAGAGAGTATTAGCGTGATGCCTGAGCTAAAAAGAAGACTAAAGCCGAACTTAAACATTCGCTCGTACACGGTGATTTCACCCTTATTTATAAGGTCATACTCTTGTTCTTCCTTGGCATGTAATATCCTATTGATGAATTGTTATTTGTATTTATACATTTAGATTTATCTCTTGCGTGTCACTGGGGTAAGTCGGGGCAACATTTATGTCCAATGTGTAAGGATCATCATCCTATTTTTATGCTTAACTATAGGAGTGTTAACACAAGGGTGTCAGCCATAAAATTATGCCTCCATTATGGTAGTAAAATAATGAGGAATTTCAGGGTGTGGGGGAATATAATACCCATTCTCATCATCAAAGACATCATATATTTGGGGCTTATGAGCCACTTATTAATGAGAAGAGGTGTCAGGAAAACCTCCGGTGCTAGATTGAACAAGTTTTCTCAGCCTCACAAGGACAAGCCATATTCAACCTTATTACCTCCTCAAATGAGCCAGCTCCACACTCTACATGGTCATTATTAAGACCCAAATGCTCAGAAGTATTATAGCCTTTGGAGATATTTAACATTGTCACTACTAAAACTTATCATAATTGGTGGTTAGAGCATGGTCCATTAGTGGTTGTGATTGGTTAGATACAGAGAAGGGTTTCTATAACTAAGGGTGTCAGAGTCCTAGGTATAGGAGACCTTAGTCAGGTAAAGTAAGCCTCAACCTCTTCCCTCACTGGACGAATGCGATTGTAAAAATGATGGAACTACTCTACAAACTCGTACAAATGACCTACATTAACAAACTAGTAATGGTTAGGTCTCCTAAGGGTGAAATATTAAATAGATGAATGGTATGATTTTTAACCAAAAACACTTAAGAACCCCCAAACCAGTTTCAGGTGACCCAAGCCGTAAATAACGTCGAAAAACCTAAAAAAAAACTCTGGTAAGACATCAAGTATACTACCAAAACCACTTTTACACTCCTAAAATAAATAATTACCACACATTCACAACAATTGAAATAATCCTAGTTTAAATGATTAGATAAATGGAAGGAGAGGATAAGGAGTATCTAAAAAGGAAGGAAGTGACCCAGAAGGGAACAAACGAGTCGAAGAATGAGATTATAGAAGGCTAGAAAGAGAAAGTGAAGGGAAGAGTTAAACGTTTTTCTTTTTTGTGAAATTGAAAAGTGAAGGAAAATTACCTCATAAACCAAGCCTCACACAACTCGAAATCAACTGATATGATTAAGCACAAATCCTAAGTCATAGACTTGACACATTGTCTCCACGTGTGGACCATGCTTACCTAGGAAGTTATGCCACCTCTAGCATAGCCAACCAATGGATGATATCTATAAACTTCTCATAAGTTGTTGTGACCAAATTAAGTGGACTGATATGACCCTTAAACTATACCTAACTCTTGGGTGCGCTAGGATACAACCTGTGAACCATAAACTATGACGAGACAAAACAATACTAACATTGAAAGATAAGGTCTAGGGGTAATTTATATACATTAGTGTGGTCTCATCACGATGACACTTTGGAGAAAGTGACTATCATAGACATCCTTTTAAAGAGACCACCATGTCCACCCATGCCCTCATTGGCATCCTCATCTATAATAGTTTCATCTAATAAAATACTTATTTGGATGACACTTTGACAATATGCCACGCTTTATAGTCTCATATCATGATAGGGACAATAATCATCTCCATTTAATTCTATGGCGGCCTCTGACGACAACAGTATGCCAAGTCAGTAATCCCAGTATGGGATGGTTGCATCGGTCATATATGACCACTTAGTATCGTCTCGACATGTAACCTTTTACAAAGATTAATCAGTCTTGGCTCTGTTAAGACTTCTAGACCCAAAGCATGATAGGGACATTTCAGGCACACTATATAAAATCATTATTGATGATAAACATCCGACGCAAGGGAAAATTTCTTTATGATGGCATCTACTTTACACACCTAAAGCTAAAACTCTCTTACTGGACATTACCTCAGCGTGACAAGGAATATAAGACACCATGTGTCTTTTTCATCAAGATCCTCATTTTTTAAACCTATCAAAATTGTGTTAAACTGGTTATAGAGTGAGAACTTATGCGTCATCAATAGCTCTTTGACCCCTTATTTTATTAAAAACACCATCGTTTGTATAGTGGACGTAGGCAATGACTGAATCAATTATAGCTTTGTGTTGATTTCATTTTCTCTAATATCTTTTACTAAAATGTTCATTATTTACTTTCTTACCATAATTGTGCAAACCTATAAATTAGGTTGAATCCATTAAATGATCTTGGTATCTAAATAAACCCTTTTTGCATTCTGGGTGACTGCACATCCATCATAAAACTAACTGCCTCTACCCTTAACTCTTTAATATATGGCACGGAGTTGGCCCTACATTTTGAAATTGAGATACCCTCTTTACAAGTTATGCTCGAAAGTTAAATTGGAGAAGTTGATTGGAAACAAAACCATTGTGATGAGCGTATGCTTTTGGATGAAAAGAGATTGAGTGGTTGATAACACAAACAATGGTACCACCACCAAATTTCACACTCGTTCAATTAGAGGGTGAAATACCACATGGTAAGAGAAAGTGAACTATTTCTCTCTTGAGGACAGAGTGGGCTCCATCCAGGACTCAATATGGAAGACCAAACCTAATTAGAGTGGCCCATCCATTGTAAAGAAAATCCTTTTAGGAGGCTTTCTATGCTCAGTGACCTTGTTGGAGAGTACATGGCGTGCTCAGTTAACTTGGACCATCTAAAGAAATTTTACCCTAAACTTGATTCTCGTCGCATTACGACTCTTCTCATCTGACTTATTTTCTAAAAAATCAATTTTTTCTTCCAATATTAGAAATATATAAGACCTGATACTCTCAAAGAAAATTTCCCAAATATTTGAAACAAACTTTTATCCTCACGGAGGTACGTAAAAACACTTTAATAACTTTAGGTTTGGTCATTTATTCTTCATAAAATGATATTCTTTTCTTCCACCAAGGGACACTGGTCTCAATCGTAATTATAAATGAACAAAAGCATTATATATGCCTTAGTGATCGATATTTATATTTCAAATAATGGAAATATTCTTCCAAAAGGCACAACAAGATATGCCAAATATTATCATTTATTTATCTTATTATAAATAAATGCAAGAATTACATAATTTATCAGTGAAAAGAAAATCCATAAAACCTACATGAAATGCGTCTCCACGTACAACAAAATAATCTTACAAAATCAAAACCTAAACACGAACACTAACATATCCCAATATCAACGAAGAGTAAAAACTCTCCTTAACTACCAAACGGTCATGCCTCATCATCACCATTTTCCAAATGACCCAAAATGACCTAATCACCACGGAATATCCTTATGCACTCCATGTGGTGATAAGCATTGATCAACTTGGACAAAACAACTATTCAATCCAACTTAGTTTTAAACGTCATAATCCACCTCTGCTTAATCTTCTCATCATAAACCTTCGTGACCATATTTCCCCATGACCACCTCAAATAGTTCCCAACTATTACCCTATCTCCCGAGAAGATTGGGATAAAAAAGTTGACGGTTGATTATGCTACTAAATATCCCCGTAGGTGATCCTTAGCGATTCAGTCAAATTTTCTACAAAGAATTAAGTTGATTATGTGTGGAGGGATAATCTCCTCCTAACCTGCTTGATCCAAAATATTCAAGGGAACTATAAAGAAGTATGGTGAAGGCCCACTATCCAAACATACCAGTACTCATCCAATTATAAAATAGAATACAACTCACCCCACCATGGTATGCGACATCAAAGGTGTCTAACCCAATGCTCCATGATACAATTAATATATTACCTCATAAGGGGGATAAAACTTTCAAAATTCCATGCAAATAAATTTAAATCTCAATTCAAAGGATACGTGGTAGGGGACATCAAATGGAGTCTATCTTCCATCCACATGAGTATCATTATAGGGTTACCATACCTGAAGTTCTCCTGACCATCCTTCCATTGGTCAAGGACATTCAACATCTCGACCAATATGGTAGTGGTAAGTTTACGGGGATAAGACATCCACATCACAATGGTGGAAGCTTAGGGATTAACAAGCGCATCTCTTGCCACTAGGAGCATCCTAGTAGTGAATTCCAAATATAGAGAGTGAGCAATCAAGTTATTAGTATACCCTCTCTGATTCACGAAATTCACCATCCTCAAAAAGTGAATACTTCCCCCAGGCACCAACGATCGTGTAATCGAGGGAGAAATATGCAATAATTTAGTCAACAACACCTAAGGAGAATTTAACATGTCAAACATTCTAGAAAAAAGTCTCGCGTTGACACCTAGAATGGAAAAAAATTCTTCATAGATGGGACACAACTCATCCATAACAAAAAGGAACATATGGTCTTCGGGATGTCGAAAATACAAAGAATCCACACAAGCATTCAAGTTCATTAGACGGTTACGCCACAAAGTAGTTGTACTCAAGTTAAATGCCTCATAATTGATGTTATATCGGAAAATGGTCTCCACATCCACAAGGTAAGCTTCAAAGTCTTCGATAATCGGTTAACCCATCGCAGAGAAAAAAGAACTCAGAGAAATAAAGAATTAAGGAAAGAAGTTTAAGTTTTATTTGAAACTCCAACTAGAAGGCCTCTTATATACTTAAAATTTCCCAAAAAAGACAAAACAAAATTAAATCTCATACTACAACAAAAATTTTAAGAACCAAGGAATGTATAAAGAGGAAAATTGCGGATAAAAATCAATCATAACTTTAGGGGTATGATGGGTAGGCCAAGGGATTTATCGATTGGCACCCCTTATTCTGAGATATTCCCTTTTTTGTTTTTACGTCCTTTATTTTCAAATAATCCCCTCTTCAAATTAAACTTGTTCAACATGCATTTCTTGGGCATTTCATTCCAAAACCTATTCAATAAAATATATATTTTACACATTTTCTTACTTTGCATCATTGAAATAATATTCCAGTGGGAAATTGTAAGTGCCTGCAGACTAGGCCATTAGTTTAAGATGAACCAAAATAAAAATGCATCAATACATACACACACACACACACACACACACACACATATATATATATATATATATACACACACGCACACACAATACATACATTATATATATATATGTATGTATATGTATGTATGTATATGTATGTATGTATGTATGTGTGTGTGTCATTGCATTTACATCATTTAAGAATATTAGACGAAGGAAAAAGAAAAAAGTATCAAACTAATCGGGACATATCCCGAACTTTCCAACCTAAACCTAATCAAGAGCCACCTCCACAAGTATCCCTGTGTTCATGCTTCCCACGATGGCGAGTAGTGGGCACACTACTTCCAAGACCAGATGCTTCCTCATGATCCTTAGTAGTCACTGATGATGCCATACAATATACAGTTGTCTTCCTCACGTGATCAACAATGGAAGCCAAATAATCTCTAGCATCACACAAGCAAGAAATTGATACACACACGGTCTAAAAAAGTGCTATCGAATAGAAACGAACAAGTCAATAATAGATTAAAAGATCAAAATCTTAGTGCGGGGCTCAAAATCTAAGGTCATAGCTCCTCGTGAAGAACCTTCTTAGATAATGGAACGAAATCATTTATCGTTGCTTGACGGAAATAAGGCACTGATACCACATGACCTCCACCTAGTTTGATTGAAATGACCTCCGCCACCGTTGGACCGTTCCCTAGTTCCCATGCCAGAAAAACTAGCTCACTGCAACCAATTCTAGTCGCTGTTGATGGTGGAGGCATACCCTCCATGTTATATATGGACCACATCATCATCCAACTAGTCACAAAGTCTGGATAGTGATACCCTTCCCCAATATCAGTGTAGAATGTATAAGGCTCAACCTCCATTGTCGTTGCCATCTCCTCATTTGATAATTCCCCCATTTTCCTAATTAGTGTCGTAGGTGTAGATGGTGGGACCTACACCTCATCCTCCATCACCCACCTTTCCACCATCTCTCTTAGGTACCAGGCGTACTATAACTTATGCACCAGTAATCTCCGCATTTGTGCATTCACTGATGTAGCCCTTCTGCCTTTGAGGACAAATGCCAAGGATAGAAAATCACTTATCCAAATGAAATCAATCATTAACAAATTCTATAAAAACATAAGGAAAATGTATAAAAAAACACATTATATTTATCAAACTACAAATTAAAAATTACAATCTACATTACATTTAACAAGATATAAAGTAAAAATAACAAAATTCGAATCCTCGCCCTCCACCCAATAAAAGTTACCATTATACCCAGATTACATTTAAACCGTTAATTTCACTATAGTGAAGGCTAAGAAATATCAAATTCAATTATTAACATTCTAATAAATAAGGTTTGAATCTCCAAACCCAATTGTTATGTAATGACACAAATTGATTTTTCCCAAACTGTTTCCATACATGTGTTCGGATGACACCAAAGAAGAATGACTGTTATAGACTCATCCCTCAGAAGATACCAATACTCTCACCCTAGCCCACATTAGTGGTCTTGATCCATAGAAGTCTCGTCCTACAAGGGACTCATCTGGATGACATCCAGATAACCTACCAAGCTTCCTAGTCTCGTCTCATAGTAAAGAGCAACATCACCTACATGTACATCGACCTTAGATGAAACCTATGTTACATGACAATAGCCTATGTCTGATAAAGGTTCATTTGTCATAGACAACCACCCAGTCTTGTCTCGGACTATAGTATTGAGCATGGCCCCCCATAGTCTCAGCTCAACCGAGATCTCACACTTCTGATGCATTTTCACAGGTTAGAAAGCATGACAAACGAATTCTAGGCACATATACACAAGATCGTTATCAAATATAAAAAAACATATGGGGGAATACTCTTCATGATGACTTTACTTTATATACATACAACCATCACTCTCTCATTGGCCATGATCGCAGCTGGGCATGTAATGCATGCTTGGTGTTGAGACTACGAAACCCTAACCTATATAAGACAGACTACAACTTCGTCACTTTGATTGAATTCCATAAGCCTAATTAATACTCAGAAAAAGTTGTATTAAAGAGAGAGTTCTTACATTTTTGTCTTTGGTTGCCATTAGTGCCCGATTAAAATGAAACCTATCTCATGCTCTTTATCGTGTACGTAGGTCAAGGCCGAGCAACTAGAACCCTTATGTTCGCCATTTTCTAAATAACTTGTTAATTATTGTTTTAATACATTTGTTCAAGACCCATTTCTAGTGTGAATTCATTTTTTGATATCGGTATCATCAATAGGTACACAACTAGTTTAAAACCCATACTAAAGAACCACACACACACACACACATGCACACGTACATACATACATACATACATACATACATACATATATCATACCTTATATTAGAAGAAAATTGAGGTTTCTTCCCTATGAAGAGTTTGGAAGTCAGGCTGAAGAGAGAATAGGGAAAAGAAGAAAAAAAGGTGAAAAGGGCTTATATTTACGCTTAGTACCGTCATGTAAATATCATGGTCCTTGACCGTTAAAAGTAATATCAGGGGCATGTTACTTCTATTGACCCTCACAAAAGTCATGAGATTTTTATCACAGTTTAGATATGTGCCAATGTTTATTTGAAAAACTGAGATAATATTGGACTTTTGATAGTGTTATGACCTAGATTATGAGGGTGATATTGAGATCTATCATTGTACTTTGGAACTAAGAATCGACTAAACTATGCATCTTGTTGCAAGAGATATTCATAGGGGTTATGGTATTACCCCTACTCTGCTTATCCCAACTCATCTAGGAAGATCATGGGCTCAATGGCGTATTAGAAGGAAAGTTCAGGACAAGACATCACACATAATATATTCAAGTTCAACCATGGGCTCAAGGATAATGCCAAGAACCCATGGTATTATTATGTTCCCCCTATAAGACATAATATAAACTATTTAGAGTTCAACCTTTTGATAAATCCTATGCTGGTAAGAACAACAATTTTGAACTAATTTTTCCAAGTGTTAGCTCGACTCTTACTGACTTTTTTTTGTTTCTACAGCTCCTTACTCTTACTCCTCTTCAATCTACTTGTAAAATGGCACCAAAAGTTGTTGATTTTGTTGTTATTGCTGCCTAAGAGGAACAAGATGAGACCAATAAATAATTGGCTAGTGATGTTGCTTAAGCCAATACAAAATGATAGAGGAACTTCCTAGGGGTCTATTATCTCCCCCAATTTTATTGAGGCAGGTCGATCCAAAAGAATTAGGAAGGAACCAGTTACTCGGGCTGAATCTGAAGTCCTCCCCACGTGAAAGACCAAAGTATACCAGTGTCCGTTTACAACTACATAAGGAAAATGAGTCGTTGTGGGACAGTGTTAGTGTTTACCCAAACCACATAGGTTATTGTAGCTATGACCATGAATATAGGTATATAAAGGCTAGTATATTAAGATCATAGGGTTCGATTCCAAGTTCAGGGTGTAAGGAAATTTTTATCATGTCCAAAATGTTTCATTTATTTATGTCGTACGCCGTTACATTTGGTACATATCTACACGATCTCATATGACGGCCTCAATTCGAATTACGGGAATCAAGCATTTATTATCTCCATCATGTGTCCCTCATCTACCTCAACGACTTCACGTGCCATGATTTTAGGCTCGTAATGCAAGTGGTACGCAAGAGAAGTCAAAACAGTGAATCAAGGCTTGATAGGGAAGTTCAAGGGAAATTTTGTAATTTTACAGCCACCGTTCAGAGGACCGATCAACTGGAATATTAAAGAGCTTGCCGCAAAAAAGATACTGGAAGAAACGGGACCTTAATCCGAGTTACGGTGAACAAGCTATGGCCTGTTGAAAATGGAGATAATTCCAAGAAAAATCTTGGAAATTTTTGTAAGTGTTGAAAGCACGTTTTACCAGCAAAATTCCCCGAACCCAGCCCGAACCGGTTCGGGGGGCGAACCGGTTCGCAGGGACCCCGAACCGATTCGGGTACCCTGTACGCTGGCAGAATTTTTAGTTTGAAAAACTCTTCATGTGTTTCCCTATAAATACCAACTTTGGGGGAGCTGTTTCATAAGACTTACATAGACGAATTTGAGAGTCCTAATACCTCAAGTCTTCACCTTTTTGAGTTCTAACACTCATGTTTTGATTCACACAACTTTTCCAATCCTTTTTGAATCCGTTTGCAACCCAAGAACACATTCGTGTATCTGTTCATATCCTTGTGGAGAAGACCGTTCTTCTTCTTCATTGCTTCCCTCCTAGAAAGGAAAACTTCCAGCCGCCGACTACAGATCCGACTCCTGCGGGTAATTCTGTGTTGCTGTATTTTCATTGTAATCTGAGAAATTATATGTTACAATATTATAATAAAAATAAATGGTTTTGCCCCCTTTGGGGGATTTTTCCTCACATGTATGTGTTTGAATGTTCTTGCATGTTTCATCATCTTGTTCAACCACATATAGCTGCATGTTTAGGACTTAACTGATAAAACTGAGTTTAATTAAATAATATCTATATTTGAACGCACGCGTACTCGTTCAAATTGCTATCAGAGCCAGTTACACAATTTTACCGTGTAATTTTCTGCAAATTTTTTTCTAAGATATCAATTTTTTGAAAATTTGATTTTTGAAAACGAGTGTGTTCATTATGGAGAAGTTATTTAATAAAATGCCTATTTTTGACGGGACGAACTATGCATATTGGAAAGCCCGCATGAGATCTGCATTAAAAGCCATTGATGAACGTGTCTGTATTTTTGTTGAATGAGGGTGGACACCTCCCTCCGTCACTGTTGATAATATGATCAATTTAAAACCTATCACTTCTTGGACTGAAGAAGAATTTAAATGGTCATCATTCAATTCCAAGGGTCTAAGTGCTATTTCTGGGTCTGTCACACCTGATGAGTTCAAGCGCATAATGACGTGTACCACGTCAAAAGAGGCATGGGATGTTTTACAACTCACCCATGAAGGAACTAATGCTGTGAAAGAGTCTAAATTGCAAAATTTGACAACTCAATTTGAAACCATCACCATGCATGAGACTGAATGTTTTGATGATTTTTATGCTAGACTTTCTGACATTGTTAATACTAGCTTTGATCATGGTGAACATATTCCTAATGCAAGAGTTGTTAAAAAGATTCTTCGTTCTTTACCTAAGCGTTTTATCCCTAAAGTCACTGTGCTAAATTCTATGGGTAATTTAAATACGCTAAAATTGGAAGAACTTGTAGGAGACTTGCAAACATATGAAATTGATATGTTTCCTAAAACTGCTAGGTCTAAAGATAAGGGAATTGCACTTAATGCCCAAGAGAGAAAGAGTGAGGGTTTGGCTAGAAAGAGGGTAGAGTCATCTAGAAAGAGAGAGACTGACACATCAGATTCTGATTGTGATTTTGACTTAGATGATTTGGCTGTTTTTGCTAAAAATTTCAAGAGGATTCTCAAATTTAAGAAAAATGGCAACTTTAAAGATAAAAAGAAATTTGAGAAAAATAAATTTGAAAAGAAAAATGAAAAAGATTTTAAAGATCCTCCTAAGAAAGAAAGTGAGAGGTGATTTGAGTGTGACGATAGGGGTCATAGAGCCTTTGAGTGTTACACACGTCTGAATAGAGAGAAAGGGACATTTGTCCATAATGCCACCCTTAGCGACGACAGTGAGGTCGAGTCGGTGGATTCTGGAGTTGAATCACCGCATGAGTGCAACTTCACCGCATTCATGGCTAGTCATGTGAGCGCTTCAAGTTCTTCTCATGATGATGAGGATGATGCATTAAAGGGACACCTCGACAGTGAGAGCGATGTGAGTGAGGGGGAGGATGACTCAAGTGAGAGCGAGAGTGATATTCAACATGCCTACGCTGAGTTATATTCTGATTCATTTAAAACTAAAAAGAGTAATAAAGTGTTAGTTCTTAAGATCACCATCTTAGAGGAAGAGTTAAGAAAAGCAAGAGAGAGAGAGTCCTCCACTTGCACCGCCCTGAGAGAGAGAGAATTTGCCTGTGTTGAGAAAGAGAGTTTGTTTAGAGAGAGAGAGTAATTTTGAGAAAGATAGAGGGGAAATGACTAAACAGGTGCCTAGTCTTACGAGTGAGCTCCATTCCTCCATGGGGACTCGAAAGAAAATTGAAGCCCTTGTTGCCCAACTGACTCATGATCTTGAGAAAGCCCGGGAAGTTAATGTACAAATCAAGGATAGATCTGGGAAAATGGGAAAGATGCTCCTCGGCCCCGCTTTAGGTTTTGGTGATAGGCAGGGAATTGGTTATGATGGTGCCTCCACCTCCCAAATTGCACCTGGACCAGTTCCTGAGTTTACTATGACTCCTTATGGCCATCGTCAAAAACCTCGAAGGAGATTTCGACCAAGAAAAGAAAACCAAGGTCCGCATTTGACTGTCTTCTTTTGTACCCATTGCAAAAGAAAAGGCCACCTCAGGGAGTTTTGCTATAGCATGGGTCGGACATGACGTACTTCTCCTCCACCACGTCATACAGATAAATTTTCCAGTCTGAAAGAGCGTGTTGAGTTTTTAGCCGCCACATCACAGAGTTTGATGGAGGAATTCCGACGAATGTCTTTGCCGTCAGTGAATGCTCCTCACGTTTTGGCTAAAACTAACAACAATAAGGGCAAACAAAAGGTCACCATTTCTTGGGTACCTGAGAAAGATAAAAAGGCCTTTGTTGTTCATGTTTCTCTCAAAGCACATAATACCTCACATTGGTATTTTGACAGTGGGTGCTCCAGACATAGGACAGGTGATGCCTCATTTTTTACATCTCTTGAGGATTATCAGGATGGCAGAGTCACCGATGGAGATGGGAGTAAGTCTAGCATTATAGGATGAGGTACTGTCGAGTTACCTGGATTTCCTAAGCTAAAAAATGTTTTGTACGTCAAAGGTTTGAAAACAAACCTTCTCAGCATTAGCCAGCTGTGCGACGCTGACTTCGCCGTAAAGTTTGACCGGGACTCTTGTAAGGTCTATAATCAAGCCGATAAACTTTTAGTTTAAGGGGTAAGGACAAAGGATAATTGTTGTGGGACTGAGCCCACATCCTCACTTGTCTGCAACAGCGCCACGATCACTCCTATAGATCTGTGGCACCAACGTCTAGGTCACGTAAATATTAGAGATCTCCCTCACTTAGCTAGAAAGGACTTTGTACGTGTCTTACCATCTCTTGGAAGGCCAACTTCGACGATTTGTGGACCCTGTCAGATGGGAAAACAAATTCGTAGTCCTCATAGGAAGTTGCATTCCATTACCACCTCTCATGTTCTTGAGCTTATACACATGGAACTTATGGGTCCCACTCGTACCGAGAGTTTGGGTGGTAAGAGGTATATCCTCGTAATGGTGGATGATTTCTCCAGGTACTCCATTGTAGGTTTTTTGAGAGAGAAATCCGATGTTGTAGGGTTTTTAACGACCAAGTGTTGTGTCCTAAAAAATCAACACGGAGTCACTATTAATAGGATACATAGTGACAACGACACTGAATTTAAGGAAGCAAATGTAGATTTCTATTGTGATAGCCTTGGGATCAAACATAAGGTTTCTGCTGTGAAGACTCCTCAGCAAAATGGGATTGTTGAGAGAAACAATAGAACAATCCAGGAGATGGCTAGATCTATGCTTCTAGGTCGTAAAGTTTTAAGGAGATTTTGGGCAGAGGTTGTGTCCACTGCACGCCATGTGGTGAATAGGGTTTATCTGCGTCCACACACACTTCAGAATCCTTATGAATTGTGGACTGGGAAGAAGCCCAACCTGGCATATTTTCGTGTTTTGGGGAGTAAATTCTACATCCTAAGGGATAGAGAGAAATTAGGAAAGTTCGACTCCCGAAGCGACGAGGGAATACTGTTGGGATATTCATCAAATAGTAGAGCATACCGAGATTTTAACCAGAAGAGCTCTAAGGTTATGGAATCAATAAACGTCACCGTGCAAGATGTCGAACCTCTGACGGTTATTGATCCTAACCTTCAGTGTGAGGATGAGGACTTTTCTGACAGTGATTTACTTGTCCCTCTCTCACACTCTGTGGGCCCTACTCCTGTGCTAGGGGACACACCCGCTTGGGTTTGTAAGAGTCATAACCCGTCTACCATTGTTGGTGATCCCAGTCTAGCGGTCAACACTTGTGCTCAGATAGAGAACATTTTTAGCCATCTTTGCTACACGTCCAAAGTCGAGACCAAGAATCATAAAGAAGCACTCAAGGATGAACACTGGATATCTGCTATGCAGGATGAGTTGCTTCAGTTTAAAAAGAATAATGTCTGGGAACTTGTTCCCCGACTTAGTGAGACTAATGTGATAGGTACCCGGTGGATTTCTAAGAATAAAATGGATAAAAATGGTACCATAATCTGAAACAAGGCTATGTTGGTCTCTTAAGGCTACACATAGATAGAGGGTGTAGACTTTGGGGAGACATTTTCTCCTGTTGTGAGGCTTGAGTCCGTCCGTCTACTACTTGCCATCGCATGTCATATGCACTTCAAGTTATATCAGATGGATGTCAAGAGTGACTTTCTGAATGGCATTCTACAGGAGGAGGTTTACGTGGAACAACCAAAAGGGTTTGAAGACCCTCAGCACTTGGAGCACATCTACTATCTGAGGAAAGCCTTGTATGGTTTGAAGCAAGCACCCCGTGCATGGTACAAGAGGCTTAGTTCCTATCTCTTAGCCTGTGGCTTCAAGAGAGGGGGAGTTGATATGACGTTGTTCCTCAGGAGAGATGATGGTGCAATTTTGGTTGCCCAGGTCTATGTGGATGACATAGTCTTCCATGTTCTCTCAACATGATCATCACTTTGAAGAGGAGATGAAAAGTGAGTTTGAGATGAGCATAGTTGGTAAGCTTACTTTCTTCCTTGGTCTCTAGGTTCGTCAGCTAGAGGATGGGATGTTCATCTCGCAATCCAAGTATGCTAGAGACCTAGTGAAGAAATTTGGTTTAGACTCCGCTAGGAATGCACGTACACCTATGAGTACCACTACCAATCTTAGTAAGGACACTTCAGGAAATGACATAGAGCAAACCTTGTATCGGAGTATGATAGGTAGTCTTCTCTACTTGACTGCCAGTCGTCCTGACATATCCTTTAGTGTTGGAGTCTGTACGCGATATCAGGCATCCCCGAAAGAGTCACATTTACTTTCTCTCAAATGTATTATTAAATACGTGAGTGGGACTCTCTCATACGATATTTGGTATTCCTTTGATACTGATGACCGTTTGTCCGCCTATTCTGATGCCGATTGGGCCGGGGATGTAGATGGTTGTAGGAGCACTTCTAGTGGGTGTTTCTATTTTGGTTATGCTCTTGTCTCCTGGTTGAGCAAGAAGCAAAACTCCATCTCTTTATCCACTGCGGAGGGTGAGTACATCGCCGCCGGGAGTTGTTGCACGCAACTCTTGTGGATGAAGCAGATGCTGGAGGATTATGGGATTTCACAGGACACCATGACCATTTCCTGTGATAACACGAGCGCGATACACATATCCCACAATCCGGTTCAGCATTCGTGCACAAAGCACATCAGGATACGTGAGCACTTTATACGATAGTTAGTTGAGGAGAAAGTCGTATCCATGAGTTTTGTTCCCACCGATCGCCAGTTAGCCGATATTTTCACAAAACCTTTAGATGCCCTTAGATCTGAGAGTCTTAGGAAGTCTTTGGAGATTTTCACAGTTGACTGAGGGGTTGCTCTATGTCTAGAATAGGATGTTTTTTCATGTTAATATCTTATGCTTCCTATTGCTAGTTTATTTTATATGTATCATTGCCTTGTTGTACAACTATTTATTTATTCATTTGAAAAATCCAAAAAGATTTTTGTTTTTGTATATAAAAATTTTCAAAAAAGCCCAAAAAGATTTTTGTCTTTTGTTTACACCTTTTATGGATGAACATTTAAGATAGCCAAGTCACAACTTCATTCAATTTATCAATGTGACTGTTTGATAGAGATTTGAGACGCTGCATCATTTCATCCATCTGCTTTACATTGTTTGGAGTCTTTGAGATGTGATTAGTGATATCCTTCTACATGTTTGACTCCTATCTTCTTTATTGCACACATGCACGGATTTATTTGATTATTGTACTTGTCTATCACATGTTGGCTTGAGTGTTTCCATCTCAATTCTATCTATACAACTAACAATATGCGATAAAACTTGACAAGATTGGAATGCATGTAAAAACCATCTTTGTCAGACTGAGTGTTTGTTTAAGAACGGGGAGGGGCTGCGAAAGGTAATTATCTCTTCTTTGCGCAAAAGCCACCGTTCAATAGGACCTAAAAAATGGAGGAGTTTTATTATCCGGGGTCCAAAGAGGTTAAAAGAGCCCAAAAATTTTAAAGGCAATAAAAAGAAATTCATGCCAAATATGGGCCATTAGGTTTCACCATCAATTCTCCAAATTTTGAGAATTTAGAATGCCTCTATTCAAAATTAAAATCTGAGGGAGTTTGGTTGGAGAATATAAACGAGTTTTCACTTCCTTGAAAGTCCTGAAAAAGCATTAAATCGTTTTGGACGTTATTGGTGTGGAAATCATTTTTAGCTTTGATTTGTTAATTTGGTTGAGTCAATGTCTCATATTACCACCTTTTTACACCAAAGCAAGACTTTGAGTTCATTCGTTAGGACTATTCGATATTCATCGTGCACATATGTCATGTTTGTATGCATTGATTTTCTTATCAAATTTGATCACACCCATACATTTACGCTTTCATCGACTTGGTTGTTTTGTGCTCATTCATGGTGTGTTTCCTTGTATATATTCTTTGTATGAAAAATTTTGAAAAATTCAAAAATATTGGTCTATTACCTTGTAGCACTCTCCATGTACATCTATTTCAGCTTCTCATATCTGTATATTTGGGGACATCATAAAAAGGGGGAGAAGAATTATAATACTATGGGGGAGTGAGTTTTGAGTTTGAGGATCTATTTTAAATTGGTATCTATGTTTAGCTCATTTCAATCTCGATATGTCACGTGGTATTTGCTTTTTCTCATGTGTGTAGGTACTACATTGATGATCACTGAATTGCACACCCTGATGAGAAATTTGAAAGTTTTGAAGATTTGATGATCAAACGATGAACACTTATTTATTTGTATCTTTCCAGTTTTGGGTTCATGGAAGGGTAGATTTGTATAGGCATTTTTGTTATTCGATAATTTGGATTTTTTATGTATGTACCGACATAGACATAGGGGGAGATTTGTAAGGACATTTTTATCATGTACGAAATGTTTCATTTATTTATGTCGTACGTCGTTATATTTGGCACGTCTCTACACGATCTCATACGACGGCCTCAATTCAAATTACAGGAATCAAGCATTTATTATCTCCATCATGTGTCCCTCATATCCCTCAACGACTTCACGTGCCATGATTTTAGGCTCGTAATGCAAGTGGTACGCAAGAGAAGTCAAAACAGTGAAACAAGGCTTGATAGGGAAGTGCAAGGGAAAGTTGGTAATTTTACAGCCACCGTACGGAGGACCGATCAACTGGAAAGTTGAAGAGCATGTCGCAACAAAGTTACTGGAAGAAACGACACCTTAATCCGAGCTACGGTGAACAAGTTATGGACTTTTGAAAATGGAGATAATTCCAAGAAAAACCTTGGAAATTTTTCGAAGTGTTGAAAGCATGTTTTACCAGCGAAATTCCCCGAACCCAGCCCGAACCGGTTCGGGGGTGCAAACCGGTTCGTAGGGACCCCGAACCGGTTTGGGTACCCTGTACGCTGGCAGAATTTTTAGTTCGCAAAACTCTTCATGTGTTCGGGGGAGCTGTTTCATAAGACTTACATAAACGAATTTGAGAGTCCTATACCTCAAGTCTTCACCTTTTTGAGTTCTAAGACTCATGTTTTGATTCACACAACTTTGCCAATCCTTTGTGAATCCATTTGCAACCCAAGAACACATCCGTGTATCTGTTCATACCCTTGTGGAGAAGGTCGTTCTTCTTCTTCATTGCTTCCCTCCTAGAAAGGGAAACCTCCAGCCGCCGACTACAGATCCGACGCCTGCGGGTAATTCTGTGTCACTGTATTTTCATTGTAATCCGAGAAATTGTATGTTACAATATTAAAATGAAAATAAATGGTTTTGCCCCTTTGGGGGATTTTTCCTCACATGTATGTGTTTTAATGTTCTTGCATGTTTCATCATCTTGTTCAACCACATATAGCTGCATGTTTATGACTTAACTGATAAAACTGAGTTTAATTAAATAATATGTCTATTTGAACGCATGCGCACTCTTTCACAGGGAAATGTAGGTAATTTCTTATTAATATAACATTTTTTAGTTTTATGTCACCGAGAATAAAAAACATTCTACGAGTAGGACAAAAAGGATAACCTTGATCTGAAGAATAAGGTCAGTGAGATGGAAAATGAAAATGCCAAACTGGAGGTAAGAGAAACATATTTGAAGAAAGAGCTTAAAGATGACTAGGCCCTAATCTTGAGCATGAGAGCTGGACCTCAAAAAACCAAAGACAATTCCATTGGTGAGTACAAGGCCTCATGTTATATCTTAAATATGAAAGGACACATTTAACTCTTTTATGCGATGCCACCAGTCACATTAATTAGCCCAACTTAACTGCCAAAGAGATGTGACACCCCGCCTAATAAAATACCGGATGATCAGTCCTGTACCAAATTAAAACCGGAATCCCAGTTTGATCATCCTTAGCATCACTGTCGAAAACTTTTTAAAACTTACTAACCACCTAGTATTCCAAAAACTGGTGCCAATTTTAACTTTTTAATTAAACAAAACAATACATGCGGAATTAAAATATAAACCATTCACACAACTGAATGAAAGTAAATAGAATAATAATTACAAAACATGCCGAATAAATCACCGGCCACCCAATAAATAATCCAATACAAATATTCAACACCTGAATGAATTACACCTGAAAACTGTACCGAGAAGTCTGGGCTACAAGCCCTAAATAAAACTGAGACTAATACAAGATTCCTACTCTAGGAATGAATGAATGATGCATCTAATCCAAACTCCTGCTAGCATCCACAAGTGCCGCAGCTCCGCGTCCCTGGAATATAATATCAATCATGGCGTCCCTGTGGCTGGACACCTAAAAGGTTTTGAAAATAGTTCTATAGCAAGGGTTAAAACCCAAAACATTTTGAAAATATTTAGCAAGTGAATTAACTGCAGTAATTTAAAATGCATGAATGCGCTTCATATTTAAGTTAGTGTCGCACTCCCTTGTGGACATTCTCACCCCTCCACTATTGTGCTCACCTAATGGTTATCTTCGCCCCACCTAGTTGTTCTACCCCGTCCAACCAGTTCTGGTATAACCTTCCCTTGCTATACTACTCTAACCCGAGTATAATGATTCTTGAATTATGCATTATTTCACAATTAACTTAATTAATTCCTCTTAAATAATAGCATATAACCGTGTCACAAGTTATATAAAGTACATACATCACACACTGTATTATTTCCACCAATAATTAACTTAATTAATTTCTCATTAATTAACAGCATATAACTGTAACCCGAGTTATATAAGGTAAATACATCACGCACTGTATTATCACCTACATATAATACTTACTACCATATTATACGTACCTTTACTAACATCCACACATATATAATACGTGTATCCATCCTTCCGAGTATACCCTCACCGGATGATTCCCTCTAGAATGCTATCTCACTAGGTGTGCTCACAAAACCTAGTTTCCCCAAGTTAGAATCGCTCACCAACTTGGACCAAAATATAAACGAAGTGGAGGAGGTCATATTCCTTCCTGAAAGTGAGATAATCTCCTCACCCATGTACCGGACGCTATGACCTAGGGATATACTCGCCCTACTCCTCAAACTAGGGGATTCACCCACATCGCGCAACCTCCCTTGATAGCATTAGAGTATTTAAATTGAATAAATATCTAGTAACTGATATTTACTATCACACACAATATATACACATATATACATATATACTATCACTACCCGTATATATATATTATGAACCCCGATTTTACCGTGTACTCAAAATCCCATACACTGCCTGTAATTCTCGTACACTGCCTGTAATTTAATGTCACACATAATACATACACGTATATATATATACTATCACTACACCGTATATATATATATATATATATATTAATAACCCCGGCTTTACCATGTACTCAACATCCCATACACTGCCTGTAATTTCCTGAGTCTATGGCCCGACTCAATGTAATTAATTCTCTCACTTAATAACTTATCCTCTTCCCGAGTCTATTGTCCGACTCTAATATAATTAATTATCACATTAATCAATAAGTACCCTTCACGATTGTACAATCCGATTCTGATTAAACTAATTATCCCACCCATTAATTTAATCATACCCGAGTCCATAAACCGACTTTAATTAAATTAATTAACACCCTTGTTAATTTAATCCTACCCGAGTCTAAAAACCGACTCTAATTAAATTAATTAATACACTTATTAATTTAATACTACCCGAGTCTACAATCTGACTCTTATTAAATTAATTATCACTCTTATTAATTTAATAACTTGGTGTCACCCAACCATTATCCCCGGACTCTCTCACTTGGCCCGTACCTCAACATTTCCCAAGTCAATGTTCCGCCTCCAAACTAATTACTTTCTCTCGATAATTAATATAATGCCTTGATGTCACTTAATCAACATACCCGGACTCGCTCACTTGGTCCAATTTACATCTCATAATTTCTTTCCAACATTTTTCGCCCACAATGTGCCACACATTTATTTCCATAATTTTTCCAATTATATTTACCTTTAATTACCAACATGCCCGGACTCGCCCACTTGGTCCATAATTAAATATTTCCCGAGTCTATATCCCGACTCAAAATTATTTAGTTTATCTCCAAACTTAATTCACTACCTTGGTTACAGCTTTTCTTCCCCCCTGTTTTCCACCATTAATGAATTTCAAGGTTTTTAAACCATAATTTAAACCTCTAATTACATCATCCCATCATCTACACATGGTTAATCCACATCCTATTCATCATAGAGACCATTAAGATAATCAACTTCTCTACTTATCTCATAATTTTCGAAATGGGTCTTTCTCCATAAAATTCAATTATCTGTTTTAAATCCCAATTTCCAGATTCGATTTCCACTCTTTTATGTTCTGGATTTCTCGTTCAAATCATATATACATATTCAGACATCAATCACCCATCTAAATTTTACTTTGAATCTCATTCAAGTGTTTCAAAAATAAAAACCCCATTTTGTACCCATTTACACCCAAAAATGAATTTTGGTTTACATATCACTATGATATGAATTGATTATCATGCTTTAAGAATCAAAACAGCTAACCACTTGCCTCAAAGTGTTTGTAGTGTCTGATCCGTTGTTGCCGTCCCTCAATTTAGCTCCAAAAACCTCCAATTTGATCTTGATTTGCTTTCCCCCAAATCCCCTCTCAAACCCTAGGTTTAGAGTTGTGTTGGCTGTTGATTTCCTAATCCCTCACTTAGGTTAAAAACCCTCCATCCCATTTTTAGCTTAATGGGCTTAATTAAAGTGGCTCAACTCACCCCGTGTGGGCCCGGCTATGCCCAAAATTACCCCGAGACCCAATTACTATCCCCGGGTACTCTTTTCTGACTATCTCGACCCATCCGGACTCAACCGCGCACTCAAAATTTGTGTCCGAATTAATTTATAAAAATCCTTATCTCACACCCAATTTAGTCTATACCGACTCCCGGCTGGGATAAGTGTATACCTTGTCATTAATATTCGAAATGACGTAATTAAATTATTACTATTCACTTAGTAAATAGATTTCCCTAAACATTAATCATTCACTCCCCGATTAATATTTAAATATATATATATATATATATATATGGCCATAATTAATTCAATTAAAATTACAACACACAAGTAATTTAAAATTTCCGAATTAATTAAATATTAAATGTACAAAAATACGGGGTGTTACAAGAGATTAACCTCATTTCAGTTTCCATAGATTGCTCTTTTTTAATATTTTTATAATTTTTAAATTGGCAATTTTTACTCAAAATTGGAATCTTTATAATATTATAAAATGTTTTGCAGCATTTAATTGCTTTTATTATTAGAGTATCCAAGTCGTACTCTATTTGCACACATTTGTAGGGCTCTTAAATAGCCATCTCTTAAACGACTCCTCTCTCTCTAATTAATTGCATAACCCATCATTTAATATTCCAACAGTTAGCGACTTTAACAGTAACAATTTTCGTCACGTCTCTCTCTTCATATTCGTCTTCACATGGAAGCTCCCACGTCTGATAAAAAACTATTGTCACATAGCAATACCATTACCATGTTGTCCCAACTACTGAGTTTATGGTGGATATAACCTATGATGGACGTGTTAATGCTGTCAAGAATAAGCTGCAGAGTGTAGATGGAGTTAAAGGCATTGATATGGACTTGAGCATTAAGGATAAGTTTTCATCAACTGGGTCAATTTTTTCTCCTTTTATTCTTTTTATTGTAGACATTTATTTGTTCCCATATGTTTATTTTATGTTTGGGTGAGACTGTAAATTTTTAGGGAGAGTATTTATTCATATATTTATTTTTCATAATAGTCATATACATATTATTTTTATGTACCTTGTGCTTTGTTATGTATCATCATTTTTTCCCGATAGTAATTCATGGTGTTTTGAAAAATGTTTTGTTAGCAAAAGATATAACTAAATAGAGACAAAATGATATTTAAATCATGTCATCTTTCATAACTTCATATTATCCATGTATTGTTTGAATAATATCTCAAAGATGGTGGTAAAAAAAATCTAATTAATCTAAATTTTTTATCCGTGTTTTTTTTTTCTTACTACTTATGTTCCGCACATTTCGGTTTACCCGCGCATCGCACAGGTTTACAACTAGTTACAAAAAATTTTAACATCAACACTTATTCTTCATTCATAGGTTGTTTGATTGGAAATTAATTAAAACTTATTGAAGATATAATTGATTTACTTAACATTTGCATGTGATTATTTAAATTTTTAGTTGAATAGTTTTATAATTAAGTTAACACATGTCTAATGAAAGAGGATGCAATTTTTTTTTGGCCATGAATATGATACATTAAATAGGATGGAATACTAAAAGTTTCCTTAATTTAAATTAAGAAAAACGAATTAAAAGAACAACATTTTTTAAATCATTTAAAGGTGAGTTATAAGGTTAATTAGTCGAGATTCATGAGACAATTATGTGGAGCAATTATCAATAATGAAGAGAGGGAGAGACATTGTCATAAACTAGCATGTAATTTGCGCAATCAGCGGGTGCATTATAATATTACTATTAAACTATAATTTGAAAAGACATAACAAAATAAATAAATAATAATTATTAAAGAAATGCTTTGAAATAAAAAATTTAAAGGAGGATCAATAAATCGTTATAAAAAAGTCAATATGGACAATTGAAACTCATATAAGGATATAGTTAAGTTTGAATAAAAAGATAAAAAAAAATGAATCTAACACCTGGTTAAGTAAATTGTATACGCATACACGTATACATATTGAACGTATATCACAATTCGAGAATTTATAGTGAAAAATCCAATAAATATTGCAAGTAGCGTAAAATATTCACACACATCCTTAACCTCTTTAGTTAAATTCTTAAAAGTATATTTAACAATTAGGTGTTAATGAATACCCTTAGATAGGTTGATGATAAAAAAAATATTTGAATTCAATCCATATGCAGACTAAGATATAAAATACATTGGTTGCATTAGTGACTGCAAAATGATTCTTGTAAAGGTTTTAGTTAAAACACGTAACTCACAAAGCTATGAACTATCAATAATGTGAATAGGCACAGAGGAATGAAAAGAAAAAAGTTATTGCGTGATGTGCTACTCGGTATGCAATAAAGATTGAACTTCACATGCCCATGTAACAAATGATGTTGATACTCGAAATTACAAAATAAGTACGATTAAAAATTAAATTTGTTAGCAACTAAACTACATACAATATATGTGTTGCCTAGTTTTCCATTAGGACCCACTCTCTATACAATTATTTGTTGATTAACTGGGACCTCATAGTTTTGGTGTGAATAATACACACAATGATAATATAATATTCAATTGAAAAATTAACAGGTCTTGACATCAAATGCATCGTCCTTTAATAAAAGGTTATTTATGATTTACATTTTCAATAGACATTCCCAAGAAGAGAAATAAAAATACAACACACAAAAATACAAAATAGGCTATACATCTCTCTCTCTCTCTCTATCTCTCTCTCTCTATCTCTCTCCCCCCTATGCAAATAAAAAGAGAGTCACTTACTCATTACTAAAAGGTCTTTGTTTCGATTCATCATGTAGGAAATCCAGTAAATAAGCCAAGCACCCTGTAGTTTTAAAATAACGAAACAAAGAGAACATTAAAAAATAGTATCCAACAGTACAATTTGTAGAAACACACATTAGCTACATCTAACTAAATAAGAAAAAAATCATAATAGGTTGTGAGGAACATACTTTAACTTAGAATGAACTTGAGTTATCTCGCTATAATCATCCTTTGTGTGATCTATTTGGTTTGATTATTTTGATTCAGATTGTCCCCTCTATATATATCGAGTTATTTTCAGCAACAAAATGATAAATACATGGGTAAGAAACCTAAAAACTTTAAAAAAAAATAAAGAAAACAGTGCATGAAAACAGAAGCATAAATTAAAAAAAAATGAAAACAAAACCTCATAGAAACACAATATGATATGAGATACATATGTGAACCATAAATGGACGTACTGACAAAGTAAGAGTTTGATAACCTACAAAGACCCATCACATCTCTATATTTTAAGATAACTCTCAGCCACCTAGAGTGGCGTGTGTGAGTTCTAATGAGAGGATGTCAAAGGAAGGGTGAAATATGGAGAGATGAAACTCACAATCCACCTCCTTATTTTCTGTTATTCATAAAAACCTCTTGATCTTCTTCTTTCTCATTTACACTCTTGAAACCTTATGAACCCATGAAAGCAAAGGTCCTTTCTTAGAGTCACCACAATAGAATTGGGAAATTAACAAATGACCAAAAGGTGGGCCTTTAGAAAATAATAACAAAGTGGAGAAGATATATGATTTACATACATTAATCTATGCGGAATGGGGAGTGTGAAATTTCCAATGAGATATGTAATAGACATTTTGAAATTTGTATGCTCTATAGAATGCATTGTCTAATATTCTCTACATAGTTAATAAAGGGACCGAGGAGATAAATGGATGGAGACAGAAAAGAAGAGAGAGGAGCATATGTTTAATGGAGGATTAAACATTTGCAAAGGAAGAGAGATAGACCTGAAGCATTAAAACGAAGGAGGATTAAAGCCTCACCATACATCTAATACTATTGTATTAGAGGTATAATATATATTTAGTAGGGTTTAATGGATGTATGTATTATAATATCATGGATAATAAAGAGTGAGGGGAGTTAGGTGTTAAAATTATTTTAACGAATTCTCCATTATGTGTTCCATAATTATATTAATATTAATTATATTAATAATTTTTGTGGACAAGTTTTTTGTAATATCTATTATAAATCTTGGTAGTTGAGTTGTGTTCCTAAGGTATTACGATGTCTAATATCAGGATGAACTATGTGGACCAAGTGGGAGATTATGAGAAACTTCCCTTAAAGTGGACCCACATAGATCATAAATGGACATACATATATATATCATATAATTGTCATTGACATGTAATTATTTCATTATATAAAGCCAAATGTCAAATTCATTATGAACGGTGAAATTATGGGAGTAATAAATCGTGAATATGGTTATAAAGGAAGGGAGGGTACTTATCCCATTATCGGTAACTTTCTTCAATACTTATCTTTAAGTTGTTGGATTGTTTAAATAATAAAGAACACATAAATGATCAACCACTAAATCACGGTTTTGTCACTGTAAGAGAAATGCAAATAAAATTGTAAGTTATAGTATTAATAAGATCCTAAATGGACTCTTCTATTCTAAATTATTATTTGGTATATATACATGATATGAATTTGGCATAATGATAAATAAATATTTGGTTTTGTTTTTATAAATCATAAGAAGTAAATGTACTGGACTATGAGTTCTCATTGAATTACATCTAAGTTGAGTATGAAGAGGTCATCAAGACCAAATAGGATGATAATTGTAACTAAATGAATAAAGTTAAATTGGAGTCGAATACATAATGTGTATTGAGAAAAAGGTTAGAAATGAACCTTCTCACCTTTTCCAAGGATTTCACTTTTTTCAAGGATGTAAAATTCTTATGAGATGATTAACTCATTATGATGAGATTTATATTTTCTGTATGTGAAAATGGCTATGATAATGATATTTTAAACATGTTAAAAATATGTGACGGTGTAAAATTAAATAATTTTCCCACCTATGGTATTTTTACAAGTAATACCATTATATTTTATAATCATTGTATATTCAATTTATACAACTTATGATCAGTGGGAGTGAGTTTATATATTCAATTTATTGTTAATTATAGAAACAAAATGTTACATCAATTTTTAATATGTAATGAATGAAGTTATGAGATACTAAAAGATTATATGCTCACATTAAAGTTAACTGTTCATTTTTGGACGATCAGTAATTACAACTCAGATTTACTATTTTTTATGGAAAGTATGAAGTTCACTTTTATTTACTTATGTTTATTTTGGTTTAATGACCAATATAACGAACGAGTGCAACACAATCCATTGACTATTATGGAAATCTGAATTTGTAGCATGCTTTGATGCTACAACTTATTTATTATGGCAATGTAATTTTAATTTCGGGACATGGAGTTGTCAACACTATTTCCATGTCGCTGAAATATTATGATATTCTCGTTGCAATATTCTTTATTAAGATACATTAGGTATTATGTGAGTAACTAAGCATATTGAATGTGAATACCTTTTAAAGAAGAAATTTTGAAATAAGTGTCATTTAACACATTTGTACAACTGTTAACATAGCAAATCCACATGACTGAGCCATCATGAAAGACATTAATGAAGCATGCTTAAGATACGAGTCATAAGTATAGCCGACAAAATCTTGATGCGATATATTTTTAGTGCTTATCTTGACACTACCATATGATACCATATAATGTTTCAGAATCATTTATTTTTGTCGTTACTGTACACATGCATGTGAATGAAAAATTCTGACAAAAATAGTCTTTTACAAAGACATTATTGGACCATAATTGAATAACCCTATTTATAGACCTTATTGGACGAGTTGTTAATGTTGTGGTACATGGAAGCGATTATGCTCTTGAACTAGTATGTGATCTCCATGACTCGCATGAATGAGTTATTTAATTAAGGTATTTATGAAAAACCATTTAAGGATGACCTCAAGATTATTGCACACTTTATGATAATTGATTCTCCATTATGTGCTCTATAATTATCTTAATACTAAGAGTCATTTTTGTTAATGAAAGGGTAATCCAAATAGCAAGAGAAATAAGTGACTCTTGTGCATCTACCTTGATGGAAGTTGATATTAAGTGACTGTTGGAGATTAAGGTCCTCTCCTTGCCAATGAATAAGTGACTAATCTCCATCATCCAGGCACTCAAAAAGACAACATAAAGGAAAGGGACATAAATCTAAATTCTCAAGGAGATTAAATTTCGAATAGTTTTGTGGCCATACAGGGAGATGTAACTGTTGGAATGCAATGAAATTGGATTATGTTCTTCCTATATAAAAGATAAATCCATGTTTCAAAATTCATCTCGATCGGGCATCGTTAAGGTTGACAGCTCCATTAATCATTCTAGTTATGACATGATGGAGATATGTTATTTCAATGCCATTTTATATTCCGTATAATGATTATATGTGATTGTCATGAAGATCCAATATCCTTTTATTACGAACAATAGTATGTGAAAATTTAATCAATATTGTATCAATGATTAATATTATGGAGTTCTTAAGAAGGATATTACATTAGGGTGAGTAGAAAAATTTGTAGAGAACTTTGCGATAGAGTATAAGAGAAAATAAATGAAAAATCTAGAGAGTGTGATATTTATAAATAATAACAAGATAAAAATAAGATATGATGTAAAATATGAAGAAATAAATATAATATGAGAATAAAAACTAGAGGAATGTTTTCAATAAAAGATTATCTATATATCTATCTAAAAAAAAGTGAGGGAAATTACCTAATACCTTGGCATTTTTATTTTTATCTTCTTAGATACGTGAATAAAAATGAATAGGTTTCACAAAAATCCTATCTATAAGCACATGATTGGTTCACAAAATCTTTATTGGTATCATAGTAGAGTTAAATTGAGAGATATAACAAGTGTTATAGGTAAAAAGATATTATAGACACTCTCTCTCTCTCTCTCTCTCTCTCTCTCTCTCTCTCTCTCTCTCTCATACACACACATTCACACACATACCCCCCCCCCCATACACACACACACACATGTATGTGTGTATTAATATGTAGTAATAGGTGTAAATATTCAACATCTAATAAAAGTGGATGCGATTTTAATGTTATATTGATTAAAATTTTGGAAGAAACCATTTTACATGTTTATTTTAACATGGGTAATTAAGAGTGTCCATTATAGATTTGGAGGTCAGGTGTAAAATGTAAGAGTATATTATTCTCGTTTTCCCCTCACCTAGAATAATATATAATTATGGTTTCCAAAACACTTCGTGTTCAAGAGGTCTTCTAAAGCTTCATCAATGTTCAAGACATTGAGGCAGACTTCTTTTATCCCGATATCACATCGATCAATTTAGGATGGCGAAAAGTGTGACCTAGCGGACTTAGTATTCATGTTTTTTGAAATTTAAATTTCTATTGTCCTTTTTAATAATTTGGAGCGTGCTTTTGTTATATTTTCCAGCTAAAAAATATCATATTATTCCTTACTACATAAAATCTATCTCTATAAGGCATTTTCAGAGTCTGAGGATGTCGTTGCAATGAATGTATTCCTTCACTAGTTTAAATAATGTGTGGTTTTAGAAAATAATGTGTTGGTTGATTATGCGACATTCCTCGTGGATGGTTCACTGTAACAAAGCTTTTCTCTCTAGCGATAATGAGTCTTCACATGTCACGTCTAGGATACTTTATCTCGTAGAAAATTTTATGGTTGATCACACATCCTCCTTCGCGAATAGTTCACGTCAGCGATAAATTTTTTTGTTGCAACGACCATCAGCGAATCTCGTTAGAAAATTCACTTTTTATACAAGCTCAAAGATATTTTGTACATATTTCCAAAAATCACTTTTGGGGCAAAAATTTATTTTTTTGATGAGTCAAGTTCGCGCACACACACACACACACACACAAACACACACACACACACACACACACACACACACACATATATATATATATATATATATATATATATATATATATATATATATATACACACACACGCATACTTCATTAATATTTCTTTTTCATAAAGCTTAAATTTATTTCATAGAGTAAAATTTCTGTAAAGGCTTTTAGGAAAGAACTCTTATTCATTCTTCTCCTCTTTAACTTATTTCCACTTGATCATTCTTTTCATAGGAGTCACTAATTTCAAAAAAGAAATATATTTTGCAAACTCTAAAACACTTTTGTTCATCAAAATATTTTTTAAAACTATGAATTACTACAGTTGGGAGATATTAATGATCTTGAAGTTCTTTGTAAGACAACTTTGAAGTTGGTTCATGGAAACCTTATTGATTATTTTATCATGACATCAATGGGTTGATATTGTTATCAAGGTTACAAAGGTCTTTGACTCTTTAAAATTAACGGAAAAGGGGCGAGGTGTGAGTATAACAACACTCTATTATCCACATACTGTCTATCCATTGCAATATGTCAAAGATACGGTGCATTATCATTCCGTGTCATTTTTACAATCAAGATATAAATTAAAATAAATTGAAGTAAGTTAAATCCATAAACTAGATACTACAGCTAACACGATAATAACTCTTCTAAATAAAGGCTTAAAATATCCAACAATAAATAGTGTGAACAATTCTCAACTCAAAATCAACTAAATAAAAAAAAAAATGGGACTCAAGGTCCATACAAATATCTGAATAAAATAATAAAATCAAACTTAAATAGAGTAGAAAGTTACACATGAATCAAATGAATTGAAAGTGAAGAGTGTGAGTGGCCTGATATGTGTGTTTTCTTACAAACCAATTTTTCTCCGAAAAAGATCCAACTTTTAAATGTGCACCAAACCAAGTTGTGAAAAACCCAATTCTTACTTTAAACCAATTTTATCTTGATTAATACTAAACATTCATCTAGCGATTAAGGCAAGTAAAGTAAAGTAAAGAATACTCACAAAGCCGAATGTACGAGGAAAAAACCCAAAACGGGAAAACAACCTCAGACGGACCAAGCCAGACAATCACTATGAATAATGGTTTTACAAAGACAGATCAGCCTTACACTAAGACTCGATTCCCACGGGTCTTGACGCTCCTTCTGATCTTCAACCGTTCTTCAATAGTTCCCATGCATAAATTCCGTCTTCCACGATACATGTCCACAACACACGCGTCCACGTATGTCTCAGTGTCCACCGAATGGCTTTGATTCGTCTACAATGTCGAATACGATGTCCGTCTCTACTTCACCGCAAAACCCTTTGATGTTCAATGTGTAGAACAAACAACTTTGGTGCCGCAAGATCACTTAAACAGATAAGAATGATAACTCAGATCTTTTCAAACTCTAAGGATGTGTTTAAGACTTTTAAACCTTAGAAAACATGTGCAAAATAAGTTTCTGGTCGAATACAGTTTTTCAGAATGCACACTTACGAAATTATGATGAAAACACTGTTTAAATAGGATTTAAATGCCACCTCGAAAGATGTGTCATTGGAACGACTTAAGGAACTCGTTCGAGCGACATCCCATCTCATTCGAACGAGATTGGATGTCGTTTGAACGACAGCGCGAATGTTTGACTTTTTGACTTTTTTCTTATAACGTCTCTTCTAATGAGAGATCCAAAAATCTCAAAATATTTTACGAGCTTATCATCATAAAATCTAGTTTAACCTTTAAAACACTTTTAAAACATTAAAAAACATTTTTCTTTATAAAAATTACATCCTTATCTTTTATAAAATATTTCCGAGCACCATTAATTATACACATTCATACTTGAGTGATCTCGGAATGAAATTAACTTTGAAGACGATTAAACTTGCACCAATTAAAACTTCGGCGTGATTTAATTCTTTGAAGCTTTGCCGCAGCGTCTTCAATTTCTTCAATACGTCATAGACCAAGTGCGATCGTGACAAAATAAAATTCTCCCTATGACATATTACAAACGCAGTTTTGCTCACAGAATTAAGTCAAAACAATACAGGGACTCAATTGGAAATTTATGTCATTACAAATCTCTCCCCTGGAACTATTTCGAGACAAAACTAAACTAGTGAAATGCCTAACCGGTCCGCAAAGCCGTATGACGCCTAAATCCCATCCCATAAACTCAAAATAAAAAAATATAGGACATGGACTAGAATATAGCACCGGTAAACATGAACTGTCTGAATGTGATGTAGACTTGAAATCTCAAATCGCTGAAAGCCAAGGTTCTAAAAAACGCGGGGCGTGATTGAGGCGTGGAGGCCAAGCCTTAAGCCTTAGAAGCCTAGGCGGGCCTAGGCGTAAAAAGGCGTGAAAAGGCGTTTAGGACTTCTTAATATATTTTAATATTTTTTAACCATAACAAGGCTATTAAAATACAAAAATTGCACATATCATAAAAATATGTCTGAATATATGCAAATTAAAATACTATGGATTATTTTAGATAAGATAATGGTCCAGTTTGTAAACAAATTCTTTAAAAGGCGGCATCGTTTCACTAAGGCATTGTCGTTTTTAGAAAAAAGTGCGTCGTAAGGGTTTTACCAAGAATAAGACGTGAAAAGCGTAAGGCAAGGCGTTTCTCCCAAGCCTTAAGCCTACGCGTGCCTAGGCGGGTTTTTTAGAACAGTGCTGAAAGCATACCTACACACATGAAACAGACAAACAGATACCCAGTGAAGTGTGGAGGAACAAATGATACCAATTTATATTTCTAATAAGAACAATTCATTTGAAAGATGTGAGCAACTATTTGATACCAATTTGAAACAAATATAATCAAACAATATATAAATCCAGATATCAATAGTAGGGCTCAACAAATCTCCCCCTTACATCGCATACATATCTCCCTCTTTTTGTCTCGAATAGACAATCCGGTGAAAAGATAAACCAATATGAAATCTATAGCATGAGAATATGAAACCAATTTGAATCAAGTTGATACCAATTGGAGAATTGAAAACCGCTAGATAATCATGAAACAACCAGCAAATATGACCAAGCAATGATAAATCAGTAGCTAGTAAACCAAGGAATCACACAAAGAATATCGCAAATTAATCAGGAGTGATAAACGGACTCATATATAAAATACCAATATGGAACATAAAAGAGCCTGCATATAAAACAAACAATCCAGAAATTCTTCCCGCAGTACCAAAAATATATCAAATTAAACCAGCGGACTGCAAACCAATCAGAAGCCATTTTCCATCCTATCGTTCGAACGAGCCAGGGACTTCGCTCTAACGAGATGAGTAAGTCTCTCGAACGAAGTACAGATGTAGTTCACGCAAGATGAGTTGTCGTTTGAACGACTTCGCGTGACCTGCCAAAATTTCCTAGAAATAATATAAAGTATTGCCCAGTGAAAAAAATTTCAGGAAGGGCATGACAGATGCAAAACAGTGTTAAAACAGTCGGCTTTTCGTACAAAATGCAAAAACTCATAAAAACTAAAAATGTGAGTTTCATGCAAACATAGTACCGATGTGCTCCAACATGGACATGGAATGAATGGGCATGAAACTACAACAAATGAGTCATAATTCCAACACATCAAAATGATCTAGAGGCTCAAATTGATAGCGATAAATAATCAAACTTTATCATAGCCATATGACAATTAAAGTCTGAGCTTAATGAACTAAACATACTACATGCACACAAATCCATAATTTTGACGATTCTACAAACAATAGCGTCAAATTGCAATGTTTCAACATTAGGATTAGATGTGCAAACCCGTTTAAATTTTCTCCAACCAAACTCCCTCATATATATATATATATATATATATATATATATATATATATATATATATATATATATATATATATATATATATATATATATATATATACTTTTTCAAGTTCTTTTAAGGTTTCTATCATTCTCAACTTAGAGAAAATATTATTGGCCCTTTTCTTAGAATATTGCATTTTCTTTTGGGGCTCTTTTAAATGGTGACTTTCACGATGAGTTAATTTTGAACTCTCAAAGCCCTTTCCCATGAATCACTCATCATTTTTACCAATTTTAAATCCTCACGGTAAACAGTTATTACATGCACACTTCTCCTTAAGTCTACTTATACATATATGACAAGATTGAGATAAGAACGCCTCACCAAATTCAAATATGCAAGTGAAGTCAAACATCCATAAAAACATGTGCATGTGTGCAATGTTGGCATACATACAAAGTCGAATCAAAATGCATATCAACTTCGAAACAACCCCATATAAGCAATGGTTAAGATCATTCTAAGCATCGATAATAATGACCAAATGTCCTAGCCACATGATAATGAAATGATGGGGGGGGGGGGGGGGTCAAGCACACCAATATGCCACATCAAACATGTAAACTCAAAAACAAAAACCGAAAATCTTTTTGGCTTTTCAAACATATTTTGACTCAAAGAAAAGAAAAATCTTTTTGGATTTTCAAAAGTTTTCTCAAAAACAACAAATGTTTTTGTATTTTTTAAATAGGACTCAAACAAATGAAAACTATAATACAAAATAATACACATGTCATAATACTAGCAATGAATATCTCATGAAGAAAACTAGCATATGAGAAACATGGCAACACTATCATCCTTTAGATTTAGCATGGGAAGAATCAAGTGCACCCAAACGAGAATCATGAAGTTTAATTCCTAAAGCCACTAAATCCGATTTCCTAACCCAAGTAGGTGTAAAACGACGCATGGGGGTTTGGGTAACCGGTGCAACTTTATTCTTAAACTTACTAGGAGTTTATCTAAGGTCGTAACAATAACGCCTATGATGACCTTTCCTACCACAAAACGAGCAAGTGTAGCTGTGGTGGGAATGATTACCTTTATGTGTACCTTATCTAACCATCCTACTGTTTCTCACAGGTGCGGGTGGAATGGGAACAACTCTCTTACCAAAACTTATACCTCCCCTATCTTCCTTAATTTGGACAGTGCCTAGGATCTTATCTAACTTCTCCGACCTAGCCTCAAAATCAAACTTGACTCTAGATGAGTCTATCAATCTCTCCTCCAACTCGTGAATCCTAGACTCGAGAAAACGTCTAGACTCCTCAAACTCTAAAATCTCCTTTTTCAAGGACTCCATCAAACCACGGAGAATATCTTTCTATTTTTCCACAAACTCTAGTTTTTCCCTAAACTTCTTCTCTCGTGACCTAAGATCCTCAATCAAACTATCATTATTTTCTATGGCACGCTCATTCAACTTAAATTGAAATTTTGAGTTAGCCTTTTTCACCTTCACCGTTTCGGCATACAACTCATTAAACGCATTTTGTAATTCTTTCACATCTAACTAATCCTCGTCACTCTCTTCACCCTCACATAAATGGGATACACTCAAAACCTCCTCAGAAGTGTCATGCACATGAGAATCGTTGTCGCTCACATGACATGCCATGAATGCAACAAAGTTAAAATCAATAGGGGAACTCTCTCCCTCTTTCGGATCACTATCACTTAAGGTGGCATTATAGACAATGGGTTGCTTTCCCTCTTTCTTAAGTCTAGTGGGACACTCCTTAACCTTGTGACAGTACCCCTCACACCCAAAACACTCATCTGACTCATCTCTTCTAGGCTTCTCAAACTTATCCTTAGAGGTGGGATCTATTTTTTTGTTCTTGAATTTTTCAAATTTCTTGGCATCTTTCGATTGATTTTGAAACTTAATAAAAAAATTTAATTTCTTTGCCAAACAAAGCAACATCCTCAAAATCGAAATCGAAATCGGAATCCGAAACTTTAATTTCCTCCTTCCGGTCTTTCAAAGAAATACCCTTTTATTTTTTAGGCACTTTCTTGGAGGCAATCATGTCGATTTCATAGGTTTGTAAGTCACCTACAATCTCTTCTAGTTTCGTTGACTCTAACCTACCCAAAGAGTTTAGTATGGTCACTTTTGTACCAAACCTACTAGGAAATGACCTAAGGATTTTCTTAATGACACGGTTTTCGGGAATTTTCTCACCTAGGTTAAACGATGAGTTGACAATATTGGACAACCTAGCATAAAACTCATCAAAGGTCTCACTCTCTAACATCCTAATGGTCTGAAACTGTGTAGTGAGATTTTGAAATTTGGACGCCCAAACCGTGCTAGTGCCCTCGTGAGTGAGTGCCAAAATATCCCAAGCCTCTTTTGATGTTTCACAAGTCATAATTCTATTATATTCTTCTTGTGTGACATGCGAAGAAATAACGTGCAGACCCTTAGAATTATATTGTGCAAGTCTTTGTTCAGTTTCGATCCATGACTCAACAGGATTTAAACTAGTGACCTCACCTACAATAGTCACAGGGGGTGTCCAACCTTTCTCAACTTCAAGCCAAACACGCTCATCAATAGATTTTAAAGCACATCTCATTCTCATCTTCCAATAAGTGTAACTAGTGCCATAAAAAAAAGGAGTTCGAGAAAATTCATTATATCCAGAATTCATCTTTGAAAACACACAGAATCATAAAACAAATAAAAAAAAATTCTAGCTCTGATACCAATTCGAAGAGTGTGAGTGGCCCGATATGTGTGTTTTCTTACAAACCAATTTTTCTCCGAAAAAAATCCAACTTTCAAATGTGCACCAAACCAAGTTGTGAAAAACCCAATTCTTACTTTAAACCAATTTTATATTGATTAATCCTAAACATACATCTAGAGATTAAGGAAAGTAAAGTAAAGTAAAGAATACTCACAAAGCCGAATATACGAGGAAAAAAACCAAAACGGGAAAACAACGTCGGACGGCCCAAGCCAGAAAATCATTATGAACAATGGTTTTATAAAGACAGATTAGCCTTACACTAAGACTCGATCCCCATGGGTCTTGGCGCTCCTTCTGATCTTCAACCGTTCTTCAATAGTGCCCACGCAGAAATTCCGTCTTCCACGATACCTGTCCACAACACACGCGTCCACGTATGTCTCGATGTCCACCGAATGGATTTGATTCGTCTACGATGTCGAATACGATGCCCGTCACTTCTTCACCACAAAACCCTTTGATGTTCAATGTGTAGAACAAATAACTTTGGTGCCGCAAGATCACTTAAACATATAAGAATGATAACTCAGATCTTTTCAAACTCTAAGGATGTGTTTAAGACTTTTAAACCTTAGAAAACATGTGCAAAACAAGTTTCTGGTCGAATACTGTTTTCCAGAATGCACACTTACAAAATTATATTGAAAACACTATTTAAATAGGATTTAAATGCCACCTCAAAAAATGTGTCGTTCGAACGACTTGAGGAACTCGTTCGAGCGACATCCCATCTCGTTCGAACGAGATTGGATGTCGTTTGAACGACAGCACGAAAGTTTGACTTTTTGTTTAAAACGTCTCTTCCAATGATAGATCCAAAAATGTCAAACTCTTTTATGAGCTTATCATCATAAAACGTTGTTTAAACCTTTCAAACACTTTTAAAACATTTAAAAACATTTTTCTTTATAAAAATTACATCCTTATATTTTATAAAATAATCCCGAGCACCATTAATTATACGCATTCATACCTGAGTGATCTCGGAATGAAATTAACTTTGAAGATGATTAAACTTGACCCAATTAAAACTTCGGGATGATTTAATTCTTTGAAGCTTTGCCACAATGTATTCAATTTCTTCAATACATCATAAACCAAGTGGGATCGTGACCAAATAAAATTATCCCTATGACATATTAAAAACACAGTTTTGTTCATGGAATTAAGTCAAAACAATACAGGGACTCAATTGGAAATTTATGTCGTTACAGAAAGCAAGAAATCAAATGGAGCTGGAAGTTTGAATCTCCCCAGCCGTGTGGATCCTATATATGCTTGAATAAAAAACAATTGTATGTAATTTGGGTAAGATCCCTACAGTTTAAAGAAATATCTTCGATATCAAAAGTAAACAATCAGCCACTTTATTTAGAAAGACATGTCGTCCCATCGGGTCTCTCATGCGATAAATATCTCATCGTTCACATAAGAAAAATACTACGAGCATGTCCCATCCAAAGGCAGAAACTATATGAAATGAATTTATATATACACTAATAAAAGAATGATTAATAATCAATATGAAATAAGGATATAACTAAATATGTGTGTAAGAGTAAGACCCACTTTTAAATCCCCTCAATGTCACCCATAAATACGGAATCTTACAGATACACAAAATAGATGTGACATAGGGTTCTTTTCATAAATGTACATCGATCGAGTAATATTCAATTTACCTTTATCAAATCTATTTCACAGGTAGGCACTACCTTCGAGGAGAAAAATTGGTTTTGTACCCATAACTTGACGAGATTAAACAAAAGACACAAATATGATAATGAGGAGATCATTTCATTGTAACATCATTAACAGGTCCATACCCAGACCCACTCTATTGATTGAGTATAACCACATTCTCTCATTATAAGTTTTGACCAGCATGAGCATATGATCAAACATATCGACCTCAATAACGGCATGTGTTAATAGCTAGTTATGCGGTACATGGGCCCAACCATTAAAGAAACACCTGTTGATATTTTTCCCAAGAATATTGGTATGTTCTCACATATCAAAATATATATATTTACAACAAAACAATATGTATACAACTATAGAAAGTCTCTTCACTCACGCACATACCCAAAATTGACCCATTCACCATCGTAATATTGTACTGATAAAATTAAGATGTATCCACTTCATCATCATCTTTAAGATTAAAATATGTTCAGAAAAATCACTCAAGAATTAACTATGCGATAAAAAACAAAACAAGACTTTGTTTCCCTATGTTGTCGTTGGAAGCGCAGATCGTTTGAATGACTTAAACACCTCATTTGAACAAAACTTTCTATTTCGTACAAACGAGATTGGTGGAAATTCATCCTTCCTCCGAAAAATGCAATTTGAACACACAAACCTCCATTAATTAATACCAAAGTATTTCTAAACCGTATAAACTTAACTAGAATAAAATATGTACATGAGTTTACGACCCTAAATTATTTCCACAACGATTGAAGATCTAAAAACATTATAAAAGGTTTATTTACTCAAAGTTTAAAGGTTTAAACCTATTATCTCTTTTACATGCAGGAAGTCTAAATACATCAAAGCATTCGGACCTAAACATAAAATTAACAAGGGGATTAATCCAATAGACAAAATTAAATCCTAAAATATGAGTTCCAATCTTAGAATCATATGACACAATGACCCAATTTATGTTTTTTCATCAAAAAGTATAAGTTTTTCAAAATTATAATTAATTACAATCCCAATTGACCGGATAATTTAAATGTTATTAAGATAGTCAGATTCAATCCTAAATATGCATTCAACATCCCAGAATTAAAGTATACCTTGTATTATAAACAAATTAGAAATTATATATATTATATATCAAGATATTTATTTCCTAAAAGTTTGAATAGTGGATATCAATGGATGATACATATTCCTTCAACTCTCAAAATCTCCTTGAGTTCTATGAATGGCCTAAAGTCTCTAGTGTTATTTTTCTGATGTAAAGTGTGCTAATAATGAGGTATAATTATCTTAATTAAGACTTAATCCCACAGGTCTATATTAGGCCCCTTTTTTAGGACTCTAATAGATCCCAAAATACTACCCATAATAGTACAAAACTTAGCCTAAAGGTATACCTATCCGCAAACCCAACTTATCATAATAAAAACACATAAGTGCGCTTTCGTATTATTCTAGAGTCCAATCCAAATAGCAGTGACTCTAAACTCATGATAATAAATCACAATGTTAAATAAAATGCATACAAATTTATATTACATTTAACAACATATAGTCTAGCTTAATTAATTTTACCTATTAATTAATTATAACATGAAACACAAATAAATTACATAATATGAAAATTAAATCATCATCTAGATGTGACACCCCGCCTAATTAAACATCGGGTGATCAGGCCTTGATTAAATTAAAACTGGTTTCTCAAATGGTTCATTCTTAGCATCACTGTCGAAAACTTTTTAATTACTAATCACCAAAGTGAAAATTAGACCGGTGCCAAATTCCATCTTTCTTAAAACAGATAAATCAACCATGCGGAAAAAAGTACTACAATCACCATGTACTATAACCTAATCAACAAAGTGTAAGTACAAAAGAATAATAGTATTACCGAATAAACCATTGGCTAAAATCCCAAAATAATAATAGAACAACCACTAGTCTGAAACTAAACATATGAGACTGATATCGGACCACAAGTCCATATAAAGAATATTGTGAGATCATACACTAGATCTGAATAGGAGAGATCGTCTAATCAAAGTCCTGTAACCATACACTATGCTACAACTTCGAGTCCCTGGAATGAAATCATCGTACATGGCGTCCCTGTGGCTAGACACCTAAATGGTTTTGAAAATATTTTATAGCAAGAGTTTGTACTCAAAACATTTTGAAAATATTTAGCAAGCGTTTATCACAATATAAAATGCGATTATTGATTACACATGTTAGGTTCACGTACACTCTCTTGAGTTTACTCACCCCTCATCTTTTGTACACACCTAATGTTCTACACTTAGTTTACATAGCCAAATCTCCGAAGCTAACTAGGACTAAGTAATCATCTGAACTTATTTATACTTAAGTTCTCGTGCCGCCCAAACAGTACATCGATTTCATTAACATCTCACGAAGGTTAATTAATACTCAAGTAACATTTCACCTATGTTATGTTTCAAAACTTCTCATTTAGTTTCACTACTAAATTTCTACAATTATTACAATTTCTATCTTCCCACTTTTGTAATTAAGTTTCACTACTTAAATTACTAAATAGATATTCTCTATCTAACGTTACATTTCGTAACTAAGTTTCACTACTTAACTTACCAGTTTGATATGTATCTTTAAATACATATCATATATCAATCTACTAATACACAGAAGTAGAATATCATTAAGTATTTATTTCACACACAATATATACTAAATATCAGTCATTACTATTTTGTCCTTTTTACACACGTAAATGACTCTTGGTTCGGAATGATTCATCGACCCAAGTAAGAATTGGTTCGAAATTATACATCGACCTCAATTATTTATATACACAAATTCTGGCTCGGACCCTTTCATCAAGCCACCAGTTCAAAGGTTTGGTTCGGCATTTTACGTCGACCCTAAACATATAATAACCCTATGTTAGTTCGGAATATCTCATCGATCCTAACATAGTTAATTTAGGTATACTTCTCTTAACCTAAAAGTTCATACAATTCAGTAGGTACACGCCCGACCTATCAACCATGTTTGTATGTAATATTTAATTCTCTTATATTTACCGTACTACATTCATTTTATGATTTATCTCATTAATCACATTTATTTGAGTATTCACGCCACTCTAAGGGCCCTAGTTACCCCTAACGTAATATCAATTCAGTAGTTACCCTTGTTAACATACTGACCCAATAAATTTAAGCTCGCTCATGCTTTTTCGTAATTATATTCTTAGCATCTCGAATTAGAATACGTCACAATCAAGCCTATGAATCTTCACTTTAATTCTCTCACAAAATTAAAGTACAATGCTCAATAATCGACCTACTTCCATAACATTATTCCAAAAAGATATTTCATCAAGGTCCCAAACACTTCCCCTATAAATTTTAGGCATTTGAGGCTTAAAATTAAATATCTTACATTTTCTCATAGCCTAACGAATCATAAAATTTTCTGGTAGATTAAACACTCTCTAGTAAAACTTCGATTTATCCCTCTACAGAACTCCGATTGACCTGATTCCAAGTTCATTGGAAAGCTAAGAGATATACCTTTCCATACATCAATGATTCACACTCTAATTCTAAGTAGAACTCAAATCGTACACGTTTAAAGTCACGTCAAACTTCTGGAAGATTACTATGCTGGCAGATTAAACACCCTCTAGTAAAACTTTGATTTCTCCCTCTACAGAACTCCGATTGACCCGATTACAGTTCATTGGATAGCTAAGAGATATACCTTTCCAGGAATGTATGGTCACACTCTAATTCGAATTAAAATTCAAATGGCATACGTTTAAAATTACGTCAAAAATTCTGGCAGATTCACATCTTGTGTTCCTCAATTAAACCCTAAGTCATTCAAGATTCATCTTCTTCAACCAAGAACTCGTAAATATTCTATGTTAATCATCAAATATATTCAAATTTCATTTTACCTTTACTTAGGGATTCATTCTACATGAAATCCTACCCAAACATGTAATCAATTCAAACATTTAATTCATGGTTTTTCAATAGAATTAACCAATTCTTAAAACTCCATACACATGGGTATTATAACTTGAATTTAATTTGCAATAAACACTTGCCTTGATAGAGGGGTTCTGATTTTGTGATTGTTGTTGATGATTGATTGTTTTTCTCCTTCAATCTTCCTTCCCCACAAGTTTGTGGTGAAAATCTCCTTTGAATCCTTCCCAATTCTTCCTTTTGCCTTGAAAAATGTTTCTCTCTTCTCTCTAATGGCTATGGTGTGTTTTTTCTTCTCTCTAACCCTATCCTCCAACTCTTATAATCTAACTTAGAGTTATTAAATTCTTAGGTCTTTTCACTCCTATATTTTAAAAGACTAAAACGCCCCTGAACGGTCCCGGCTTAGCCCAAAAACATCCTGGGACCCAACTTCTACCCCTGGGTATACTATTTTGACTATTTTGACCCTTTCGGGATTAATCGTGACCTTTAAATTGTCATTTGAGTCACTTAAAAATATATTACTCGTTCTCTCCCCAAAACGGTCTACACGCGTTAAGTAACTATTTACTACTCGCATTAAGTAAATAGAATGAGGCAATATTAATCGGTATCTATATCTCGATTAATACTCCATAATCATAATTTTTTGTAAATATCATTAAATTACTTCTCTTACATAATTTAGATTAAACCGTCTTTTCTCATTTAATTCTCCAATTTAATTAAATAGAAATATTCAGAAATACGGGGTATTACATACTTCCCCCCTTACAAAGGAATTTCGTCCTCGAAATTGGGATAAGACTTGTATTAAGACTAAGGACTTTAAACATCACTGCATCCTCTAATACCCAAAAATCAAATCATATCATCATAACGGCCGTCCCAAGTACATGCCTTGCTTCATTATAAACCCTTATCGCATGTTATCCATGCCTCATATATTATAATTAAGTCTCACTACTTAATTTATCCATAGATTTTCCCAATCTAATGTTAACTCTTGAAATTAATTTTCTCCCTACTTACTTTACCCTTTTGATTTATATCTCTATATATAACATCTATGGATCTACTATCACTCATAAGTAGAATATTATAAGGTATATATTTTACGCGCAATATATACTATAAGGGAAATTGGTTGGCAAAATCATCGACCCCAAAAATCCTATCATTTACAATGGTCCGAAAATCCCTCGACTCCAAGGTAAATGTAATGCATATGTTGGTTTGTACTTTCCATTGATACCAATAATTATCATCGATTTGGTTCGAAAAATCATTGACCCCATATCGATCCTTCACGTATTGGTCCGGAACATCATCGACCCCAATACAGAATTAAGCATACTTATCATCGCACATAAGTAAGAAAACCATAAGGTATATATTTCTTACACACAACATATACTATCAACACTAATATTATAATCACCCCCCCCCCCCTTCTATAACACTTTTGGGGTTATTGGCTTGGAATCTCACCTCGATCACCAATAGTTATTGGTTATATTGTCTCGGAATCACACTTCGAGAACTAATATATGTAAATATATCTCATTGCACATGAGTATACAATTTATGAGCCATATATTACACACTTCATATATCCTAAAATGTCATACTCCAATAGAATGACCTCATATCACGCGTTAAGGACTAAGAGTTCAAAATGTCTCCTCGAACCACACCTCAAAGTACATATAACTTCATAATAGGTACCCAAGAACCTAATCCTTATGTACAGTACATATAGGCACCCACACTACCTATAAAATATTATCATACGGTTATACATTCAACCTATGAATTGATCAGTGGTTTCTTCCAAAATTCCACTATCGTTAGGACGTAGTATCTTCCTTTCTCACAATCGTTGGGTCATAGGCGACGCAGCACACCCAAAATAAAACATTATCTCCATTTCTCCCTAACCATCACTCACAAGGTGGGATTTTAGGATTTCATCCTGATTCACAACAATATAGAGCAGCACCTTGCACTTGTGCACTCTACCTTTTTAACGACATATTAGTTCATCACGGTCAACCTATTTCTCTAACCCAATGGAATGTTGACTTAGTTACGATGTCCACAGCCCATCCACAAATTATAAGTCTGCCTACGCATTCCATCACTGAAAACGTAGGTTCACCACCGAATTTTGGTTGCTCATTTCGAGACCGTCTTTCTCTATCAACTAGTGGTGCATCTGGAGACAATCTCACTATATATTTTCCGCAACACTGCTTCCCACTTACGTCATCTTTCCTCAAGTGGTAACATATTCCCTTTTCTCTTCGGGTATTTGATACTTTACAATTTGTGCGCTCTTCATAATTGGTGCACCCTTAGGGTTGGTTACCTTGTAAGAATCAACATTTTAGTAACGTGTAAGTCGCTTTCAACACTCAGTCAAGTAGCACCCTGCATTACTTTTTCACAATAGTTAGGTCTCCCATATCAAGAGATAACCTTTGAACGGCTTCCCACTGATTCTTATCCCATAGGGTGTACTGTCTCTCTCAGCACATATCCTTGGATCATCATCTATCTCCCATGAGGTTCAATCCATTTCACCAGTACGACTTGCCTCATAACTTCCCCACCGGCGTACTTATCAAAAATATTTTTTTTCCGCATCCCTCTATCTTGGATGCCTAAGAAAGCCAATTGACTAGGGCACCTATACACCCTTTTCTCCTTTCACATTTGCAAAAACATTGCAAACGCCGCACTCGTAACATGCTTTTCCTCAACTCTAGCCTTGTCTTCACAGCGTGACTACAATCTTGCGGGTATTCTCCATCCCTTATAGACCAAAAATAAAATCCTTGCCCACAAAGTCCCACTTATCCCTTCGTGGTGAAATAAGCCTTTCAGTGTTTCTCCACAACACTATCGGCTCCACTCATGCCCTAGCATCAAACAACGTCCCTTCTCGTGACGTGAATAAAAATTCAATCGTATCCCCTTTTGCAACCGAACTTAAACAAGGGACTTCTCCCCATGCATTCTTACCGAGCATTGTCGGAACAACACATAGTCGGGATACTCAAATTCCATTCCCCTACAATATGTTCAACCATAATCCAATATATCTAAAGGAGTCAAGTGGTATTGCTCTTATACTATCACTAACCCCTTAGCACTAATCACAACAACTAGCTCGATCTCTCTGCTCAGCGGTCATATGATATACCTTGAGTCATATCATTAAGGTCCCTACACACCGGGATCAATCAGTATGAGATATCCATAATCCCTGAAGTCTCCAACATACCGATGAATAATGCAATCTCGACCCTCTATGAGGTGAGGCATCGTCATATACCCCATTCACTCGAGGTTAAAGCTCATATACTTTCATGCCCATCGCACTGGTGGTTCAAATGGTTCCCGGACATAACACGCTTGTCCTTCCCGGAATGCAAAACTTATCAAAGTTATTATTCCCTTAAATAACTTCTACCAATATCAAAATGCGCGGTCTTACGTCCCACATAAGACATCTTTTCATAAATCCCCTTATTCCAGGCCACACCGACCGGTTCACGCAGTCTCGATTCTAAACACCATCATCATGGTTCCCTTAGTTCCGCTGATCAAGAGGAATGCGCTATTGGACTTAACAGTCCCGACTTAGAATCCATTTAATAAATTCCCCTAGTGGTTTTCCACTTACATCTTGCACTAGCCCCTTTACATTCAGTCTTACTCTTTGACTAATTCCTTAAACTCTTTCAGCTCCTCCCACCTAGGAGCATTTTCATCAACCTTGTAACAAGCATCGTACTGCCATCATACACATAAGTCGTCCAAAAAGAATTTTCCCAAAAAAATGCAAGTGACAACAACTCGTGAGTCCATTCTCTCACGGGCTCTTTTTTCCTTGTACCTGTCTCATCAGGTACAAGTTCACTTCAACAGATAAATTTCTTTCTCACAATTGGCCTCTACTAGGCTTTCATGTGATGGGTTTAGAAATTCCATTTACTTCTCTTCTGAACCATCATTGGAGGAATTTGCGGTTAGACTATATCTAAGATACCACTATTTGTATACTAACCCTCGGTCCGGATGTGGTGATTAATATTCCCACCACGTTGCCTTAAAAATTTACCCAAATTTTGACTTATGAGTACTTCTACTCTATCATTAATTTTAAGACGTCTAGACATTCTACATCTATTGGTTAACATGCACAATCGATGTTTTTAGATTTTTCATGGGTCATTCTCTTTAAAGATCTTGCAGACCTCCTCCCATTATCACTGCATTGGGTGGGTCTAGATTAGCATCACCCTTTGTCATCGCCGTACTTAGAAAATGCCTGCTATGCCCCAGCAGTCCTTGCATTATCTACTTTCATTACACACTAGGAGTGACCTCGACAACGATCATCTCTCCCATGATTACCATCCTCGAACACTCCATGCTTCATGCTGAGCTCCTCCCTACAGTTGTCCTTCCAACGCCAATGCTGGTCCTACCACCATGTTCAACGCACCATGCCCAATCGAACTCGTATATATAACACTACATCTACTAAATAGCAGGATAACGTAAACTACGTACGTAGAGGAGTACAAGAATCCTAAGATAGGGATCTATATCAATCAAACGATACGCTGAAAACGTAGTAAGCCGTACAGATCCAATGGACACTAGAACCTGATGCTCTGATACCATCTGTGGCACCCTGCTTAATTAAACATCGGGTGATCCGGCCTTTATTAAATTAAAACAGGTTTCTCAAATGGTTCATTCTTAGCATCACTGTCAATTTTTTTTTTAATTATTAATCCCCTAAGTGAAAATTAGACCGGTGCCAAATTTTATCATTCTTAAACAGATAAATCAACCATGCAGAACAAACTATAACTATCACCATGTACTATAACCCAATCAACAAAGTGTAAGTACAAAAGAATAATAGTATTACCGAATAAACCATCGGCTAAAATCCCAAAATAATAATAGAACAACAACTAGTCTGAAACTAAACATGTGAGACTGATACCGGACCACAAGTCCATACAAAGAATAGTGTGAGATCCTGCACTAGATCTGAATGAGAGAGATTGTCTAATCAAAGTCCTGTAAGCATCCACTATGCTACAGCTTCGAGTCCCTGGAATAAAATCATCATACATGGCGTCCCTGTGATTGGACACCTAAAAGGTTTTGAAAATATTTTATAGCAAGAGTTTGTACTCAAAACATTTTGAAAATATTTAGCAAGCGTTTATCACAATATAAAATGCGGTTATTGATTACACGTGTTAGGTTCCCATACACTCTCTTCAGTTTACTCACCCTCATCTTTTGTGCACACCTAACGTTCTACACTTAGTTTACCTAGCCATATCTCCCAAGCTAACTAGGTATAAGTAATCATCTGAACTTATCTATACTTAAGTTCTCGTGCAGCCCACATAGTACATCCATTTCATTAACATCTCGCCAAGGTTAATTAATACGCAAGTAACATTTCACCTATGTTATGTTTCAAAACTTCTCATTTAGTTTCACTACTAAATTTCTACAATTATCACAATTTCTATCTTCCCACTTTTGTAATTAAGTTTCACTACTTAAAATACTAAATAGATATTATCTATCTAACGTTACGTTTCGTAATTAAGTTTCACTACTTAACTTACCAGTTTGATATGTATCTTTAAATACATATCATATATCAATCTACTAATACACAGAAGTAGAATATCATTAAGTATATATTTCACACACAATATATACTAAATATCACTCATTACTATTTTGTCCTTTTTACACACGTAAATGACTCTTGGTTCGGAATGACTCATCGAACCCAAGTAAGAATTGGTTCGGAATGATACAACGACCCCAATTATTTATATACACAACTTCTGGCTCGGACTCTTTCATCACGCCACCAGTTCAAAGGTTTGGTTCGACATTTTACATCGACCCCAAACATATAATTACCCTATGTTAGTTCGGAATATCTCATCGACCCTAACATAGTTAATTTAGGTATACTTCTCTTAACCTAAAAGTTCATACAATTCAGTAGGTACATGCCCGACCTATCAACCATGTTCGTACGTAATATTTTATTCTCTTATATTTACCGTACTATATTCATTTTACGATTTATCTCATTAATCGCATTTATTTGAGTATTCACACCACTCTAAGGGCATTAATTACCCCTAACGTAATATCAATTCAGTGGTTACCCTTGTTAACATACTGACCCAATAAATTTAAGCTCGCTCATGCTTTTCCATAATTATATTCTTATCATCTCGAATTAGAATACGTCACAATCAAGCCTATGAATCTCCACTTCAATTCTCTCACAAAATTAAAGTACAATGCTCAATTATCGACCTACTTCCATAACATTATTCCAAAAATATATTTCATCAAGGTCCCAAACACTTCCCCTATAAATTTTAGGCATTTGAGGCTTTAAATTAAATATCTTACATTTTCTCACAGCTAAACGAATCATAAAATTTTCTGGCAGATTAAACACCCTCTAGTAAAACTTCGACTTATCCCTCTACAACACTCCGATTGACCTGATTCCAAGTTCATTGGAAATCTAAGAGATATACCTTTCCATACATCAATGATTCACACTCTAATTCTAAGTACAAATCAAATCGTACACGTTTAAAGTCACATCAAACTTCTGGCAGATTACTATGCTAGCAGATTAAACACCCTCTAGTAAAACTTTGATTTCTCCCTCTACAGAACTCCGATTGACCCGATTCAGAGTTCATTGGATAGATAAGAGATATACATTTCCAGGCATGTATGGTTCACACTCTCATTCGAAGTAAAATTAAAATGGCATACGTTTAAATTTACGTCAAAAATTCTGGCAAATTCACATCTTGTGTTCATCAATTAAACCCTAAGTCATTCAAGATTCATCTTCTTCAACCAAGAACTCGTAAATATTCTATTTTAATCATAAAATATATTCAAATTTCATTTTACCTTTACTTAGGGATTCATTCTACATGCAATCCTACCCAAACATGTGATCAATTCAAAAATTTAATTCATGGTTTTTCAATAGAATTAACCAATTCTTAAAACTCCCTACACATGGGTATTATAACTTGAATTTAATTTGCAATTAACACTTGCCTTGATAGAAGGGTTCTGATTTTGTGATTGTTGTTGATGATTGATTGTTTTTCTCCTTCAATCTTCCTTCCCCACAAGTTTGTGGTGAAAATCTCCTTTGAATCCTTCTCAATTCTTCCTTTTGCCTTGAGAATTGTTTCTCTCTTCTCTCTAATGGCTATGGTGTGTTTTTTATTATCTCTAACCCTAGCCTCCAAATCTTATAATCTGACTTAGAGTTATTAAATTCGTAGGTTTTCTCACTCCTATATTTTAAAATACTAAAACGCCCCTGAACAGTCCCGGCTTAGCCTAAAAATATCTCGGGACCCAACTAGTACCCCTGGGTATACTATTTTGACTATTTCGACCCTTCTGGGATTAATCGTGACCTCTAAATTGTCATTTGAGTCACTAAAAAATATATTACTCATTCTCTCCCCAAAACGGTCTACACGCATTAAGTAACTATTTACTACTCGCACTACGTAAATAGAATGAGGCAATATTAATTTGTATCTATCTCTCGCTTAATACTCCATAATCATAATTTTTTATAAATCTCATTAAATTACTTCTCTTACGCAATTTAAATTAAACCCTCTTTTCTCATTTAATTCTCCAATTCAATTAAATAGAAATATTCAGAAATACGGGGTATTACACTAGATATGCATTTTATTACAATCAATTATCTCAAGTAATAAGTAATTACAATTTATTAATTTATTCTCATAATTTATAACCATTAAATAAATAGCGAAAATATGGGGTAGTATAGTCTTCCCCCTAATAATGGAGTTTCATCCTTGAAAATCAATATTTAGCTGACTAGAAAACTTTTCGATACCTCTCTCGCTTGTCACCTTTCCTCTCCAACATTGACCTCATTGTGATGCCCCTGCTGGAAACTAACTAAAGGAATCACCTTCGAGTGGGGATTCTTTTCCATTCTATCATAATGCAAACTGGATTTTCCTCATAACTCACATCGGGCTAAATCTCTATCCCACCCAGATCAATGTGATGATATACCAACATGTCTCTAAAGAACCTTCATAACATTGAGGAATAAAAAACATTGTGATCCTTCTAGAGGAGATCCAATAAGAATAAACAATACGAAAATGGTTTGATCCTACCAATTATGGTAAATGGTCCCAAATAACTTCCCCTTTTTCCTAAACCTTATAACTTTCTTTACGAGAGACACCCTAAGTAACACATTATCTCTAATATCAAAATCCAGATGCCTCCTATCCGCATATTTATAACTCTTATGCCAATTTTGGGCAGTTTGAATCATCTCTCTAATCATCTCTACCTTCTCTGTGGTGTACTAGACAAACCCTAGTATGAGAATATTGTTCTCTCACACCTCTAACCAAGAAGTGGGTGAATGACTAGTCCCCCATAAAAAACCTCAAATGGAACCATGCCAATCGTGAACGAGTAATTATTTTTGTTAAAATTTTTGTTAACGTCGAGTATTGCTCTAAATTCCCTTAAAGTCCAACATGCACATATGTTTTTGGGTTTCTTCTTAAAACCACGTGTAAACCATTTATTATTTATTAATAAAGCTTTTTGTATATCGATTTTGAAATGAGAATGACATTTAAGAGAATTCTTCATATTCATTTAAATATATTGTTCTATTTTGATGTCATCTAATAGAGCTTAGTGGAAATTCCAGTGATGTGACTTCAGGTTGATCTAAAAGCGATTGGCATTTGGTTATAGCACTATTTAGAAGTTCAAAACCTATATAAGAACTTTATATCCTACCAAATCAGTTTCAAGTTAATCCTAAGTAGTTTTTCTCAAACTACGGGAACATGTGTGATGGTTAGAGAACTTCTATGATTGTCTAACAAATGATTGAATGTAGTGAAGTAGACCACCCATGAGATTTGAGTATAAAGTATCGCTAGATTAGACTAAGGTAATATTACACCACTTTCATAATGTGAATAGATTCTTAATCCGAATAATTATAAGGATCGGAATGCTTATGTAGTTGTCGCTTTGAATGATAAAAGTGCGAGTCAATTTTGGATTGAATCAAATGATCCCCGCATATTGGTTGACATTTATATAAGTAGATCTTATATCTTTATTCAGTGGAATTTGCGTTCGAGGATACCTCATATTGCAATACCCCTTTGATAGACTTACATGATTTATTTCAAATAGTAAACCTGATTAGTACATTATTTACTATCCCATGGAGTAGAAAAATATGTTAAGTATGATAGTTAAGGAAATTAATTACATGTTAGTTAAATTCGATTAACGAAAAATTGATTTGACCAATTCGGTATCAAAATCTTAACGTGGGGAATCATTTTATGTACCTTAATCATCTTTGTAAATAAGATCTCATTATATCTGAGTGAGTTCTAAGAAAATTAAACTGGAATGCTGTCATTATTATTTACTGCAATTAATAATGACTAAATAAAGAATGGAAATAAATTACGGTAATTGTAGTTTGATATTTTTGAGTATTTATTTGAAAAATGATTTAATTATTTGTCTTGGGTCCTTAGTGTACTCGATATACCCAAGTAGTTAGGTTCAGATTCTCAGTAAACCTAGTTGGCCGAATCCCACCTTTTTTACTTATATATAAAGGTGGAGAAGGGGTTTTATACTTTATTGATCAAAATTTGGGTTTAATAAGGACGAGACAAAACAGTATTCACTTTTGTTCAAAGTTCTCGAGATAGACCATTATCTATAACTAATTACAGGAGTTTTCGTCTCAAAAGTATCCCACACAACTACCTAGATTCGGGGTATCATGCACGAGAAGATCCAAGATTTTCATTAGGTTAAACAACGTTTTGGAGATCCAAAACAAATAAGCCCTTCATCATTAACAAATACCAGTCTCGATATCGAATTACACTTTGATTCATAAAGGTATTTTCTTCTAAGCCCTAAGTGTGTTCTTAACACATAGATTTTTGTTTTACCTCTTTTATGTTTTTTAAGAGAAGGTCCATGGCTCATGATTTTTATTCTGTGTATATTGATCCCCAATAATTTGTATAAAAGCCTTTGGTTTTGATTAATTATCCACTAGAAAGGTCTATGTTGTTCAAACATTGAAAATCCTATTTTTGCATGTTGTGGAATGGTGTATCTTTGTAAATGATTTTGTACTAATATAGTTTTGAAGATATTCTTTGTTTACATCCCTTAAATTATGGTCACGAATTATTTTTCTCCGCGAATGGAGCCTATGGTGGTTTGTCCATTGTTATTTTTTGCTTCTTAATTCAATATCGTTGTAATAACTATGCTTTGGTAATTATTTTAATATTTATGTATTTGGATGATATTGTGAAGGGGTGTAATGTTATTATTCACTTAGAAAAATGTAGTAGGGATGGTTTAAGTGTTTTTTGAAGTTTCATGAAGTTTTAGACTTTAGGACAGTTTTGCATAGCAAAGTAATAGGAGGAAAAAGACTGTCCCGAACAGGATTGATCGACCCCCCGATCGATAAACTCCCCCATTATCAACCTTGATTTTTTGGACCTTTGGGTTTGTTTCCTATGGATTCTTGTAGTGGTTCTTCCATATATTTTTTCAAGACCATGGATAATCAGATTCCAGTGTCTAGGACCTTCATGAACTCTTATTTGTTTACAACAAGTAGGATTCTTATCCAAAGGAATTCTTCTACAACAATACTCTTATGCATAATGACTTCTACTTTAAAAAGACTTCTAGCTCATGACTAAAATGAACTTTCTGTCCTTTTATTTTGTTATAATTATTTATTTATTTTCTTGCATTTCTCTTTATCTATTTCATTGCATAATTCATGTGTTAATTAATTGGATAGTTAAGAACACCCGTTTGGTGGACAACATGGATTATTTATTTTGAGATAAGCCTAGATCACCATTTTTTTAACTTGTGGTGTTTTATTTTTTGTCAAATTTAATTAAAATAAAGGAAATTAACTTTTAAGGTATGAGTTAAATTGAGATCTCCAATTTTTATTTTTAGAGAAAAATAAAAATTTTAGATCAAGTTATTTATTTCACACAATAAAATTTAGATATTATTGAGGATTTAAATATGGACTCTTAGAGTTGAGTAGTTTTTTTTAAAATAACCCTCATAGTTTTTACACTACTAAGTGGGAGATGGGTTTCAACATAAACTCCACTGTCTCCATCGATGTTCTCATAGATCAAAGATGTTCTTGATTCTCCACATCAGTTATAATCCCACCATGAATGGAATTTATCACAGCACTAGGTATACATTAAAACTCATAGGTGCTAGTTCGAAAGATTATAACATGAGTGAGTTCGATCCCCCCTGGTGGGGTTATTCATCACGAATGGTTTCTAATACAAGGAATGAACCGGTGGTATACACATAGACACAATTTATGATATCTTCTCCCACAGAGTGAATGTCATTAATTACGGGACCAAAAATTATTGAGTATTCGCTTATGTTGGATAAGTGATCCTAAACTATCTAGGTACATAATCGAGATATGAAGGTCTGCTTTCTTCAAGGAGGGTGATTTAATCTCCCCACGATAAAAATCATTCCATAAGTGAACTAGGATGTCTAGCGGGTTTTAATTTAAAACGGTGACGAGTGAGCCACTTTAATATTAAAATAGTGTTAAATTATCACATGTTGTTTTGAAATTAGTTTTCTTTTTAAAATTTATGATTCTCAAATTTCAAAATGGGATCATCATTCAACGCAATTCCTTCAATCTTAAAGGACAACATACTTACTAGCATGAACTATATTAATTTGAAAAGAAACCTAGACGTTATCCTAATTTCTAAGGACTATAAGTCGATCTTGAAAAACTTGTACCCTACAAATCCAGAGGAAGGGAAACCTGAATATGTCTACAAGATGTGGAAAAAGGATGATCAAATGGACCACAATTACATTTGTCCTCTATAACTAATGTGTTACACCATCAGCTTTAAGGAGTTTCCACCATTTATGACTTAATTCTAAACCCTGTGGCTATGTTTGAGTATGCCGCAAAGTTGGACAATATGGCAAGACAGGTCAACACTAAGACTCGTGAAATTACTCTTATAAGCGAGAATATTATAAAGATGATGTCCATATTGGGAGGACTAGAGGTTCTTGGATCTGAAATAGATAGGGAAGCCCAAGTTCATTTTAATCGCCAATAACTACCATAGTCCTTTACATAGTTCTACGTAAACTATTCTATGATCAAATTTGATTATTTTTTGGTAAAAATTTTTAAAGAACTCTAGGCTACTAAGAATATAAATGGATAAAGAGATGTAATTTTGTTGCTAAGAGAGGACCATATACTTATATCCCGAAAGGTAAGAAGAAGAATAGGTCAAGTCTTGTTGACAACATAAAGTTTTCAAGAAAAACTTTTAGACCTATGGAGTTGGTAAGTAAACGAAAGGATATTGTTTTATTTGTAAACATGAAGAACACCGGAGTAAGAAATGCATCTATTTTTAGGAAAGAAGAATAGAAATAGTAATATCACCTAAATCATTGAGACTTGTTTTGTGGTGAAATCTACCAGCATCTAGTGTGTATATTCGAAAAGCACTAATCGTGTCTATAGTTCTTTACAAGATTTCCAGGTATTGATGGATAGATGTTTCTATTCATGAGCTATCATCACAAGACAACAATAGTAGTAGTAGTAGTAGTAGTAGTAGTAGTAGTAGTAGTAGTAGTAGTAGTAGTAGTAGTAGTAGTAGTAGTAGTAGTAGTAGGAGGAGGAGGAGGAGGAGTAGTAGGAGTAGGAGTAGCAGTAGCAGCAGCAGCAGCAGCAGCAGAAGCAGAAGCAGAAGCAGAAACAGTAGTAGTAGTAGTAGTAGTAGTAGTAGTAGTAGTAGTAGTAGTAGTAGTAGTAGTAGTAGTAGTAGTAGTAGTAGTAGTAGTAGTAGTAGTAAGCTAGTATTTGAAGATTTTTTATATACCTAACATTAGAAGAAATATTATTTAATTCAAAAAACATTTGATGAATGGATACATGGTTAATTTTAATAAAAATAATTATTATGAAAAATGGCGTATTTGTTAGGGAACATTGGAAAATGATCTTTTTATTACAAGACATGTCTCACTAGTGATTCTTAATACTCAATTGAATAACTTAAATGGAAATAACCTAAAGAGAAAAGAACCTTCTAAGTTGAACCAAACATATCTTTGGAACTTAAGGTTAGGTTATATTAATCTAAAAAGGATACGAAGACTTATTTCAAATGGGCATTTGAGTTCATTTAAAGTGGAGGAACTTCGAGTCTATGAATTTTTCATTTAGGGAAATATAAAAAAATGGCCATTTATGGGCAACGAGTATCAACCCAATGATGTGTTTGAATTATTTCACACTAATTTATGTACTCCTATAACTATTTTCGATACAAGTGATTTTGAGTAATTCATCACTTTCATCGATGATTACTCATGGTTCGGATACGACTGCCTAATGCACCACAAGTCTGAAGACTCTGATAAGTTCAAAGAGTATAAGTATGAGGTGGAATGTTTCCATTATATACAAATACATACTCTATGTATGGAGGGGAATACCTTTTGGCATAATTTGTGCTACAGATAACGGACTTGGTTATTACAATCCGATTGTCTACACCAGGCACTCAATAGTGAATGGTGTATTAAAGACAAGAAATGGACATATTTTTTCTATGGTTAGGTCCATGATGATCTATAATCTGCCAAATTCGTTTTGGATTATGCACAAGAGGCAACTACACATTTATTAAAATTATTTTTGTATAAATCTCTCTCATCAACTCCTATAAAAATGTTGAAAGGGCACAAGTGAATTCTAGCTTACGTTCTGATATGGGGTTACCCAATACACGTGGTACGAAAGAAGCCAAGCAAGTTGGAATCAATGATGAATGTATTTCTATTTATGGGATATACCAATGGAGGACGATTCTTTAATCCTAAGGATCAAAAAGTATTTGTCATCAGAAATGATAAGTTCTTAGGTCAATATTATATTATTGACCAAATTATCAATAGTAAGATTAAATTACAATAGCTAAGAGGACAGGATCAAAAAAATGGTTTGGTACCACTCGTACATGAATAAATACATTATGATCTCGATAATGCAAATACCTAAAGGTAGTGGGAGGGTTAAGTAACATGTTGATATGTTAGTGTATTTAGTTAGAAACTTGAGCAAAATACTAAGGGAACACCAATTGGATATCAGAACCTCCAATAAGTCCCTCAAAGACAAGAATGTTGATCTTTGGTGAAAGGATATCAACACCAACATGGATTTAATGTGTTCGAATAAGGTGTGGGAACTGTTAAATTTCCACATTGTTTAAAACCAATAGGGTGTAATTGGATATATAAGAGGAAGTGCGGGGTAGACGGGAATATGGAAACATTCAAGGCATGACTTATTGCGAAGGGATTCACTACAAAAGAGGGAATTGATTATGAGGAGACACTTTGTTCGGTAGAAATCATCAAGTCTATTCGGGTTTCTTATCCATTAGTGCACATCTCTATTTTGAGATTTGGAAAATTAATGTCAAGAATGAATTCTTGAATGACGAACTTGACGAGTGAATCTATATGGTACAACCCACAAAATTCAAAGCAAAGGGACAATAAGGCAAGGTGTACAAGATTAAAACATCTATATAAGGTCTTAAGCGAGTATCAGGGTCTTATAATATCAGATTTGAGCAAGCGATCAAATATTTTTGTTATGATCAATGTTTAGATGAATATTATGTGTCTTAGAATAATGACATAAACGTGGTTTCTATTACTAAACATACATAATATTCTACTAATCGAGAACACTATGGATATATTTTCTAGTATTAGAGTGTTGTTGTCTGTCAGTTCGAAGTAAATTACTTAGGAGAAGCCTAAAAAATTTCATTTTGTATAGATTTTTATATTGGATATTTGTTGTGTCAAAAAATTTGAGCCTATCAAGTCAAACAAACTTGATTCGTTACTAGTGAGGCAAAGTCTATATTAGGTTAGATTATCCTTGAATATGGAAGATTTAAGATCATGCTCCACTGCTCATTTGAAGACTTCCATTGCGTCATATGAAGATTATATCCTTTTACGAAAGTTTAATTTAATTTTGACTATTTGTGCGCACTCTCGTGTTTTCCAAAATGAGAGAATTTTTGGTATAATGTTTTTTGAAAATATCTTTTTTCAATGGTGTCTGTTTTGGTTTTTGAGATCAAAATTTTTTTTTAGAGAAGACATTTCTAAAAAGATTTTTGTGGTCATGTTGCATATACCCATTCGAACAGCCCGTGTTTTGTTCTACATTGAATGGCTGATGCAAACGAACCCAATTTTATGACCATTCGAACAAATCTTATCTGAGAATGGTTAGATCTAACATTAGTGTAAGATTTGTCTTGTACCCTTTCGAATGACCAAAGTCCAAAGTCCCCACTGAACAGAATCGTGTGAACGGTTAGATCTAACAACAGTGTAAGATTTTGACATTTTGGAACAAATAGCCTTGAGAAACTTTTCATTCCTTCTAAAATATCTTATCTGAGAAGATTTTCATTTATATGAGGCTTTACTTCTCTCTCTAAATCAAAATTAAAAACTAGTTAAGAGTTTGAAATGTTTTTAGGTCTAGCATGAAATATACATTTTTGTGAGGAGTTTTTTTAAGTGAATTGAATTCACACAATTATCCAAAGTTATATATATTTTTGATTTCCTATGATCAAGTACTCATCGATCTAAAACTAGAGGTTCTTTGGTTTATTAAATGAATTGGAGGATGGCGTGAATTTAATGAAGAGATGATTTTTTCGCTTAATTCATGGAGCTTGGATTGGGTTTCATTTTTTTTGGTGGAGAGTTCAGGTTCATAGGTATATATGCAAATATGTTTGAGTAAGAAGCATCTTCATAACCTTCGTAAAATTTTATTTTCAAGTAGAAATGGAAATTAAGTGTGTTTGACGTTTTTTACCTTAAGGTGGGGGGTTTTCCTCATAAAATATGTCTTGTGGTTTATTTATGTTCTTATCTTCATATCTGACACACTTTATCACATAATTAACTTTATATTGTTTAGCAAGTTAAGTTAAAATTTCATTAGGGGTGATTGTTTGCCTATATTAACCAAATCGAATTGATTCACTTATCTTTGTGGTTTTAACAAGACATTGGGATTACTTGTGTTCTAAGGATTTGAAAATTTGCAATAAGTTTTTGGAAACCTAAAGGTTGGGCACATTGAGTTAAAAAAACTATTCACCCCATATGGGTTTGTTTTTAGTCATTCACATTATTATCAAAGCTAGATACATCTATGGGATTGTGTTTATGCATGATCAATAAAATAACATGTTGGCCTTATCCCAACCCATTTATATTGACATAGTGCTCACAAGGTTTTCCATGAAAAATTCCAAGAAGGGTTTTCCCCATTTCAAGCATGGAATTTATTTATCTAAGGACCAGTGTAAGAAAACACTTGATCAAATATAGATCATAAGGAATATCCCTTTATTCTTCAACTGCGGGTAGCCTCATATATGCTCACTACACCCAAAAAGGCTTTTTGTCACTTTTCACCCACAAAGGGTTGTCATGGTAAAAAAACCTAGACAAAAAAATACGGAGTTGTCGTTATCTTTTTTTACCATGACACGACCGTGACAGCACCTTATCACGTTCGTGCCATGTTAATGTCCTTTATAAGAATGTTTTCATAGTCATGTTAGGGTTAATTATCGTGAGAACAAAGAAATGTTGTCGCAGTATTTGACCCTAACACTACACCAAAAACAGCAATTTGGCACACTCGAATGTTAAAAATCTGTCACAGTTTTAAACTGTGCCAAATTCTGGCGTAGTTTAATTACAATCTGGCACACTTTAAAACAGTGCCAAAATTTAGCACTGTTTTAAAGTGTGCCAAAATTGAGTACACTTGATTAAAACATAAAAGACCCTCAAAAAATCATTGTCTCTTCTCTTTCCTCTCTTATCTTCCAATCTACCGCTCCCCGTCTCTCTCCCTCCCCTCACCCGCTTACCAGCTCTACTGTGACATCCAGCCGCTCTGTCCGGCAAGCCTTCGGCCACCGCTTACCTTATCTCATCTTTCATTCCCTCTTCTATCTTGACGATGGACGTCGTTCTTCTCAATCTCAAGGTATTGATTTCATCCGTTCTGCTCCATCGCAAGGTATCACGAATCTGTTTTCTCCTTTGTCAGATCTGAGACGCCTCCATCTCTCAACCCCCCAACAATGGTAAGTGTGTATATCTGAGTATTTGGTTTACATATTTGTGCCTTTTTTTTACTATGGATCTGAAGAAAAAGTATCATAACTATAATGTCTTTATTACGAATCTGCAAGAAAACTTATTTCTTTTTTAGTATTTTGTTCCCTATTTTGCCCCAAGCATCAGTGTATTTCCTCTTTTTTTTTACATATTTTTTTGTTGTTATTTTTCATCATTATTTAGTGGTGTTCTTTTATTTTGTCTATTGTTAGTTTAGATTGAGGAAAAATAAAGAAACTGATTAATAATTCTTTAAGACTTTTTCATGCTTCATATTTATTTTGTTAATTGTTAAAATAGGCTTGGCCATTGTTAAGATTTTTCGTATATATGTCCATAGCATTTTTTATAAGCTCACGTATATAGTCGTGTGGTGTAGTGTTATATGCGAGTCCTGTTTATGCGAGATAGAAAAAACGCAAAGTATATCGTGTTCGTTTCCAAAACAAACTTACCTTATTATGTCTATCGGTCCGTGACCCAAAAAAAATATATGAATTGGGATGCGTAGTTGATAAATTAACTAGTCCCTTGTGTAATGATGCAAGTTGTGTAATTTAATGTTAGAGAGAGACGAGTATCCTAATCAATAAATCCCCCATAATCCTGTGGTATATAATGATTATCGATTCATTATATGAATTGAATACACATATATAAATAGTGTAAAAAAGTATGTTTCAAGATTAGCATTCTTAAACTTATGCGCTAACACTGACAATAACAAATTCTGAAAGAAAATGGTACCTGACATGGAAAAGATCGGAGATATCGGTCATGTTATTATTTCCATGGTTCTGAAAGAAAATGGTACACGCTACAGTGGTTCTCCCCGTCTCGTCTTCCCCTTACAAGGTTACAAGTATGTTATTCTTCCCATTTCCTTTCTCCCATCTATATATTAGAAATCCAATTTAACTAATGATTCCACCATTAATCTATTTCGATGCATTACACTTCTCATTTTGTTAATATATGTTAACTAAAATATAATTATGCATATAACAACTTATCTTGTCACTAATTTCCTTTCTTGAATTAAACCCCTCACAAATCAATAATACGTTCTAATTACTTATTAACTTTATAATTCTCAAAATAATTATTTTAAAATATCAAATTTATACCTAACTTCGATTTGTCTGTTCTTTGTTGCAGGATATTTTTTAACCAAGAAGCACAAGCTTCATTACTAAGGTTTTCTTCTCACAGACTTTGTTCTCATATATTGTTTAGAATTAGATTGTTATATCTTAGGTCATATTTGGGATTTGGGTTTTACAATTTAAATTAGGAGTTCCAAATTAGTTTTATTATACTTAAATTTTATGGCCACTTTTGAATTTACAATAAGCTTAAAGGTATTTTAGGAGTTCGTTGATTATACTCTATACTCAATTTTGAACAACTCTTAAATTTAACAAGTTATTGGTACAATAGTTGGATGTGTAATATTTGGGTGGACAACTCCTTTTATTTTCAGGTTTTATTAGTAACCACAATACATAAGCAGGTAATAATCAAGATTTATCGCTCCACTTCTCTTTGCACGTATATATTTCATTTTTATACTCGAGAGGTTGTTTTAGTTGATTTGGAAAATTGGTGTAAGACAAATGAAGCTTTGGAGTAGTTATATATTTTTAGAGCCAAAATGGCATACAATACTAACATTAACGTGGTGCCTAAATCATTAAAATTATTTTTCAGGTAGCTTACGATGAACTTTTAATGTGGTTGATATCGATGTTTCTCAAAATAGAAGATTTCAGAATTTACAGACATTGTTGGACCATATGGGATAGTTTCGAGAAGTTATGGCGTGAAGAGTTCATCAGGTGGCTATCAAAATACAAATGCAATCAGGTTAGTCTCAAATTCTCTTTAAATGTTGCAGCATTAAATAAAAAAAATGGCCTTAAATAACGGCAACAAGTAGCCAAACGTAAAATGGTTTAGTTTTTGGGCTTATTTAGTTAAATTGGTGGAAGGGATTTGTTGGTGGTTTGGTTTTGGAATTTGCTGATGATGTTGAGTTTATTTTAAATGTTAAAGCATGTTGGATTTAACAAATTAACAAACGAAACTATGTCAAAATTTTCTAAAATCAATAAACGTTTCAAATTGATTAAAAACATGCCGTTAGAGGATGAAAACCCAAAATAACCTCCAAAGAACCCCAAGGAACTCATCGCCTAGTCACGATTTATGCCAGCACTGATAATGTGCAATGAAGGGTGCTTTGGGAAGAACTTTCTAATATACACTAATGTAAGAGGCACGAACACCTCGCACATGACCAATGTAACTTGTAGGAACTGACCGCGTAGTCGAGGGTCTCCCAGTTTGAGAATATGACGATAATTTAGAAATATCTAAATTAGGCTTAAAAATAAGTAGTTAAAGGGTGAAAACCCAAACCAGCCTCCAAATGGCCCCGTAAGAGGCACGAACACCTCTCACGGGACCAATGTAACTTGTAGGAACTGAACACATAGTCACTGGTCTCCCGATTTGACAATATGATGATAATTTGAAATTATCTAGATTAGGCTTAAAAATAAGCTGTTAAAGGATGAAAACCCAAACCATCCCCCAAATGGCCCCATACGAGGCACGAACACCTCGCACGGGATATATGTAACTTGTAGGAACTGGACACGTAGTCGCGGGTCTCTCGGTTTGAGAATATAAATATAATTTGAAAATATCAAGATTAGGCTTAATAACAAGCCGTTTGAGAGTGAAAACCGAAACCATCCCCCAAAGGGCCCCGTAAGAGGCTTGAACACCTCGTGTGGGACCAATGTGACTAGTTGGAACTGATCGTGTAGTCACGGGTCTCCCGATTTAAGAATATGATGATAATTTGAAACTACCTGAATTAGGCTTAAAAACAAGTCATTAAAGGGCCCACTAACGCCCCCATAAGAGGCACGAACACCTCGCATGAGACAGACGTAACTTATTGGAACTGACCGCATAGTCGTAGGTCTTCCGATTTTAGAATATGATGCTAATTTGAAAATATCTAGATTAGGCTTAAAAACAAGCCGTTTGAGGGTCAAAACCCAAACCATCCCCCAAACGGTCGTGTAAGAGGCACGAACACCTCACACGGGACCAATGTAACTTGTAGGAACTCGCCGCGTAGTCCCGGGTCTCCCGATTTGATAATATGTCGATAATTTGAAAATATCTAAATTAGGCTTAAAAATAAGTCATTAAAGGGTGAAAACCCAAACAAGTTGCCAAACGGCCCCATAAGAGGCATGAACACCTCGTACGAGGTCACTGTAACTTGTAGGAATTGACCGCGTAGTTGTGGTTCTTTCGATATGAGAATATGATGATAATTTGCAAAAATCAACACTTAGACTCAAAAACAAGCCGTTAAAGGGTAAAAACCTAAACTAGCCCCCAAGCGTCCCCGTAGGAGGCACAAACACCTCGTATGAGACCAATGTAACTTGTAGGAACTGATCGCGTAGTTACGGGTCTCTTGATTTGAGAATATGATGATAATTTTAAAAAATCTAGATTAGGCTTAAAAATAAGCCGTTTGAGGGTGAAAACCCAAACCAGCCGCCAAATGGCCCCGTAAGAGGCACGAACATCTCGCACGAGACCAATGTAACTAATGGGAACTGATCGCCTAGTCGCGGGTCTCCCAATTTTAGAATATGAAGATAATTTTAAAATATTTAGGTTAGGCTTAAAAATAAGCCGTTGGAGGGTGAAAACCCAGACTAGCTGCCAAATAGCCCGGTAAGAGCCACGACCACCTCGCACAGGACCAATATAACCTATTGGAACTGACCACCTAGTCGCGGGTCTCCTGATTTGAGAATATGACGATAATTTGGAAATACCTAGTTTAGGCTTAAAAATAAGCCGTTCGAGGGAGAAAACCTACACCAGTCGCGAAACGGCCCCATAAGAGGCCCAAACACCTCGTACAGGACCAATGTAACTTATAGGAGCTGACTGCCTAGTCATGGGTCTCCTGCTTTGAAAATATGATGATAATTTGAAAATACCTAAATTTGGCTTTAAAACATGCAGTTAAAGGGTGAAAACCCAAACTAGCCCCAAATGCTCCCGTAAAAGGCATGAACACCTCGCTCGGGACCAATGTAACTTGTAGGAACTGATTGCGTAGTCTCGAGTCTCCCAATTTTATCATATCACGATAATTTGGAAATATCTAGATTAGACTTAACAACAAGCCGTTAAAGGGTGAAAACCCAAATCAGCCCCCAAACGGCCCCATAAGAGGCACGAACGCCTTGCACGAGACAAACGTAACTTGTAGGAACAGACCGCGTAGTCGCGGGTCTCCCAATTTTAAAATATGATGATAATTTGAAAATATATAAATTAGGCTTAAAAACATGTCGTTTGAGGGTGAAAACCCAAACTAGACCCCTAACGACCGTGTGAGAGGCACGGTGACCTCGCATGGGACCAATGTAACTCGTAGGAACTGATCGCGTAGTCATGGGCCTCTCGTAGGAACTGAACAGGTCATCATAAATTGCGTAAGATTTTCGATTTTAGAATATAATAATAATTGCAACTCCTATATGTAATTTTTTAGCTTGAGTAAGTTTGTTTTATAAATTACTTGGTTACTAATGTCATCTCTTTTTTGTATCCTATTTTTTTTTGCAGAATAACATTTTATCGTTAGCATTTATTCAGGTTGAACACACAAAGAAGTCAGTGGTTTACAACAAGGGATTTATTTATTTAATGTCATTAATATTCATGATTATATTTTTTGTGTTATGGTCGTGCGGGCTTTTGTAGTTTTATTGTTAACGTTTATGGTCGTGTGGACTTTTGTAAGTTTATTGTTATATTTTGTGATCGTGTGGGCTTTATATTACGCAGGTTTTATATTAGCAAGTTTTAGAATGTCCAAAAAATAAATGAAACTCTACCCAATTTTTTGGGTCTGTGAACTACTAAAGACTTATAATATTTTGAAGTTTGTATGTACATTAGTTTATCAACAACGTGCAAGATTTTCAATTTGTGAATTTTCTTGTTTTCAAATAATTTTTTTTCTTTTATCCAAAAATTTGGCACAGTTCGAAATCGAACCAAAAGTGTATCAAATTTTGGCACGATTTTGAACTGTGCCAAAATTTTATCAAAATGTGCTCAATCTAGCACAATTCAAAACTATGCCAAAAGTTTGCTAGTAATATCAAATTCTAGCACGGTTTAAAAGTGTGCCAGAAGTGTTCCTATTTGGTCAAATCTAGCACACTTTTAAACTGTGCCAAAAAAATGGCCATTTTGGAACACCGATTCTGGCACAGTTCAAAATCGTGCCAGATTTGATCTGGCATAGTTTTAAACCGTGCCAAATTCCTATTTTTGGTGTAGTGTAACACGACCGTGACAACAAAAAGAAATTAGAACCCTAGCCAGCATAGACATATCTGAATTGTTCTAACAAAGCTCTCTCCCTCTCTCTCTCTCTCTCTCTCTCTCTCTCTCTCTCTCAAACGATTCATGTGATTTCTCTCTCTCAATTTGCTGTTCTCAAATCAATTTGTTCCAATCGATTGCAACAAAACTCTTTTATTGTTCTTCTCAAATTGATTTATTCCAATCGATTTCAAAGGGCGTCTCCAATCGATTTTATGGCGTAGTTCAGGGGCTACTGATTTTAGGTGGCTTTTCTTCTACCATATCGATTCAAGGTTCCAATTGATTCCAAGGGGCTATTGATTTCAAGGTTTCAAGGTTCTAAATTGATTGCATCCAGGATTTTAGGCTACTAATTCACTATTTACTAAATTTCTCAATATCTTATGCATAACGACTACAGGAGTGTCACTTATAGTTCAGTAGAGGAAAAATATCAAGCATGGTTGTGGACGCAACTGATAACATAAGCTGTATCTTAATATTATCAATAGGATATTGGAATTTGTATTAATAGACATTAGTTAATTTCTTTTGAACCAAACTAAAGATAGGCTTATTGATTAACGTTAACTCATGAATTAGTTGATATACAACTTGTCTAGGAATCCTTGGATTTCTTTTGCTATTTGGATGATCCAAAAAAATAGTATATAGGTAAAAGGAAAAAAATAAAAACCTTCTTAAAAATGTAGAAAATAATAGTGCTTCAAAATTTCAATAGTCCAATGTATTCTTGCATTATTTTCCATAATTTCCTTACTTTTATGTTGTGATTTTGGCGAATAGTGATCATATTATTGTCTAGGGTCGGTGAATTATTATTGACTGACGAATTTAAACATTTAGGTGGCCATTAAGTTAGTTGGATCTAGGCATTTGCAGTATTTAGGGCATGAATTCATGTTTTGCAATTTAATGACCCGATTTTATGATTAGTAAATATTATCTGATCCTTTTTGTCTGAATATGAGTTTGATTTATTTGATTTAATATGACTTTGATTATTTTCATTTCGATAACTGATAATCGGATTAGTAAATGGGTTGGATGTGAATTATAATAATTCGATGTTCTTAGAATATCACTTCATTTTGTCTAGTAAAATAATAAGATATTTTGGTGTTATTATTTTGATATATTTAATCTTTAATCCTATATGACTTGTGAAGGGATTTTGATATCATGATTTACTCTTATAATTATACCTTCTTTTATTTGAATTAATAGCTCGTAGAGTGATGCAAACCTCTTAGTACAAATGCACATAGCCAAGTGCTCGGGAAGGATCACAAGGGTCATACTCAGGAGGTGATCTCTCGGAGGGGGAATTCGAGGCTTGCCAGGATTGCATTGAGCAACACTCTGATAGCATGCAAGGTGGACGAGTTATAGACCAACAATGTCTAGAAGTTGGAGAACATGGAGAAAACATTGAACAAAATGTTTTTGTTTGTCAATCATGTCCTTCAACACTCAGATGGGTCTAGCTCAGGGAAGGGAAAGGATAAAGTTGTGGATGAAGGGAACACTACTCCATATTTCTCACCCTCATTGATATTCCCCTCATCTCTATATTACATATTAGCCACCCCATCCATAACCTCCTCGTATAAACTAGGTCATTTATAATTGGTTGGGAACGAGTGTATTTAGTAGACTTACAGGGTGGTTATATAATGTCCATGGGGTTGAGGCACCCGAATATACGCCCAGGTTCCTTGGAGCATAACCGTCGGACATCCACATGAGGCTCAAATTCACATCACGGAACTGTTCGTGAGAAAAGTGAATGAAGCCACGTGGGTGAACGAATAGTGCAGCATACGGACTATTGAGGATTGTGTTCATTCTCATGTAGTATGACCTAGATTTGTCCTTCAAGTTGATAATTAATAACAAATATGTAATCATTTAATTATTATTTTTTTAGTGTTTGATTATCTTGAATATTGAATGTTGCATAGTGTTTCTTAATCAATGAATATTGTATGTCCTAGTTTCTTATTTTTTATTTGTTTAGTGATTGATTATTAAGATTTTTGAATGTTGTTTATTGTTATTTATTGAGAAAATATTTCATATATACTACTAGGCAGTGGCAGTGTCCATACTAGACAACAATTTTTTATATTACTGCCTAGATTTGTCACAAACTTTGTTCGTGTCATGTCCATGATAAGTATAGTTGTCAAGGACATATTACGGTCAAACTTTGTGACAAGTTATCCCTATCACAACCTTGTCACAGTTGTTGACCGCTACATGTCCGTGACAAAGCCAAACATGTCACGAAGTTCGGTCGGGACATGTTTGTGACAATGATGTTTTCACCCCAGGCCATGTCACGATCTTTGATCGTGATAAGGTTGGCTTGTCAAGGTTTTTAACTGTGGCAAGTGGCCAATTTTGTTGTTGTGGCTATGGTATGTACTAGATCGAATGTCTATTATATTGTTGGCATTATTAGAAGATTTTGGTCTAATCAAGGTGAGGAACACTGATTGAAGTTAAGGACATTCTCATGTACCTGTAGAGGGCTAAGGATTATGTATTGGTTTACTCAATAGAGAGTCTAGTACTCATTGGGTAGGGCAACTAAGACTTTTAGTTAGATAAGGACTCCAGGAAATTTACCCCTGGATATGTGTTTATCATAGGAGGTGGTGCCATAAGTTGGAGGAGTATCAAACGGCCTTGAATTATTCATTTTACCATGTAAGTGAGGTATTTTTCGGCTTCAAAGGCAACAAAACATGTTGTTTGGATCCGTAACATCCTATGTAATATTTGTATGGTTCATTCAGTGCAGTCCCATATTAAAATTTATTATCACACTAGTAGTACGGTTGAGACTTTAAAATAACCAATTAGGATTTTTGATAGTCACTAGAACGAATGGGATTCAAGTGCATAGCCACATGACTTTAAGACTAAGTGTGAGATTTTTATGGTTTATACTTAAAACAATGTGTAAAAAAAATTTCCTTTTTTATTAATAAATGATTTTTTTATTCATCTTGAAATGAAAATTACGTCTATGAGAATCCTTTATATTTTTATAAATATATTTCTTAATTTTAATGTCAATCAATCATTTTTAGCCGGTGATTGAAATTTTGATTCTATAATTGAAATGTCACAACCTATATAGGAACTTAACATCCTATTGAAATGTCAAAGTATCGTAACCTATGTATATTTTTAGAACTTGTACCATAGTTCAACAGAGTATTGTGATCCACCCATGAAATTTGAGTCTAAGGGTTATCTAGATTAGACATGGGAATCTCACACAATTTAGAAAGGGTGCATAGTTTATTTATCCCAATAATTATGAGGATTGGAACTATTATGTAGTTTTTTCTTAGATTGCTATGTGTGAGATTCAATTTTATATTGAATCAAATGATCCCCGCATATTAAGTGACAATTATATCAATAGATATGTGATACAAATTCGAAGGAATCAGTGTCTAGAAATATCTTAGATTGTGATACCCCTTTGATTAATTACATGATATGTTTCCACCAGTAAACTTGATTAGTGGATTATTTATTATCCGATGGAGTAGAAATAAGTTAACTCTGAGAATCAATGAAATTATGTATAACTTAGTTAAATTTGATTAATAGTAAATTGATTTGACCAAGCGGGTATTCGAAGCTTAATGTGTGGAATCATATTTTGTACTATAATCAACTTTTCAAGTGAGAACTCATTAGATCATAGTGAAATCTCAGATAATTAAATTGTAATGCAGTCATAATTATATAGTGGAATTAATTGTGACTAAATAAAGAAAGTAAATACATTATGATAATTGTAATTTTGTATTTTAGCGTATTTATTTGGAAGCTAATTTAACTATGTACCATTGTTCCTTACTGTAATCCATATGTCCAAGTAGTTAGTCCCAAGCTCTAAAAAAATTTGTTTGCCCTATGCCCAACTTGTTTAATTATATGTAAGTATGGAAATGGATTTTAATCATTCAGGATTAGCATTAGGGTTTGAGAGGTATATGATAAAATCATATTTATGTTTTTTGTGATGAGGTCTATAGAGAGACCACCATATCTCACTAATAAGGGGGAGTTTTGATTTCAAACGGTGACCACCCACCTACCTCTTTTTTGGGAATATTACACAATAGAAAATCCAAGTTTTTTAGAAGGTTAAGCAATATTTTGGAGATACCAATCAAGGTAGTCATGTAAAGTCACAAATATTATCTCCATATCAAATTGCAACCTAATCCCCAAAAGTATTGTGCTTAAAACCCTAGGCATGTTCTTTATACCTTGTTCGTAATCTTACCCCTTTGTAGGTTTTATTAATAGAAGATCTAAGGCTAATAATTTTTATTTCACATATATCAATCCCCAACATCCGCAATACGTCCTACAATATTTGATTTACACACTCTATTTGTCCTTCTGTCCATGGGTGATACGTGAAACTCAACCTCAACTTGATCCCCAATGGCGGTTGAATGTTCCTCTAAAAATGGGATACAAATGTCTTGTCCCTATATGATATGATATTAAGTGGTACAATGTTTAAATTACCATTCCCAGGAATGAATAGTTTGGCGTACTACTCCAAATTGAAATTCTTATAAATAAAAAAATGTGAGCCACTTTAGTCAAACGGTCAACGTTCTCTTAGATAGAATCATTTCCCCGCTGTGATGTAGGTAACCATCTAATCAAGTCCATTAAAATTATCTTGCATTTCCATAAATAAATGTCTAGAGTCTGTAGAACAACCCCTCGTCTCTGATGATCTACCTTCACCATCTGGTAGGTAGAAAGATTGGAGAAAAAACTATGATGTCCTTCCTCATGCTTACCCACCAAAATTGGCACGTTATATCCAAGTTCATCTTATCCCCACCAGGATGCACCACAAAATGAGATCCATACGACTTGATCATCATTGCCTATATTAACTTCTCACTATCGGGAACCACTAGTCTATTGTGTAATAATTAAACCCCCGTCATATTTGATCAAGTAAGACTCGCCCCCTCGACCAAAAACTTCTTGAACTTATCCTAATAACAGGGATCATATGAATGTGTCATTATAATCCAAAGATTGATATCAGATGTGAGAGTAAGAAATCCCGTGAATGCACGAGATAAATCATCCTTAGTGCTGAGTAAATCCCACTTGTCATTCTAAATCATCGAAAGTATGACTCTTAGCATGTGGCTCAAGGCGTCTACCACAACATTTTCCTTTCTAGGGTGATACTAAATATCAAACTGGTAGTCCTTCAAGAACTCAATCCACCTAATATGTCCCAATGTTAACTCCCTCTGCATGAATAAATACTATAAATAATCTTACATACATGAAAAATATAGAATCTCTCTTTCAAAATAAGGGTCTCTAAATCTCAAGAGCAAAGATAACTATTGATAACTCTAGATCATGGGTACGATAATTCCCCTCGAGAGGCTTATTATTCAAAGAAGCATAAGTTACCATCCTCTTATCCAACATAAATACACCTCCAAGTCCCTTTTAAGATACATGATATTATTGAAGATGAATAATCCCAAATGAATGAGACCTTCTTCTTCATCAGTTTCATTAAAGGCGTTGATATCTTCGAGTAACCATGAATGAATCGATAATACTATCTTGCAAACCCCAAAAAACTTGCACCCTCATAGGTGTTGTGGGTATCCTCACTCCATCCCCGCTAATACCTTACTTGGGTTTATTGAAATCTCTTCCTTGAATATGATGTTACCTAAAAAATGTACCTCTATCAACCAGAACCCATAGTTCTTTAGCTTAGCATAGAGATAATGGTCTGATAGCGTGTATAAGACTATCCCAAAATGTGGTGTGTGATGTTTTTTATTCCAAGAATAAATAAGGATGTCATTAATAAACACAATGAAAAATTGATCGACGAACTCCCTCGACACCTTGTCCATCAAGTCTATAAACATTGACTGTGCATTAGTCAGCCTAAATCGCATGACCATAGTCTTATACAACCCATATCTCATAAAAATGACATCTTAAGAACATCCTACTCCAAAAATATCAACTGACGGGACCCCGACCTCAAATCCATATTTGATAATTACGAAGCACCCCTCAATTCGTCAAGTAAATCTTCAAAACAAGGTAACAATACATGTTACATGTGGTTAATGTGACACCCCGCCTAATAAAATACCGGGTGATTAGTCCTATATCAAATTAAAACAGGAATCCCAGTTGGTTCATTCTTGGCATCACTGTCGAAAACCTTTTTAAAAGATACTAACCACCTAGTATTCTAAAAATCGGTGCCAAACTTTATCTTTTTAATTAAACGAGACAAAACATAAGGAAATACATATAAACCATTCACAAGAACTGAATCAAATCAACTGAATAAATAATTAAACTACTTGATGAATAAACCATCGTCCACCAAAGTAAATAGTCCAATAACAATCATCCAACAACTGAATAAATAAATATAAAAACTGTACTGAAAAGTCTGGGCGACAAGCCCTAAGTAAAACTGAAACTGATAAATGATTACTACTCTAGAAAAGAATGAATGATGAGTCTAATCAAAGATCCTGCTAGCATTCACATGTGCTGCAGCTACGTGTCCCTGGAATAGAATATCAAGTCTGGCGTCCCTGTGGCTCGACAGCTAAAAGGTTTTGAAATTAGTTTTATAGCAAGGGATAGAACCCAAAACATTTTGAAAACATTTAGCAAATGATTAACTTGCACCAATAAAATATGAATGAATGCGCTTCATATTTTAGTTTGTTTCGCACTCCCTTAAGGACAAACTCACCCCTCAACTAAAATAACACATCAAGAACATCATTAGGAACTCCCATAAAGTCCCCAAAATGAATTAATTTCCCGTCCTCTACTATTTTTCAGAATTAGGGGAAAAACCCTGTTATTCGTTAGCCCATCTTAACACTAAATTATTATTTCAATTTTGTTCAAAATTAGTCTTGGCTTTCACATCTGACCATTTATACACAAATCTCAGATTATACATGAATCTCAACAAGAATTTCTAATCAGGAGATTAAATTACAAAAAACCCATTTTTGTACCTTCTTTACCCCAAAACGAATTTTTGATTCCCACATCACATAAATATGAATCGAAATACAATTAAATACTAGAGCAAGTTAACCACTTGCCTTACGGTTTCGTAGGGTCTGATTCGGAGTTATGATTCTCAAGGTTGACAATGAACTTCCCCTTTTCGTCTCTTTCCTTTGTCCCCCAAATTGGTTCCTAGTGCCTTTAACTGCACCTTAGGGTTTTCTCTCCCACTATGTGTTTTCAAATCTCCAATCAGACATTCCCCTTTTCCTTGTAATTAAGTAATTAGGTTTAATCCTGTTTTTAGCCTAATGGGCCAAGCCCAAGTGACCTAAATGTCCCCGTATGGACCCAACTGTGCTTAAAAACGTCCCGTGACCCGTTTACAACCCCTGGGTACACTTTTCCGACTATCTCAATCCATCCGGACTCAACCATACAGTCAGAATTGGCATGTAAATAAATTTATAAAAATCCTTATCTCGCACCCGAATTAGTCTATACCGACTCCCGGCTGAGATAAGTACATAGCCCGTTACTAATACCCAAAATGACGTAAATAAATTATTACTATTCCCTTAGTAATTAAATTTCCCTAAATATTAACCATTCACTCCTCGATTAATATTTAAATAATTATTACCATAATTAATTCAATTAAAATTACGATACACAAGTAATTTAGAATTTTCGAATTAATTAATATTAAATGCATAAAATTACGGGGTGTTACAGTTTATTTGATTTGTGTATTTTATCTCAAAATTGTCCTTAACATATCATATATTATTTTTTCCCACTAGAATATGCATACATTCATAACTTATTTTGAGATTTTGTTTTTTTTGGATTCAACAGTCTTTTTTGGAAAATATACATCACTTTGTGTTATTGCCAAAACCGTTCGCACAATGCCAAATAAGCACCGTACGCACGGAAGCACTTCTTTTGTGCACATGGACTTTGTAGTTAGAGGGACATTAAATTGTTTATATGGTTTTTTCAAAACTCTTAAAATTTTGGTTGAAGATTATAGTTTGCCCTCTTCTGTGATCATCTCTTAAGGTACTTGGAGTACATTTGGACATTCATCATACTCTAACCCTGGTTCATTTATTTTATAGGTTATCATTGACATAAGTACTCATTTTTTTATGTTCTTGGTGATTTCCTTGTATTATAGCTTCATCAATTTATATTTATCATGCTAAGTGTTTGATTTATGCTTATAGGTTATTATTTTAGATTTTAGGTTTCCATACCTTTGTGTTTGACATTCACTCTTTAGGATTTATTCTATTTTTTCTTCTGCATTCTTTTACACCATATTCATTACATATTAAGAGACTCTTGTATGTAAAAGAGTGAGACCTAGACCCTCAAGTTGTCCCAATAATAGTCATAATCTAGAGACTCACTGAGTTCACCTCCATTCATGTCACATTATTATTCTCAGGACACCAAATTCATGATACTAGCCCTTAATATGATAGTAGATTCCTATAGGAAATGATTCATTAGAGATGGATCCCCTTAGTGTGCTAGTTCTATGACTAGAGTGGTTAGGATTGAGAGTGATGTTCATTTAGAGCATCTTGATAGGAGTCGGGAAAGTTTATTTGTTCTACCCTTAATTAAGACTCTTTCTATGTCATAATTGTTATAGCCACACTCTTCAGCCAGGTCTAACAATGTTAAAGAGTTTTATGCAAATATGATCATGACCAAATATGCCACCCTACGGCGAATGGGATACTCGACTGTATATGCTTCCATGCCACGGCCGACCTCAATATAGGGCGGGGCCCTACTGAATTCGGTGTGCATCCCTAATGAATACAGGGGCACGAACCTCCTCATCTCAGGGCATGTCCCCCCATTAACCTACCGCGGAACTATCCAGTGATGTGACATCCTTGTATAAGTCTTACAGGATGCGGCACTCACGTTGTTTGCCTTACAGGCTGCATCCCTCTCCATTACAATTCCATACTTTATGTACTGTCACGTGCTCATTGTATGTACGTTTATCTCCTATAAATAGGGGACTACACCTCGAAAAGAGGGGATCGATTCCAGACACGTAGGGTAGGTTCAACAATACCGACTCTCTCTCCACTCAACCTCAACGTAAAACTTGGTGGTTGCTCATCCACATCACAGGGTCCCCTCTGGCACACAGGAATCATCAATCATCATGTACTCTTAAGGTATGATTATACTGTACAATACTTCACAAATAATGAGAACGGAGAAACAAAGTGGATGTAGGCCTATTTTAGGGGTTGAACCACTATATATCTTGTCTTCTCTCCATTTACTTGCCTTATTTATTCATTACATATTTTACATTTGACATGTTGGTACGAGAGCGACCAGTGGACGATTTCTCGTATCATTAATTTGTTGAGGTGGCCAGAAAAGCTGAGAGTTCCACCCCATAAGAGAAACAAAGATACTTAGTGCAAATTCCATCAGGACCATGGCCATGATACTGAGCAATGCTATGCTCTGAAGGATGAAATTGAAAGGCTGATTGGGCAAGGATTGCTGCGGAGGTTCCTCAAATATGTTTAGGGTATGCAACCTTATCTCGCTTGCCACATGCTCATTTTTCATGCTTATCTCTTATATTCCATTTGTCTATACTTTATAGTGACAACTCTTCTTATGCTGTTTTAAACTAAACTTCGTGTTATCCTTACAAAGTCATATATATATATGAATAGTTATAAAATCAAGTTCACTTTTATAGTGTCATATTCTGATTCTCATTTCGATGAAATGTTATCTTATAAAGACCATTTTTTTCTTAAAATAGATCCCGATCTGAGACAACATGTTATATCGAGAATGATAATATCTGAATGGGCCACAATGCTCGAGAAGATGCCTGATTGTTCGAAAGTTGGCGATAATTAAAAGTGGCAAAAGCAAATATTGGAAGTGGTTATACAAATTTGACTGCAACATCACTCACAAGGGCTTCCAATGCCCTTGCTTAGCTTCCGTGATGTGTTATTAGCTGTAAGGGCTTATAATGCACGTTCCTGGATTTCGGGATGCGTCATTCAGTCGAGACACTTGTAATATCTAGCTAAGGATGATTTTATATATATTCATAGCTATGGGTGGCTTAATAACATAACCCAGCCTGGGGAGGCTTGAAAGTATCCTATGTGTTAGCTGTGGGTGGCTTAATTGCATAACCCAGCCTGGGGAGGCTTGAAAGTATCCCATATGTTAGCTGTGGGTGGCTTAATAACATAACCCAACCTGGGGAGGCTTGAAAGTATCCTATATGTTAGCTGTGGGTGACTTAATAATATAACCCAGCCTGGGAGGCTTGAAAGTATCCTATATTTTAGTTGTGGGGTGATGAATCTCATAACCCAGCTTGGGGAGGCTTGAAAGTATCCTATATGTTAGTTATGGGTGGCTTAATAACATAACCCACCCTAGGGAGGCTTGAAAGTATCCCATATGTTAGCTGTGGGTGGATTAATAACATAACCCAGCGTGGGGAGGCTTGAAAGTATCCTATATGTTAATAATATAACCCATCCTGGGGAGGCTTAAAAGTATCCTATATGTTAGCTGTGGGTAGATTAATAACATAACCCAGCCTGGGGAGGCTTGAAAGTATCCTATATGTTAACTATGGGAGGCTTAATAACATAACCCAACCTGGGGAGGCTTGAAAGTATCCTATATGTTAGTTGTGAGTGGCTTAATAATATAACCCAGACTAGGGAGGCTTAAAAGTATCCCGTATATCCACAAAGGTCCGGGGAGGCTCGGTAATATTCCCTGAAAGGCAATTGTTGTTTTACTGCAATCATAAAAGCATACCAAAAGCAAAGGCAGTAAAGGTTAACCTGCCATGGCTAGGAACAAGAAGTATTTTCACATCTTGTTAGGTGTCGCGGCCTATAGTGCACTGTTGTTGATCAACGATACAGTGCACCTGTTAAAGAGACTAAGGGTTGGTGCGGGAATGATTTAGATTTAGTTCCAATTAAAGCTACTACAAAAGGAAGTTCAAATATTCAAAAGAACATCCCTATCAATATGGTCGCGGTACTGATATAGGGGCTGCTATTCTAGTAATTGCATGGATCAATAGGGTCGCGGCCCGTGTACATAAGCCATTCGAGTTACCGTCGTAGCCTATCTGAAGAAATTCATGCTATGGTGCCGCAGACATCATTTATTAGTTATACAAGTTCGTTTAATCACTAAGGCATTTTCAAATATAAAGACAGTTGTATTCAAGCCATCAAAGATGTACAGAAAGCATTCATCAAAGCATTAAAGCAAGCAAAGAAGAAGACGCAAAAGCCACAAGGAAATAAGGCCAAAATAATTAACGCAGAAAAGGTGGCTGCAGCCTTAATATTATTAGTTAAGGTTACAAGCACATAGGCCGCAGCCACTACAAAAGGAAAAATAACAAAGAGGGGACGTAGCCAACATAAAGAGTTCACAAAATTTTTAGAGGGTTGCAACCCTAAGATTCAACATCATCAGTTTCATCCCCTTCGTCCCCCTCCGTAACCGTCATTATCTCTTCATCTACGACAGCTGACTCAGCCTCGACCTTCAATTTGTATTTCTCCTCCTCCGCAGCCTTGAGCTCAGCAATGCAGTCTTGATGCTCTGCATCATTAAGTCTCCAGACAAGAACCTTCTCATTTTTCTCAAGTAAGTTCTTTATTATTCTCTGTCGTAGCTCCTAGTAGCCGCGAAGGTAGTCCCTGTTGTTGCTGAGAAAGAAGTCCCTAGAGCCTTTGAATGACTCCACTGTATGGTAAATGGCCAGCTGAAGGGCATTGCCATGGTCTGCCTCTATTTTCTTCATTGCCACGGCACGAGCTTCATCATCACATGCAGACTTGGCCTCCATCTCCTCATACTTCTTTTGAAGAAGTATGAGGTTGTTATTAGAAGTTTTCGTGACCAGTATGGCTTTCGCGGTCTGGTCTCTCGGAGGATTTTAGGGATTCCGTGGCCTGTTTGAAGTTCTCCTCCGCTTCCTCCCTTGCATTATTTACAGCAGCTAAGTCCATCTAGGGTGCCTAAATAGCCGCGACAACAGACTGCTTCCCAGTTTCAAAAGACGTAATCTGTAAAGCCTCCAGATCTATCGCATGCACCCTCTTTTCGGCCTCTTTCAGTTTTTACAGGGCCTCATACTTCCTTTTTTGGGCAACCATGACATCCGCGACCTGAAATTAAAAAGTTAGTAGCAATATATAGAATGTAAGAGAAAAGTAAAGAAAGCACTAAACACTTACCCTCAGAAGACTATGGAAGTAACAGTCCTCCAGGTCGTCATGGTTTTCTCCCACCAGCCTGTGGAGGTCTGCAGCATCAAGGGCCCTATTTATTCTCCGCGCAGCCTTCGCGGTAGTGTCCCATAAGGACTCAGGGTCGGGTTATCTCAACTGAGGTCGCGAATGACCGTCAGGACCAGAGACGTCGCAGCACTGTGGAGGTGCCAAGTTTTCATTAACTACAACTATAGGTGGAAACGAAAGAGAAGTTTAATGAAACGGAGCGTCATAAGTGAACATCAACGCTGCCGCGGTCAGGTTGGCACCAATATCATCATCAAACTCAGCTTTCGGTTGGCTTGCAACATTTTCCATTATCTTCGCGGACTGAGTTGCGGTCGCAGCAGGTGGATTTTGATCGTCATAAAGGACCACGATAGAAGCTTTAATCTTGATCCTCTTCCTCTTTCTTCTTCTTACAATATTGTTGAGAACTGTGGCATCCTCGTCTATTTCCGCCAAATGTGCGACCAACAGTTCCCTGTCAACCTCCCCACCTGAAAAGGGAATAGCAACAGTAAATATTCGGACAACAAAAATTACTGCGACCAAAAACTGATGGTCAAATTATTACCTCCGGTGCCCATGTTTATTGGAATGGACTTACTGGGAAAGAACCCTGCTTCAAATACAGTTGCTGATGTAACAAGGGCACTGAACTTCATATGCTCGGTAGGAACTGTCGTGGCCTCCGCAACCCTCTTCTCCTGCCGCTTGCTCAAGTGCAAGTTGTCAAGAACTGCAAAAAAGCAATTCAAAGGTTTGTGGAGGTTAATTTGAAACTATGAAGAAGGACGCAACTATAATCCAAATACCTAGCATGGAGGGAGAACCCCATTGTTGCGGCATTCGATACGACTTCTCCCTCTCGTTCTCTTCATGTTGGATCTCCCAGCCTTCCACGAAGATGTATAAATACTTACCCTTCCAGTTCTTTACATTGGTTGGCCTCCCAAATAAAGGGTCTCATCCCTACAGCGGATGGAGAAGTAGTAGTAACCGATGAATTTCACAGAGTTTTCCTTTGGATAGTAGAAGTGAAAAAACTCTGTGGGAGTAATGTCCTTTCTAAATTTATTCTCCCAAAGAACGACCGCAACAAGTATGGCCCTTCAGCCATTGGGATCTAACTAGGTTGGTGCCAGTTTTATGGTCAGAAAAATGCATCGGATGGGAATAGGAACTGGAAGCCGCAGCTCATAAACAAAGGCATGAAGTCGGAAGAAAACTCCATCATCATCCAGAGCTATGCAAGGTCTTTAGTTCACGGCAGGTGCTGAGCACACCAAATTTTTTGAAAATTCGAAGGCCTTAGCCACCTGGTCAACCCAGTCTTGGATTATGATGATGCGAATATCAAGCACAGCTAGGGGTCTCTAAGCCCTCTCCGATGGACCAGTTGGGTTATCCCTAACTTTTGCGACATCAACTCCTACACCTAATGGGTGATTACTTGAATTGGCTTCCTCTTCCATTGGTGGGGACTCAAAATCCTTCCTAGAGGCAGAATCTGCGAAGTCTAAGTCTAGTATCATGCAGTTGGGGAAATCCCTCAGTTGAGAAGGCCCTATTGATCTCAGAGGGGGCAAAAAAGAGAGTTCAGGAGGAGAGGTTCTAAAATGCTTTGCCCAAAATTCTCTCAAAAATTTATCTGGTTCAAAGCTCATATAGCTGCAGCAATACCTAAAAAGCAGAGTCCGCAGTTAGGCACCGCAACCAGTATGGTTTGAAAAAGACTTTAAGAAGCCGCGGTAAGATCAGTTATATGAATAATAAATAGAAGTGATCAAAAAGACTGGCCAAATGAAGTGGGTTCTATCCATAAGAGACAATTATCACTGCGGCATGTTGGTTTGAAGGAAATTATTTCCCTACTGTAGTTGGTAATGGACTAAAACACTGCTAACCCTATTCATTGAACCTAATGGATTACCCTCTAACCCTACCATCCGTAGTCATATCCTATGTCAGCAAGAGAGCTTATACTGTCGCGAAATCTTACTAAAATGAGTGATTATAGTCTACAGTCCATGGCCATCTCTAAAATTACTAAAGACCCAGAATATAAAGCATGCACTTAAAGAACATCAAGAACATCCAACTACAGTTTGATTTTAGGGAATTCTTATAATTATTCATGATGGATGTATATTTGGTTCTTGGAGATTTGAAGATCGTTCAAAATGCAAGAGGGGGGATTCAGAGCCCTAAAAGACAACTTTCGCTGTGGCAGATTGATTGGATATGTCTAGCATCGTTGCTACTCACTATTCATCAATGATTCGCGGAGGATAAATCTAATAACCTAAGGGGCAGCAACAATCGCCCACTGTATGCCGTGGCCAAGGTTCGAAAGGGGATATTCAAGGGACCTCTAGATTACTGATATTATATTATGCCGTGACCTCTTTCTCAAACAGTTAAGTATCTAATGCTTAGTCACTTTAAGATCAAATACACAGAATATGAAGAGTTTATTAATGAACAGCAAGAACAATTATATGATTTCATAGGATTCAACACAGATACGTACTATGTTGCTCAAGCATTTTGAAGATCAGGGGTTCAGTTCAGCATACGAAGACTAATTCAAACAATTATTACAATTATTTTAATGAGGGTATTAGCAGATTATTCAATTGGGGATCAGGGGTCCAGTTCATGTGTGATTCGATTCTAGGGTAATGGCAGATTATTCATTTAGAACCCTAAATTCCTATCAAGCAATGCAGAAGATCATGTATTCGATTATTGAAGAAGTACGAGCTACGAAAACCATTTGAAAAGATGATTGGTTGAAAAATTACTTGGAAATGAAGAAACTTGCAATGCTCAGCCTCAAACCGCCTTGCTCCACCACACACAGCCTTAGAAGGTCGCTAAAATACGTAAGAGAAAGGAAGAACATAATTCGCTCTCGATTTTCTCTCAAATTTTTGGAAACGTAATGAAGTACACAGCTAGAAACCATTTATATAAGAGAGCGCGAAAGATGAATCGTCGCATTGGGCATACCGCGGCACCAAAGAAAACTTAATTAAGTTGCATCCCCAATAAAATTCTCCTGGCACTATGACTTGGGGGCTTATTGATAAAACAAATATAGCACCATGTTGCGAATGAGATACTCGACTGCATATGCTTCCATGCCTAGGTCGACCTCAACATAGGGCACGACCCTACTGAACTCGCTCTGCGACCCTAACGAATATAGGGGCGCGACCCTCCTCATCTCAAGGCGCGGCCCCCCATTAACATGTCGCGAAACTATTTAGTGTTGTGACATCCTTGTATAAGTCTTACAGGATGCGACACTCATGTTATTTTCCTTAAGGTCGCATCCCTCTCCGTTAAAATTCCATCCTTTGTTTACTGTCACGTGCTCATTACATGTAAGCTTATATCCTATAAATAATAGACTACACCTCGAAAAGAGGGGACCAATTCTAGACACACGGGGCAGGTTCTACAATACCGACTCTCTCTCTACTCAACCTCAACATACTACTTGGGGGCTGCTCATCCACATCACTGCCACCCCTCTGGCACACTAGAATCATCAATCATCATGTACTCCCCTTTATTCTCATACTTGTACGCCTCTTTAGGCATTATTATACTATATAATACTTCACATATAATGAGAACGAAGCAACATAGTGGACGTAGACCTATTTTAGGGGTTGAACCACTCAATAACTTGTCTTCTCTCTATTTACTTGACTTGTTTATTCATTACATATTTTACATTGGACTTGTTGGTACGAGAGCGACCAGTGGACGATTTCTCGTATCATCGACCATCACCAATCTTCATATTCCGACCTCTTATGTCCATTATTTTTTAGTTTTTTTTACACAGGATGTGCTTAGTTCTCATCTCGGTGTTGTAAGAGTTGATGATCCAAACTATACACAATTTATCGATGACATTTATGCTCATGATCAGATTGCCATGTTCTTATCTTAAAGGCATATGACTTGGATTGGGAGTTTATTTTTTAAAATTACCTCGAGCAAGAATATTTTATAGTTCACCTTTTGGTTATTATAACACTATGCATCGGCATCATTCCCAGTATTTCTCTTTTTTTATAAATCGGTTGATGTTTTCATTAGCTCATCACAAATTTATCAATTACTCCACTCTCATCATTGAGGTGATTCTTCATTCACATTTAAATGAATCTCAAGAAGCTGTATCTTATGAGCATATGATTATCGGATACATTTATACCTTATTTGTTGAGAGGATTGATTCTGAAGAGTTTTTTTTTATTCTATGACCTAATTATAGCATTAAGACTTAAATCTCTACTAGTCAGACTTCTCAATGACCTCATTCATAGCCCATATATACTGAGGGAGTTATAGCAGCTCATCAAACTCATCAAACATCACATGATTATTTTAATACTTAGTTTGCCGATATACGGGATGCTTTTAATAAGATGGATGCACGAATTTCTTATACTTATAATCACTTTTATTTTTGTCTCAATCATATTGATAGAGAGATGGATGAACTACTGAACAATGTCGCTCTATTGGGCATTATAAGGTGTACAAGACTTGCACCTGATACTAACACATCTACATTTTTATCTCCACCTAATCTACACAAAGTCCCGGTCTTATACTTGATGATGACGGTGATGATGATAGTGGTGATGATGATAATGTAATGACGACTATGACTACGACAACGATGATGACACTATTAATGAGTGGAAAAAGTAGGATTATAATTTTTTTTTGTAACTCTATAATTTTCTTTTGTAAATATTTTTGTACGTTTTTATTAGTACTTTAAATATTTTATGGATATTTGGTTAATATACACCTATTTATTTTTGGATCTTATATTTGGATAAAAATACATTTTGATGATTTTATGTATTATTTACTTATCCATATACTTTTTTTGTTTAATCATTGCCATATCCATTGCTCTATCTGATATCTTCTATTCATATATATTTATGTCACGTATCCTCCTTAACATGTTTTCATGGTTTATATAGCGTATCTACTAGTTCATGGTTTGAAATTCATTGATCTTGTATGATGCTTATACTCACGATAATTCCCATTTTGTCCACTTGATATAGCATTAGTTATTTCACATTTTTTCTACCTTTTGCTTTGATGTTGTTGTTATACATTATAATTATTTCTTTATTTTTCGTAATAAATCTGTTAATTATGTCCTTCTGGTTCTCTTTAACTTTTCATATAAAAATGCGAACAAACATCTATCATCGATGGAGTTCCCTCGATTGTTCATTTTTATTGGGGATATTCATTTGTTTAGGGATTTAAGGGGAGAAACATTGATTTGGGAGATGTTTCATTCAAGGGGATCATATACATACTTTTTGTATTTGATGATATTACATGGATTTATCTATTTGCATATGTTTTCATTCCTTTTACTATCTACGTATCTCTTATTTACTTTTGGAAGATTACCATATTAATGGGGGATAATCTTCATGCATACTATTTCTTATATGATCTTGTATATTTGATTCCTACATTTTAGGTTTAGTCATGTTGATGCATCTCAATTCCATGTTTTAGACAAAAAAATTTATGTTTCTTTGGTCTATGGATTCTATGTGTATTACATCTTAATACTCACATTATGTCTAATGTGGACTGCGTTTGGTAGGTGAAATCATGATATTTTTTAGATTTGGGAGTTATGCAATGAAATAAGTAATGGGGGAGATTGAAAATATAAGCTTTTATGTATATATATATTATAGTTTGCTAAATTCCTTGTCAAAGCATTTGGGTCTTGCATCATTTAATATAAAAATATTAAATCGTTGTAGATGTTGCGTTGAGAGTGAGGCTTTTTCACGAACATTGGACATTGAATATCTACTCAGCATCTCTATAACAAAAGGACTTCCGTTATTGAAATTTACTATATCTAAAGATATACTCCTTATCTCTATAACAAAATATTTACTTAGCATCTCTATAATGAGTTTTAATAAGTGTTGCCCATTTGATTCGGTTTTGTGATTGAACATCTATTATTATCCACACTCAAGCTTTTTGATAAATTTGTGCTTTAAATTTAAACAACAAGTTTTTATATTAGATAAGAGTTATGTATAACCTTGGGAAAAACTAACTTTTTTTAAAAGTGATTTTACTTATGGTGTTTGAATTATCTATCTCAAACCATTCGTATGTTCCTAATTTGGACATCTGCACACGACCCTTCAGTCTTTTAGCCTATCTGGGAACACCGGTTAAATTCATGCACATAGATCCAAATTAACCCCATGCATAAGAATTCAAGTTTTAAGTGTTTCGTGGAACACTTGATTGAACCATCTGTACGGTGCTAAATATCACCTATGCGCATGTTGGATCTAAATTTTGAATTTTTTTTTATAAATACATATTTTTGCATCCACTTAAAAAAATATGAGTTCTAATTTACTTTTCAACAGCTTCGATATTATTTTTTAGGTTGAGATCTTTCTAATCGATTATCTTTATTCAAATTAACTTCTTCATTTCAAAACTGATTAAAAACCTAGTTTTGTACTTGATCTATGGATTGTAGTGAATTGAGTGATTTGAAATCAGATCCACTTTCCTAGATTCAATCTAAATGATGATGCATCTGAATTATATATCTACACTTAAATATCTAAAGTTGAGTGGTCTCGAGCTATTTGATACTTACAGGAATAATGTGACTCTTACGAGGAGAATGCACTTATTTGTTCACCTTGTAAAGCTTCGTATTCATCGCACATCATCATTGGAATAGAAACCCTATCATAGGACACTCCTAAGCACCTCCTTAGGTCCTTATCACTCACTTATCTACTACAAACCCTAGGTCACACCCTGAGTACTGATCTAGAGGCCATCGGTCACTCTCGAGCCCCGTTTGACTCCGATTAACTTTCTCGCCAAAAAAAAAGATTAATGAATATTTGAAGGTCTCCAAATACCCTTTCCAATGGTCATCCATGGGCACGAATCGGCCTTAAGGTTAAGACGAACGCTCTGTTATACTGTTAAAAGATGATATCGAGGACACTGGGTGCTCTCGGGCCCCATTTTGATCCCAATAAACTTCCTCGTCTAAGTGGAATCTCAATGAGTCTTCTAAGGGTTACAAATCTCCTTTACAATGGTATACCCCATGCATAAATAGGCCTTACGATTCAGACAAATGATCTATTTAACCCCAAAAATTGATCCGGAAGCCATCGAGTGCTCCCGAACTCCGTTTGACTCCTCTCAACTCTTCATCTTGAATGAGAATGAATGAATATTTGAAGGGAACTAAATACCCTTTCCAACTGTCCATCCGGTGCGTGAATCATACTTATGGTATGGACGAATGACCCATTTTACTCCTAAGAGTCACTGAGCACTCCCGAGCCCCGTTTGACCATGGTTAACTCTCCGAACCGAAAGAATCAAAATCAATCCTAAGGCTCTTAATACCATTTCCAAGAGTTTGTCCCGTGCAGTAATCGTCCTTATGATTCATATGAATGATCCATTTTCCTTCGAGAATTTCTTGTCTAGTGACCAATGAGCGTTTTTTTATCCCCGTTTGACCTCGATAAATTCTCGAACCCATGAGTGGCTCAATGGATTATTAACGGGATCTAAATACCCTTTTCAAGGGTCCACCACATACTGCCGCTTTTCCAAAAAACTTGCCTCAGTCTACCAATTGGCAACCTGGGATGCTTCCTATCGGCAGTATATTTAGGGCTCCATGCTGATAGTAAAGTCTACAACAATGCCAATTGGCACCCCCTTGTAACCGTAAATATAATCCATCACCTCACTTTGAAAGATACACCTCAGCACCCCTGAATATCCATCTTATCAATTCAGAGAGAATTCCCTCGAATACAGAGCATTTCTTTCTTTAAATGCCTATTTCCCACATTGCTTCCATTATTTTCATACTCTTTTGAGTAAATTCTCACCCACCTCCTCAAACCACCACCACTTAACCTTGAGATAAGTGCATCTACAAGCAAGATCTACTTCAACTCGTAGAGGGGTGTTTTGGCTTGCTCACTATATTTGGGTGAGGGACCCCTCGATCCCTCCTACAATGAGATTTAGGAGAGCCCTCATGTAGTGAGATTTGGATGAGGGATCCCTCAAGCTCTCTTGTAATGAGATTTGGGCAAGAAAACCCTTCAGCCATCCTGCAATGAGATTTTGGAGAGGTACCCCTCTAGCTCTCTTACAATGAGACTTTATTGAGGGACCCTCCACCCCTCCTGTAATGAGATTTGGGAGAGGGGCCCCTCCAACCCTCTTATACTAATATTTGGGTGAGGGATCACTCCAACCGTCTTGCAATGATATTTGGGCGAGATATCCCTTCAACTATCCTACAATGTGATTTGGTATAGGGACCCCTCTAGCCCTCCTGTAAAGATATTTGGGCAAGGGACCACTCCAGACCTCCTATAATGAGATTTGCACGAGAGACCCTTTGGCCCTCCTGTAATCAGATTTAGGGTAAGGGACCCCTCCTGTCCTCCTACAAACAAGTTCCAATGATATTTATTAGAAGGAACCCCTCCAAGACCTCCTTCAAATTCAAAATATTTTTTACGAGATGGACCATCTTCCCCCAATCAAAAACCAGTTGAAACGATTCCTAGACAGGGGAGTCCACAAACAAGGATCCTTCTCCCGAGACCAACCAAAAAAAAAAAAACCGGTGAGGAAGCCTATGGTGAAGGACTCCTCTAGTAAATGTTCAAATAGTATTTGTTTTCCAGTAGGAGGACCCAAGAAGTTTCCCTCTAAACAGAATAGGTCGGGATGAGGGGATCCCGCATGAATAGTCCATCATCATAAAAAAAAATCTTTTACAGAATAAAAGTTCTAACACTTACTTTCTTATACAGGTATCCTAGTTGAGTAGACTAGGCTTAAATAGACCCATTGGGATCTCTTGGGATTTTTGGCTTGGATCTGAGGAACAAGGTTTGTTGAGCAAACTGAAATGAGCAACCAAGAGGTTGCTCACCAAAAATGAACTTTTTTTTATAAAAATGATTTTAGAGAAGGGGGTCCTCCCCTCCTCTCAAGAGAAATGGTCTTAGAAGAGGTGGTCCTAGGGACCTCCCCTCTCACGTTTATATAGTTTATACCACAAGTTACGATTTTAAAAGATATTTACCAAATCAAATATTTTGTCTCCATTAGGATACATATTTTGTTTTTGACTTTGGCTCACACCAGGTGGAACCTGTGAGAGGGGACTGGAGGTTGCCCATAGGTAGGGACAAATGGTACATTACAGACCTTACAAACCCTATTAATTTTGGCAGCCAAAAGTGTCAACTCAGCCTTAGTGCCCAAGTATAAATAAGACCCCTGAGGAAGGTCAAATAACAATCAGAAACTCAAATCATACCATTACTCTTCTAAAATCACACCAGACCACTTAATATTCTCACTCTTCTCTCTCTCTAAGTATTGAGTGCTTATTTATTCACTCCCACACTAACAACCACTATTCCCAGGAGACGCAATTGAGAAAAGTTACTATTATTGTTGTGAAGTTCATCTTGTTGTAAGCAATAGTGCTTGCTTTGGTTCCATTTTTACTAAAAGGTGAAGGGTTTACCTGGTGCTACTCTAGTAATTCTTAAAAACCTTGAAGACGTAGTTCATTGAAGTAGTTCACGCCTCACCTATTTTAGTATCTTATCAGAACCCAGTCACACTACCCTCCTACATTTGCCGACTCTGTTGGGGAGGTGTCCTCACTTCCATGGATAAAGAAGGTTTCAACATATCTAAGAAGCTAGTTTTTTAAGACATTACACCTGGAAATGGAACACAAAGTGATCAGACCGATCAGGAGGATGTGGTGTAACCGTATCTAAGACACCTGATCCAGAGGGAGGGCAGACCAGCTCATCGACAGTAGCTCCGATGATAGTGGCACTATTGTGAAAAGTGGTGCCCAAGAAAATTGAGGCACCATCAGGCTCACTAGCAGGTAAGGGAATGAGTTTGGACGAATCACCATTCAAAGTTCTTACAATAGAGGAGGTGAGAAAGTTTCTAGCCTCCTCTCAGAGGCTATATGAAGAGTTGCATGACCCCTACCACAAGAGGTGAAGGAGAAGCCATACACAAAGTGGTATATTCCACCAAAGTTTATCGAGTTCGGTGGAAAAGGGGAGAATCCAAGAGAGAAAGAGAAGAGGTTCGTTGAGTACCTGGAAGTGCATGCAAATGATAAAATTTTGAGATTTTCTCCAAGACCCTTATAGGGAAGACCTAAAATAATTACTCCCATTTAGCACCCAACAATATCCCCGCATGGAAGGATATGCACATGCAGTTCCTCCAAAAGTTGTTCATAGCAGAGAATGAATTCACGTTGAGACACCAGGTACAAGAGGTTCGGAATCCTGGTGAGGAGTTAATGAAGTATATCAAATGTTTTCGCGAGAGTGCACTGGATGCCCATGAGGATGTAGCAGAGGCCAGGTTATTGCAAATATGTGTGGAGGGACTCTTGGAGGAATACAAGTTGCATTTTATCAATGAGACTAGAGATCGAAATTTTACAGAGTTCACCATGTCTGCCAATATTATAGCCATAATAATCAATAGGTCATCAAGTTGGAGGATAGAAGTGCCACTGACTTTTGAAATATTTCAAGTCTCGAGGTGGCAAGCAGTTAATTATGTGGATGGAAGCTCAAAGGGAAATAAGGGAGGCCCTGGCTGTAAGAATAATATCCCAGGTAATAAGAAAACATTCATGGAGGATGCCCCACCCCCACTACCTTACTGCATACCAGAAGCAATGGATTGTTATCGTAAATTGGTACGAGAGGGGGTAGAAGGTCCCCCTCATTTCAATGGGAAAATCCCAACATCAGCTGAAAAATTTAATCCTAAGTATTATGAGTTGCATTAGAGGGTGAAGCACTCCACTAAGAACTATAACTATTTGAGGAGGATCATTGGCGAATTGGTGGCCAATGGTACGTTTCAAATACCATCGGTGGATTTTACCGATAACCCACTCCCAGCACATCACTTTGGCACTGCAAATATGGTAGTGGCATGATAAAGAAGCATATCGAGATCTAATGGAGTGGGAAGGTAGCGAGAAAATATGCAAAGAGCTAGAGGGGCTATCCCTAGACAGTAAAAAGAGAACTGAGCAGGAGACGAGACGCGAAGAGTGATTTTTCACTCCTGACCAAGAAGAGAATGGAGGTGGGGAGGTTAACCAAATGAACCCATCGGAAGGAAAAGTGGATGTCATCCTTGCTCTGGATGAGTGGGGAGATATGAAGCAGAAAATGTTTGTAAATCCCAAACATGTTAAGTGTACTCAGACTCTGATTGTGAAGTCGTAGAGAGGAGTCCTAAGTTCAAGTGGTTCTTCGACCGGATAGGAGTAAAGTATAACACCAGAGTAGTCGTCACAAGGAAAGTATTATAAGTAATGTAGCAACGTGATAGGCAGGTGTCATACTTACACAATCGCTCGTTGTACGTGATATCTATGATCAACAGAATCTCCTTCCCTAGAGAATTGATGGATGGAGGGTCATCTATTAAGATTAGGAAAATCAGTATGTTGCATAAAATCGGGATTGATCAAGAGAAGGTAGTACTTGTGCCATTGCTACTTTTAGGATTTGACAGTGCCAACGTGCAATACCTAGGATATATTAACGTGGGAATTAATTTGGGAAATTTCACTTCCCACATCAAGTTCCACATCATCAACGTCAACACCATCTACTAGTTGATCATCGGAAGGGTGTGGATGCATACCCATTGCATAGTGCCCTCAACGTACCACCAATGTGAAAAAGGCAACATTTGATGAACAAAGATCATAATCAAATCCACATAAAACTCATTCTCTATTGAGGAGGGCCACCTGGTGGATGCGGCATTTTACACTTAACATGATGAAGAGAGGAAGAACTTTGCAAGAAATCTAGAGGAGAGGAAAATGGTTGGAGGAAGTTCCCATCCAAAGAATTTTATTCATGATCGCTTGGGGGAGAGAATGATCCCCCTTATAACAAAAGGCAAGAGGAAGGTGAAGGAGGTAACCAAACCTCCTCGAACTTGCAAAAATGTTATCCTACCTGTTGGGAAAGTTATATACCATTTATAACAGTATGCACAGGTGGCATTTTGGGATGAGAGCGTCGAACCGGTACCAGAGTGTTTTGTGGTGGATGAGTCCCACATCATTAAACATGTTGAGTAACTAGAAAAGGCTCCGGTGTTCATGCAAGATGGACCTAGGGAGTAGTTGAAAAAGTTAAAGGAAATCAACCTGGGAGTAGAAAAGGGTGAAAGTAGACCCATTCTAATTTCCAAGAGTCTGAACCCAAATCATAAAGGAGACATCACCAATCTACATAAAGAATTCACCAACGTATTTTCCTGGAAGTACACGAACTTGCTAGGAATAAATCTACAAGTAAGATCGCAGCATTTGAATGTTCTTCCCAATGCTCTTCTAATCAGGAAAGCAACACCTACGTATAAAGCTGACCTCGACCTAAAGATAAAAGCAAAAGTAGAGAAGTTATTGGCGGCGAGGTTCGTTAAGCCTATTGAGCATCCTCTATGGCCTTCCCGCATTGTACCGGTGGATTTTCATGACTTAAATCGAGCATGTCCAAAGGATGAGTTTCCCCTACCCAGTATAAATACCTTAGTTGATGCTACCACAGTCCATGAGATGCATAGCTTTATGGATGGGTACGTCAGCTATAATTGGATTAAGGTTGACCCGACGAATGCAGAGAAGACTGCCTTTCGCGCGCCATTGGGAAACTTCCACTATACAGTCATGCCATTTGGATTGAAGAACGATGGGGCCACTAACCAGCTGACCATGATGGAAATATTCCATGATTTGTTTCATGATAAACTATAATTTTATGTGGACGATCTGGTGGGGAAATCCAAAAGAGAAAGAAAGCATACACAAGACCTCCGAAAAGTGTTTAAAATATTTAGGTATAAAATGCGGATAAAACACTCGAAGTGTGCCTTCGGGGTCACCGCGGGGAAATTTTTTAGGTTTATCGTGAATAGGCAGGGGTGAAAGTTGATGCTGAAAAGATGAAGGACATAATAATGATGAAACCCCCGAAAAGTCAGAGGCATCTCATGTGCTTCTTAGCAAAGGTACCCTACCTAAGAAGGTTCATACTTGCATTAGCAAAGGTGACTCACCCATTTACACTCCTACTGAAAGAAAAATCCAACTGAACCATGGGGGGGGGGGAGGGGGACTAGAAGAAATCCTTTGATAAGATCAAATAAATTTTAGCCTCTCCATCCACGATGATCCCGCTAAAGGCTGGGGAACCAACGTTGATCGACCTCACCTCAGCGAAAAGATCTATACGGGCACTGCTGGCCCAAGATAAGGAAGGCGTGAAGAAAACGGTGTACTACCTATTAAGGGTGATCTCAAGTACATAATCAAGATATAACAATGTGGAGAGACACTCCCTTGCCCTAGTATTTGTGGCTTAAAAGTTGAGACACTACCTGTTGGCCTTTACAGTCCATATAGTCACTAAGTGCGACCCTATCAAGTTCTTCCTGGCATAGACGGTCCTGGTAGGACGAGCAGCGAGATGGTTCTTAATTTTTGTCCGAATACGACCTGAAGTGCATAGTGCCCAAAACTATCAAAAGTCAAGCTTTAGCGGATCCGTAGGACCACTTCCCCAATAGGAATTTTGAGCCCCCCATTGAAGAGTTACTTGGGGAGAATTGCCAAGCATGCATGGCGGAAGAAATAGAGAAGTGGGAAATGGAGTTTGATGGATCTAGTGCCCAATGAACGGGAGGTGCTGGCATTACACTCTCAAATAGTAAGGAGAAGATCACCATCTCCTTCAAGTTAGACTTCAAATGCTCAAACAATGTGGCTGAGTATGAAGCTCTCATTTTGGGTATGTTGGAAGCACTCCAAAGGGGCATCAGAGTATTTTGCATACGGCGGGACTCTAACATGGTGGTGAAATAGGATAATGGGTAATTATCCCTCAAATATTTTAACTTGGCACCTTACAGATACATCATCCAGAAGTTATTTGGATAATTACTAGAAGTGACCGTTGAGCGGCATGCACGAACAATGAATATGCATCCTGAATCACTAGCAACAATAGCCCAAAAGTTAAACGTGGATGATCCAGAAGCATTGAACCGTAAGCAACAATAGAAGTGCGATGGATAATAGTGCCTACCATAGTGAAGTCCTTATTTTTAAATAATGAGACGAAAGATAGGAGGTACCTAGTTGTGAAGCAATTACAAACGAGATAAGGAATAATGAAGATGTTATAATTGGCTAACTATCACCTGCTGTAAGGAGCACTTTACTTCAAGAGCCCTGAAACATTCCTAGCAAGGTGTGTGGGAGAAAAGGAAGCTACAGAGAGGTTGGAAGAAATGCATGAAAGGCAATATGGGGACACTGATATACTTCTTTATCGTCAGTTGCAGCGAAGGGGGCTATTATTGTCCCATAATGAGTGCAGAGGATGCTTGTCTATAAAAAAGTTGTTTAAAGTGCCAAAACCCTTTTTATCAGCCAACAGAAGCCAATTTTGTGAAGGCCTTTGAAGATTAGAGGCAACCATACATAGCCTATATGAAAGATGGTGATTTGCCTACGGAGAGAGAGGATGAGATTTATCTCAGAAAGAGAGTAGCTTGATTCTACTTGGTAGAGGGAGAACTCTATAGATAAGGCTACAATGATAAATAACTTAAATGTGTAGCAAAAGAGGACGCAAGAAAAGTGTTAAAGGAGGACCATGAGCCTTCTCACATGGGAAGTTCCAAACTATATGATCAACTAATGACATTAGGGTATTACTGGCTGACCATAGAGGTTGACTCCGTTCGTTATGTGAAGAAGTGTAAAGATTGCCAAGTACATGGCAACATGGTGCAAGCCCCTTATGCCAGCTTGAAAAGCCTAGAAGCTCCCTACACCTTCCACACATGGGCATTCGATTTGAGGGAAAGATTACCCCGGCCGTTCAAGGAAAAGCTTTCCTCATTATCCCTAGGAAATTGTATATCAAATGGCCAGAGGCCATTCCTCTAAGAAGGGTGAGTACCCAAGTGGTAAACTAGATTATCAAGGTGTATATCATATGTAGGTTAGGTATGTCCAAGGTGATTCTAATAGATAATGAAAAATAATTCGTATGCAAGGAGATGGAACTTCTCTCTGACAAGTATAAAATTATGCATAACAGCTCAACAATCTCTTACCTAAAATGAAATGTCCAGTCGGAGGCCACCAACAAAACCTTGATCAATATCCTGAAGAAGATGCTGGAAGACATGCCAGGGGCATGGGATGAGAAGCTACCCTTTGTGTTATGGGTTTATTGCACTTCAAGACAAAGCTGATCGGATTTACCCTATTCTCACTTGTGTATGGGACTGAAGTTGTCCTACCGGTGGAACTGGCAATACTCTCAACTAGGGTCTCTCTAAGCAATGAAATCATCGTCAACCCATGGCACGTGAAGCTGGAGTCATTAAATGACCACATATATAAGGCACGGTAGAACTTCAAAGTTTACACCCAGCAGTTGTCCAGAGATTATAAAAACCTAGTCAACCCTAGAGATTTTCAAGTTGGATACTTGGTCCTTCGAGCATCAACTCATCACCTCCACATCATGTCATCATCGAAATTCAAACCCAACTAGGAAGGTCTCTTTGTGGTAAGAGGGGTAGGGAAGTCAGGATATTTCCAGATTTTAGAGCCGAAGAGCGACTGTCTCCAATCCATCAATTGCAAGTGGCTAAAGGGGTATTATGCCTAGTTCTATTAAAATTCATTTCTGTAATAGAATTTGAGCGGTTTACTCTCATACCAGGAAAGTTCTTTTTTATAAAAAATTATAGAGCAATACCATCTTGTAAAAAATACACAGCAAAAAGGAAATGAACAACAACACCTTTTTATCATTGTATCATTGATGTTTATTTTTATTACTTACCTACTGATTGAGGTAGACTCAACAAAATATTTTTTCAAAAATTTTCTCTACTAGGCTAGAAGAGGGTCCATGGAAAAAAAGAGGAACTTTGATCATTACACTTTGGAGGGTACATCAATCCTAAAAGAAAAGTATATTGAGAAAAGTCTTTCTAGACATAACAAATAAATAGTTTTATTCTTGTTACCAAATCAGTAGGAGGAAATCCTCTAAGTATTTAAAACAAATTACAACAAGATTTATAGCCTAGAGAACAAGTTTTAACCTTTGTTCTCAAAGAAATGCTTTACTTAGCCAGTTAAATAGAAATGTGAAGAAGACCCCCCCCCCATACCCACCCACACACAGACATATTTTTAAGACCATGAAATCTCTTAAGAAAAATGTAGAGCAAAGGACCCCGTAGACCAGGGGCTACTTTAATTAAAACAAAAATTGTTTACCATTTACTTATTTCATTTGTAAAGATTGTTTTCAAACAGTGCCTAAAGGAAGGAGATGGGGTTACCCCCCCCCCCCCCCCCCCCCCAAGCTATTCCTTGTGAACACATATAATAATATGTAAGATTAACCTCAAATACAGAAGGGGCAACTTCAAAATAGTATCCTACCTAGATAGCATGCAAATACCCCGTAGTCCTATGGGTTTGCACTAAAAAAATGTAATTGTATATGACTTGCTCAGTTTAATGCAAGTACCCCATTGTATATGGGGCAACCTAAATTGCCCAAATGCTCATAAAAAATTAAAGCAAGTCATAGTAAACAGATGCCAAAAGCATAGATAGAGGCAAAGGAAAAGAAAAGTACAAGAGAAGGATAACAATGTTTCTCATTTATAAGTGACCATCTCTTTACATATGAAAAAAAAAATAGTACAAGTCATGAAACAGTCTATCCACTAGAGATAACAAAAAGAAAGTCATCGTGGTTAAGGGTAACAGCTTATGATGGACCAGCATCTCGCACGAACTCCTCCTCCAACCTGGCCAACATGGCCTCATCCTCATCGTCACCAGACACATGTTTAACAAGTTAGTATTGAAGCGATGCAATCTTACCCTTGATCCTCGTAACCTCAGCCTATCGCTGCTCGGTCCTAGACTGTCTAGATGTGTGAAGCCTTGACATCTTTCAGAAGGGAATGCTCAAAAAATAACGGACTCGAGCATCAAGCAAACCCATATAAAAATGGTAGAAATTCTCTAGATCATCGATAGAATCCAAGGACAGCAAGGTGGAGGCACTAGTCAGCTATGTGGGAGAAGTAGCAAAGAAGTCATGAATATGGCTATCAAGAGCCTTCAAGTTGAACACCGTGTGGGCTATCAATATGAATATAACACTTTGAGATGTGAATGTCTCAGGATGATGCTCCAAAATCAAATCTAAGATATGGTTCTCTTATGCCCTGAACCACCTTAGTCGCTCCTCGCACCACAATTTACTCATAAAAGCCGAAGGAGCCTCCACATCAGCATCACCATTTGAATGGACTGATTCTATCTAGAATGGGTGGTAAGAAGACTCCCCACTAGATACAGCATCACCAGCTCTAGAAGTGGCCTCATAACACTGATCCCCCTCGTCAGCTACCCCGATAGACTCACCAATAACATCCTGAAAAAAATTCTCCATGGTGAGTTAAGGGAGAAAGAAGACAAGGACAGTTATACTCAGACTCTGAAAAGGGCTATGATAGAAAGCTTACCCCAAATCTCAGGGGGGTGAGTATGATTCCACCTAGGTGAAGGGAATCATCTAGGAAGGGGATGTCGGGATAAGCATAAGAAATAGTAATGAGCAATATCTGTATGACTCGGAACTTAGAAAATAAAAGTTTATGAAAATAAACGGGTAATAGTATCTTAGTTATGACATTCAAATACCTGAGGAGTGCATAAAACAACACTCTCACCCTACTCCACAATTACCGAAGTAAGTGCCTTACTAACTTGAAAATAATGAAACAAGGGTGAAGGTGAGAGTACTTGCACATTAAAAGCAAGAAGAAAAAGGAGAAATAGAAAAAGAGAAGGTATGACTATACCATACCTATCTCACATATATCTCCCCAAGGGGCTCCATAGTCAGAGGAGAAATTTCCTCTCTAACCTAAAATATAATGACACAAGGGTGAAGCTGATCACACTTTCACTATAAAAGCAAGAAGAAAAGGGATAAATACAAAGGAGAGAAAGGTGTGATAGTGCAATATATCTCTCGCAGCTATATCTCCAATATGCTCCATAGTCGTAGGAGCAGTTGCATTACTAACCTGTAAACAATGACACAAGGGTGAAGCTAAGCATACTTGCACTGTAGACATAATAAGAAAAAGGAGAAGTAGAAAGGAGAGAACGGTGTGATAGTGCAATATCTCTCTCATATCTACATCTCCAATATGATCCACAGTTAACGGAGCAACGACCTCACTATCCTGGAAATAATGAAACGAGGGTTAGATGAGAATACTTGCGCGGTAAAAGCAAGAACAAAAATGAGAAGTGGAAAAGAGGGAAAGGTATGACAGTATAATACCTCTCCCAGAGATATCCCCCCAATATGTTCCACACTCTCTGGAACAATAGTCACACTAACCTGATAACAGGGACACAAGTAAGTGTTAGCAAACATTTGCATAGTATAAGGATATTTTAAAAACCGTATAAGCAAACCAAGTATTTATTTTGATAGTTTCATCTGAAATGCAATCCGAAAGCCCCATAACAATGGAGGCAGAACTAGTAACATGTCCCACATACAAGGGAACCTTTGCTTTGTTGACGAGGTAAAAAAAATTGAAAATTATACTAGTTAAAAGAGTGTTATAGATATAACTACTCTCATACAAGATCTATATAATACCTGAGTAATTACCTCCACATTAGTGTGGGGGGGTTGCGAATGCTACCTAAGGGGATACCTTCGCAACACTCGTCGCGGGCATGATAGCTAAAGAAGCCTCCACAATACTAGCCTGTAAATGAAGATAAAGAGACAGTGTTAGAAAATAACTTACCTCGGTAGAACAAGGATGTAGAAAATCCTAAAGATCCATGACAAAAATACTCACCGGGAGAGGCACTATGATAAAACTCTCGCTGAAAATAGCATGGTCGGGTGACTCATCTGCATCAGGGGCTGCTGGAGGAATAGTAGAAAGAGGCACTTATTAAGGGGAATCATGTGCCAGCTGAGAGAAAGAAGAAAATGGCTCATCAGTACAGTCTAGCCAGAGAAATAACAGGAAAGAGGCTAATAAAATACATGGGCCCCATCCATACAGGAAAAGTGAAAGATGACCACTGGAGCAGCAGGGGTATGGTAGTAACATTCTTATCCTAAAGGCATTAGAAACTTTCATTACCACAACTATATAAAACAAATCTAAAAGTACCTAAAGAAAATACGAAAGTTGCGAAATAGGCTCAACAGTGGAGTCCAAAGTAAATACTAGTCTGTGAAGGATAGGCTAGATCAAAGGCCTACCGTCCATGGAGATGTATACCCAAGGAACAGGATTCCTCCTTAAGAGGGATAACCCCAGAATAGTAGCCTCAGGAAAAGGCCAAATCTCTCCTGTGGAATAGAGGCCAAGAGATACGGGGGGCCTGAGGAATGAAAATTGACAAATTGTATAAGCATCAAAGTCATAATAATAAAAAAAAGTGGTAAGAGAACAGATAGACACTGAAAATGAGGAAGTCAGTGGCTCAGCTTCAAAAGTGCCTGCTGGTCAAGTATGGGAAGATGAAGTGGTAGTACTGGAGGGCACAATCCTCTACAACGATAAACAAATGGAGAACACAAGGGAAAATAATTTAAAATAGAAAAAAGGGGAAAAAAATAGTGAGACCAACCACTTAAAGGAAATTAGAGAAATATTTGAATAGAATGTGAGGTCACAAAAGGGAGCCTGGTGCTAGTAGGGTCCACAAATTAAAGCTGCAAGGAAATAAAAATATATAACACTTAGTAAGATAAGTGTAAATTGTAATTATCAAAGCTTTAAAGGCCTTTGAGGAAATAACAAACCTCCCATAAAGGCCTCTGGAGGAAACAAGTGTAGAATTCCTCTCTCGCTGAAAATGAGAAACTGGAAGTGGAGGATGCGAAGGGCCACTCGTCTCAACAAAAGTACCCTTTGAAAGCATTGCAATAAAAAAAATAGTAAACAAGCCAGTGATGAAAAAAGAATAAAGTCATATGCATAAAAGTCCTAATTAAGGAAAGACTTATAGTAGCAGGACGCACAGTCTGACCATACAAAAGGGTCTTGTAACAAAAGCTAGTCCACGATGGAGAATGCAGTGTCTCATCATCACTAGAAGACTCCCTCAAAACTAATAACAAATGATAAGCGTCAGTAGTGCTTTCAAAATGGGAATCCAAGTCATCCACATCATTCAAGGAAAGTGTGCTTCCATAGTCAACTAGTTCCTCTTCTAATAAGGGGGAGGAGGAACCAGCATGTGAAATTTCATAAGATCTAGTTTCACTAAGTAAACAAGATTTAGATGTAGTACCTTCTGCAACTAAAATAGATGTAACAAGTGTATCTTGGGAAGAGAAGCCCAGACCCTCATAACCCTCTTGAACGGTCCTATAGGTCTCTTATATTCCAAGATCATCGGTGTCTGACCCCTGGTCCCATGTAGAGGGAGTGGTAGCATCAGTTTCGATCCCATTCTTCTTCTTAGGAGCCCTAGTCTGCACGGGAAAGGGGTGGAAAGAGGGGTAGCAGTAGTGACAAGGATGAAGTTTAACACATCCATCTCCTGGGGTTTTCTTTTACATGTAATAGGAGACTTAGACGTTCCCTTACCTTTGGAGTGTCCCTTAGGTTTGGCAGGATATGTGCAACACCCCGTATTTTTGTGCATTTAATATTTAATTAATTAGGGATTTTAAATTACTGGTGTGTTGTAATTTTAATTGAATTAATTATGACAATATATTTATTTAAATATTAATCGGGAAGTGAATGGTTAATGTTTAGGGAAATTTATTTACTAAGTGAATAGTAATAATTTAATTACGAAATTTCGGATATTAATGACAAGGTATGCACTTATCCTAGCCGGAAGTCGGTATAGACTAAATTGGGTGTGAGATAAGGATTTTTATAAATTAACTCGGATACCAATTATGAGTGCGCGGTTGAGTCCGGATGGGTCGAGATAGTCAAAAAAGAGTACCTGGGGGTAGTAATTGGGTCTCGGGATATTTTTGGGCTTAGTCGGGCCCACACGGGGTGAGTTGGGCCACTTTAATTAAGCCCATTAGGTGAAAAACGGGATTAAGGATTTTTAACCTAATGGGGAGATTAGGAAGTCACCATCCATCACAAATCTAAGCCTAGGGCTTGAGAGGGAAATTGGGGGAAAGCTTAGCAAAAGCCAAATTGAGGATTTTGGAGCCAAATCGAGGGACTACGCCAACGTAATCAGACACTACGAACACTTTCAGGCAAGTGGTTAACTGTTTTGATTCTTAAAGCATGATAATCAATTAATATCATAGTGATGTGGGTATGAAAATTCATTTTTGGATGTAAATGGGTACAAAATGGGGTTTTTGTTTTTGAAATACTTAAATGAGATTCAAAGTAAGATTTAGATGGGTGATTGATATCTGAATATGTATTTACGATTTGAACGAGAAATCCAGAACATAAAAGAGTGGAAACAGAATCTGGAAATTGGGATTTAAAACAGATAATTGAATTTTATGGAGGAAGACCCATTTCGAAAATTATGAGATAATTAGAGGGGTTGATTATCTTAATGATCTCTATGATGTATAGGATGTGGATTAACCATGTGTAGATGATGGGATGATGTAATTAGAGGTAAATTATGGTTTAAAAACCTTGAAATTTGTTAATGGTGGAAAATAACGTGAAAGAAAAGCGGTAACGAAGGGGTCGATTGATCGATCAGGGGCATCGATCGATTGATGATGGGACATTCTGGGCAGTTTGGCCTTGGGTGAAGTATAAGGGAGAATTAATTATAAAATAATTTCCATACAATTATTAGTAGTAAATAATTGTGAAACAAATATTCCTAGCAATTATGGGAGAAAGTAATTGGGACTAGGATGAATTTATGTGGGGCATCTAACGGGTGAATTTGAGAGATTTTATTCTAAAATAGTGAGGTACGGATCAAGTGAGTGAATCCAGGTATATTGGTCATGCGACCCCAAGGTAGTGAATTAAGTTTGGAGATAAACTAAATAATTTTGAGTCGGCATATAGACTCGGGGAATATTTAATTATGGACCAAGTGGGCGAGTCCGGGCATGTTGATAATTATAGGTAAATATAATTGGAAAAATTATGGAAATAAATGTGTGAAACATTGTGGGCGAAAAATGTGGGAAAGAAATTTTGAGAAGTAAATTGGACCAAGTGAGCGAGTCTGGGTATGTTGGTTATGTGACACCAAAGTATTAAATTAATTATTGAGAGAGAGTAATTAATTTGGAGTCGGAACATAGACTCGGGAAATATTAAGTTACGGGCCAAGTAAGTGAGTCCGGGGATAATGGTTGGGTGACACCAAGTTATTAAATTAATGGGTGTGATAATTAATTTAATTAGAGTCGGATTATAGACTCGGGTAGGATTAAATTAATAAATGTGATAATTAATTTAATTAGAGTCGGATTATAGACTCGGGTAGGATTAAATTAATAAATGTGATAATTAATTTAATTAGAGTCAGATTGTAGACTCAGGTAGGATTTGTGTTGATTAATTAATGTGTAAATTAATTAAATAAGAGTCAGATTGTAGACTCGAGTAAGTGTTAAATTAATAAGGGTGTTAATTAATTTAATTAGAGTCGGATGATAGACTCGGGAAGGTATTAAATTAATAAGTGTGTCGATTAATTTAATTGGAGTCGGACCATAGACTCGGGGAAAATATTATATAAATTAAAGAGTGAGTTAAATATATTAGAGTCAGACCATAGACTCGGGAAGACGATGAATTATTAAGTGAGAAAAATTAACTACATTGAGTCGGGTGATAGACTCAGGAAATTTGCAGGCAGTGTACGGGACTTAGAGTACACGGTAGAGTCGGGGGTTATATTATATATATACGGTGTAGTGATAGTATATATATATATATACGTGTTCATATTGTGTGTGATATTAAATTACAGGCAGTGTACGGGATTTTGAGTACACGGTAAAGCCGGGGTTTATATTAATATATACGGTGTCGTGATAGTATATATATACGTGTATTTATTGTGCGTGATACTAAATATCAGTGATTAGATATTTATTAAATTTATATACTCTAATGTTATCAAGGGAGGTTGCGCGATGTGGGTGAATCCCCTAGCTTGATGAGTAGGGCGAGTATATCCCCAGGTCATAGTGTCCGGTATATATGGGTGAGGGATTTATCTCACTTTCGGGGAAGGAATATGACCGCCTCCACTTCGTTTATATTTTGGTCCAGGTTGGTGAGCGATTCCAACTCGAGGAAACTAGGTTTTGTGAGCACACCTAGTGAGATAGCATTTTAGAGGGAATCATCCGATGAGGGTAAACTCGGAAGGATGGATATACGTATTATATATGTGTGGTTGTTAGTAAAGGTACGTATAATATGGTAGTAAATATTATATGTAGGTGATAATACAGTGTGTGATGTATTTACTTTATATAACTCGGGTTATAGTTATATACAGTTAATTAATGGGAAATTAATTAAGTTAATTATTTGTGGGAATAATACAGTGTGTGATGTATGTACTTTATATAACTTGTGACACGGTTATATGCTGCTATTTGAGAGGAATTAATTAAGTTAATTGTGGAATAACTTATTATTCAAGAATCATTATACTCGGGTTAGAGTAGTATGGCAAGGGAAGGTTATACCAGGACTAGTTGGACGGGGTAGTACAACTAGGTTGGGTTACGGTAACCGGTAGGTGTGCACAATAGTGGAGGGGTGAGAATGTCCACAAGGGAGTGCGAGACTAACTTAAATATGAAGCACATTCATGAATTTTAAATTACTGCAGTTAATTCACTTGCTAAATATTTTCAAAATGTTTTGGGTTCTAACCCTTGCTATAAAACTATTTTCAAAACCTTTTAGGTGTCCAGTCACAGGGATGCCAGGATTGATATTCTATTCCAGGGACACGGAGATGCGGCATATGTGGATGCTAGCAGGAGTTTGGATTAGACGCATCATTCATTCATTCCTAGAGTAGGAATCTTACATCAGTTTTAGTTTTATTTAGGGCTTGTCGCCCATACTTCTCGGTACAGTTTTCAGGTATTGAATATTTGTATTTGGATTATTTCTTTGGTGGCCAGTGATTTATTCGGCATGTTGTGTAATTATGATTCAGTTTATTTTCATTCAGTTGTGTGAATGGTTTATATTAATTCCGCATGTGTTGTTTTGATTAATTAAAAAGTTAAAATTTGGCACCAGTTTTTGGAATACTAGGTGGTTAGTAATTTATTAAAAAGTTTTCGACAGTGATGCTAAGGATGATCCAACTAGGATTCCTATTTTAATTTAGTATTGGACTGATCACCCGCTATTTTATTAGGCGGGGTGTTACAGATGGTATCAGAGCATCAGGTTCTAGTGTCCTAAGGATCTGTGCGGTTTTTCACGTTTCGGCTTAGCAATCTTTGATATAGTGCCCTATCATAGGATTGTTGTATTCTCATACGTATGCGCATATACGTTCTTCAGCGAAATTTATATTTGAAAGTGAACTCATACCAATTCGGTTCTCATTCCAGATGACGCCCAGGAGAGAGCAGCTAGGGCAACAAGGGGAGATGAGGCGAGGGAGGCTCGTCATGAGCAAGAGTTACCGCAGCAACGGTCAGGGATGATTTTGGCAGCTTAGGTAACTAAAGTAGTGGCACAGGAAGTTGGAGCAATGGTGGTCACAACGGCAGGGTACTTTCCACGGGATCGGCCACAAGTGTTAGTGGCGTCGGATGTTCAGACTCACGCGGAGTCGTCAGGGTGGAAGCAAGAAAGAGAGGTTATTTTAGCGGGAACCCACCAGAGTTGCGAGGGGGTTCAGTTGTAGTACTAGCGTGTCAAGGAAGGGAGGTATCCAGCATCACCTACGCATGGGAGATTGCGATGGGGTACGAAAGTAAATTCTAACCACTTTTAGTTAGTGGGAGTGGTGCTACAGTGGTGGGAGTCGATCACCACAGTTGAGGAAAGGGACACACTAGCTACTGCAGAGTTTTGGGTCCGGTTCGACCGCAAGTATTTTTCCTTCAACGGTCGAGATCAAAATGAGGAGAAAATTTTATGAGGAGACTCAAAGGGAGACCATTCAGTGGTCGATTACGAGTAAGATTTCACACATTGGCAAAATTTTTACCGGATGAGGTAAGCGAGGAAAAGATAAAGGAAGCAAAGTTTATGGATGGGTTAGTCTGGAGAATCAGACAACATTTAATTGATAATTCCGCATTAATGAGTTATACTGATGTCATTAACGCAACACTCCGGCACTGTTGGGAATATCGCTTTCATGCGAAATGAAGCGGGAAGGGAGTGGGGATTAACCAGTTGGATGAGGCAGAAGGGAACAATACTAGTGGGGTATCCTAGCAGCAGACTGGGGGAGATCAGGGGCAGGATTTCCGGCAGGGAAACCACGCCAAACGATCTAGAACTGGAGGTTATTAGCAGGATGGCCAGGGAATTCAACAAGGTTGGCATGGAAGGGAGCAGTGGCAGGGTGAACATATTAGAAAGTGTTTCGTTTGTGGGAAAAGAGAGACACATGAAGAGATATTGCCTTAAGCGAGGCAGGGGTCAACTACAGGACGAGGTCCTGGATGTACAGCCACTAAAGCAAATCACGGGTGCATTCGGGCAGAGAGAAGCTGCTCCGAAAATCGAGAACCAGCCGATGCAGCTGGAGTATAAAAGTAATTATTTTACCCTAGGGGCATTGGGTATATTGTTGAGTGACAAAGAGGATGTCACAGTATAAGACTTATTTTTCACTAGAGTTCGCAGGTGAGTCGAACTTAGTGGGTGCGTTGGCGGTAGCAGCCATAGCATGTGGGTAAACCTTCCGTAGGGTAGCGGAGTTCCTTAGTGTTCTTCATGGGAGAGTGGAGGCGTACACTGAGTGATTGGTTGAATTATGAGAGGAATGACTACTTTCGTGAATTATGGGAGTAGGGTTGATGATACTTTTTAAACATCGGCTGGATAGCGATAGAATTTAACTATTGTGGATAGTGGAGTTAAATTTTGGTGTCCGCGACACCAGGGTATGGTTGGTACTAGGTATCACCGGAGAGGGCGTATAGCCTATATATATGTGGATGTATATATGTTGTATTACGTGGTGCGATGGCACATAGTGAGGTTTTTTGTCCTCGCATTTTATCCCGATAAGTGGGGATGTTTAATGAAGTGAATCAGGGTGGTTGAATTGATTTTCGAGCAAAGAGAGATAGCTCGGGGTTTATTTTGCGCAAGGACTAGTGGTAGTAAGGGCGCGGTATTTTGTTGTCTTTGGTAGCATAAGGGTAATCGTATATTCTTTTATGTTGAGAGATAAGTATTTATGGGGAAATAGTTGGACGTAGCATGGGTTGAGTACCCGGGCAGTAATTATATAAGTAAATATATGTATATGTGATATGACTACGGGTTCGAAGTTATATTACGGGTTACGACTAGCACAGTCGGGTAACTTTCGTGCGGTAGAGTGCGGGGATAGGGTGTGTGGGCACCCGAGTTAATTAAGGCAAAATTTTGTGCGGTTAAGCACGGGTATAGGGTGTATGGGCGCCCTGGTAAAGTTAAAAGCATACTTGTGTAACGTATGGTTAGATTCGGATGGGATAGATATAGCGGGCTTGGAGGCACTTGACTAGTGAGTAATGTGTGAATACTGGAACACTAGGTTTATCTTAATTTCGAGGACGAAATTACTTTGTAAGGGGGGAAGTATGTAACACCCCGTATTTTTGTGCATTTAATATTTAATTAATTAGGGATTTTAAATTACTGGTGTGTTGTAATTTTAATTGAATTAATTATGACAATATATTTATTTAAATATTAATCGGGAAGTGAATGGTTAATGTTTAGGGAAATTTATTTACTAAGTGAATAGTAATAATTTAATTATGTCATTTCGGGTATTAATGACAAGGTACGCACTTATCCCAGCCGGGAGTCAGTATAGACTAAATTGGGTGTGAGATAAGAATTTTAATAAATTAACTCGGATACCAATTATGAGTGCGCGGTTCAGTCCGGATGGGTCGAGATAGTCAGAAAAGAGTACCCAGGGGTAGTAATTGGGTCTCGGGATATTTTTGGCCTTAGCCGGGCCCACACGGGGTGAGTTGGGCCACTTTAATTAAGCCCATTATGTGAAAAACGGGATTAAGGGTTTTTAACCTAATGGGGAGATTAAGAAATCAGCAGCCATCACAAATCTAAGCCTAGGGCTTGAGAGGGAAATTGGGGGAAAGCTTAGCGAAAGCCAAATTGAGGATTTTGGAGCCAAATCGAGGGACTTCGCCAACGAAATCAGACACTACGAACACTTTCAGGCAAGTGGTTAACTGTTTTGATTCTTAAAGCATGATAATCAATTCATATCATAGTGATGTGGATATGAAAATTCATTTTTTGGGTGTAAATGGGTACAAAATGGGGTTTTTGTTTTTGAATTACTTAAATGAGATTCAAAGTAAGATTTAGATGGGTGATTGATATCTGAATATGTATTTATGATTTGAACGAGAAATCTAGAACATAAAAGAGTGTAAATCGAATCTGGAAATTGGGATTTAAAACAGATAATTGAATTTTATGGAGGAAGACCCATTTCGAAAATTATGAGATAATTAGAGGGGTTGATTATCTTAATGATCTCTATGATGTATAGGATGTGGATTAACCATGTGTAGATGATGGGATGATGTAATTAGAGGTAAATTATGGTTTAAAAACCTTGAAATTCGTTAATGGTGGAAAACAGGGGGAAAGAAGAGTTGTAACGAAGGGGTCGATCGATCGATCGATTGGGGGCATCGATCGATCAACGATGGGAAATTCTGGGCAGTTCGGCCTTGGGTGAAGTATAAGGGGGAATTAATTATAAAATAATTTCCATACAATTATTAGTGGTAAATAATTGTGAAACAAATATTCCTAGCAATTATGGGAGAAAGTAATTGGGACTAGGATGAATTTATGTGGGGCATTTAACGGACGAATTTGAGAGATTTTATTCTAAAACAGTGAGGTACGGATCAAGTGAGTGAATCCAGGTATATTGGTCATGCGACCCCAAGGTAGTGAATTAAGTTTGGAGATAAACTAAATAATTTTGAGTCGGCATATAGACTTGGGGAATATTTAATTATGGACCAAGTGGACGAGTCCGGGCATGTTGATAATTATAGGTAAATATAATTGGAAAAATTATGAAAATAAATGTGTGACACATTGTGGGCGAAAAATGTGGGAAAGAAATTTTGAGAAGTAAATTGGACCAAGTGAGCGAGTCCGGGTATGTTGGTTATGTGACACCAAAGTATTAAATTAATTATTGAGAGAGAGTAATTAATTTGGAGTCGGAACATAGACTCGGGAAATATTAAGTTACGGGCCAAGTAAGTGAGTCCGGGGATAATGGTTGGGTGACACCAAGTTATTAAATTATAGGGTGTGATAATTAATTTAATTAGAGTCAGATTATAGACTCGAGTAGGATTAAATTAATAAATGTGGTAATTAATTTAATTAGAGTCGGATTATAGACTCGGGTAGGATTAAATTAATAAATGTGATAATTAATTTAATTAGAGTCAGATTGTAGACTCAAGTGGGATTTGTGTTGATTAATTAATGTGTAAATTAATTAAATAAGAGTTGGATTGTAGACTCGATTAAGTATTAAATTAATAAGGGTGTTAATTAATTTAATTTGAGTCGGATGATAGACTCGGGAAGGTATTAAATTAATAAGTGTGTCGATTAACTTAATTGGAGTCGGGCCATAGACTCGGGGAAAATATTTTATAAATTAAAGAGTGAGTTAAATATATTAGAGTCAGACCACAGACTCGGGAAGACGATGAATTATTAAGTGAGAAAAATTAACTACATTGAGTCGGGTGACAGACTCAGGAAATTTGCAGGCAGTGTCGGGACTTAGAGTACACGGTAGATTCGGGGGTTATATTATATATATACGGTGTAGTGATAGTATATATATATATATATATATATATATATATATATATATATACGTGTGCATATTGTGTGTGATATTAAATTACAGGCAGTGTACAGGATTTTGAGTACACGGTAAAGCCGGGGTTTATATTATATATATACGGTGTCGTGATAGTATATATATACACGTATTTATTGTGCGTGATACTAAATATCAGTGATTAGATATTTATTAAATTTATATACTTTAATGCTATCAAGGGGGGTTGCGTGATGTGGGTGAATCCCCTAGCTTGAGGAGTAGGGCGAGTATATCCCCAGGTCATAGCGTCCGGTATATATGGGTGAGGGATTTATCTCACTTTCAGGGAAGGAATATGACCGCCTCCACTTCGTTTATATTTTGGTCCAAGTTGGTGAGTGATTCCAACTCGGGGAAACTAGGTTTTGTGAGCACAGCTAGTGAGATAGCATTTTAGAGGGAATCATCCAGTGAGGGTAAACTCGGAAGGATGGATATACGTATGATATATGTGTGGTTGTTAGTAAAGGTACGTATAATATGGTAGTAAATATTATATGTAGGTGATAATACAATGTGTGATGTATTTACTTTATATAACTCGGGTTATAGTTATATACAGTTAATTAATGGGAAATTAATTAAGTTAATTATTTGTGGGAATAATACAGTGTGTGATGTATGTACTTTATATAACTTGTGACACGGTTATATGCTGCTATTTGAGAGGAATTAATTAAGTTAATTGTGAAATAACTTATAATTCAAGAATCATTATACTCGGGTTAGAGTAGTATGGCAAGGGAAGGTTATACCAGGACTAGTTGGACGGGGTAGTACAACTAGGTGGGGTTACGGTAACCGGTAGGTGTGTACAATAGTGGAGCGGTGAGAATGTCCACAAGGGAGTGCGACACTAACTTAAATATGAAGCGCATTCATGCATTTTAAATTATAGCAGTTAATTCACTTGCTAAATATTTTCAAAATGTTTTGGGTTCTAACCCTTGCTATAAAACTATTTTCAAAACCTTTTAGGTGTCCAGTCACAGGGACGCCAGGATTGATATTCTATTCTAGGGACACGGAGCTGCGGCATATGTGGATGCTAGCAAGAGTTTGGATTAGACGCATCATTCATTCATTCCTAGAGTAGGAATCTTACATCAGTTTCAGTTTTATTTAGGGCTTGTCGCCCAGACTTCTCGGTACAGTTTTCAGGTGTTGAATATTTGTATTTGGATTATTTCTTTGGTGGCCAGTGATTTATTCGGCATGTTGTGTAATTATGATTCAGTTTATTTTCATTCAGTTGTATGAATGGTTTATATTAATTCCGCATGTGTTGTTTTGATTAATTAAAAAGTTAAAATTTGGCACCAGTTTTTGGAATACTAGGTGGTTAGTAATTTATTAAAATGTTTTCGAGAGTGATGCTAAGGATGATCCAACTGGGATTCCTGTTTTAATTTGGTATTGGACTGATCACCCGGTATTTTATTAGGCGGGTGTCACAATATGACTCAATTTTTTTTGGCTCTGTGGACTCATCAAGAATGGGCTTCACTAATATGGGAACATATTTCTCTTGGGGCGTCTTGGGTGTATTTCTAATATGCCAAACATATTTTTGGGTTCTTCTAATAAAAAACTAATCCCTGACATTTCAGGTGGGAATAGTCTCATGTGGAGGCCCAACCACGGAGTTTTGAATAAGAAAAATTTGTCACTGCCAGAATAGTAACCAAGGGAAGTGGATGAAGACAAATGATCACAGGGAGGAAAATATAATCCCCCCAAGTGACTCACCCTATCTAACATTACCTAAAAAAGTAAAGTTCCTATAAACCTCTAAGTACAACTCTAAAGGGTCACTTCTCAAAGGATAGGAAAGGGTGTGAATGCCCTGATCATAACCAAATTATCTCGTCACACATTCAGAATGATGGAACTCATCGCCTTGACCTAACTCAGTCAACGAAGGAAGAAGACCTAGTAATAACATCGCTACAACATTAATATGTGGGCAAGAAGATATCCACATCTGAAGGGGAATTAAAAGTGCCACCATCACCCGGGAAAAAGAACTAGCTAAAAGTTCTAACGGGGCAATTTCTGTAAGGGAGAAAACATAAATCCTCAATATTATCAATCAGAGACCCAATCGGTTTCTTAAGGGACCTATTGTTCCATCTCATAAGGCGAGCAACATTGTTGTGACAGGCCCTTGCTTCTAGGGCAAACTGCGAAAAACGCTCAAATAGGAAATCCATCAAGATAAGGGAGTTACCAAAATTGGCAAAATCGTGGCGGGCACAAGATCTCTCGACATCTACATGAGCGCGAACCAGCCAAGTATAAAGGGAACCAAAGGTCAAAATCGCAAGGGATACCGTCCTTACTCTCTTTAGCCTCACTGCTAATCTGAAAAGGCGATCACGGGGAAAGTCTTTTGGTTTGCCTGGAGTAAGAATCTACTCACAAATGTAACTAGAAAATAACCTAAGTGTGAGAGGGAATGGAGTTTGGGGCCATCCTGTCTCTTGAGAACCCTACTGGAAGTCTCCCCCTTTGGGAGCTTCTCAAAATATTTAAACCAATACTGCTTCCATTTATTAAAGGAATGTTTGGTAGGTCCAGTCACATTAATGGACACATATTTTGAAAACTCAAAAAAGGATGACTGCAACTCTTCTACCATCTCCTTCTCAAGGGGGTCCTCATAGCCATCACTCAAAACATATGCCCCTAGGAAAGGAAGGGAAAACAACTCAAATACACTGCATGGTAATAATGAACTCACCCCCATCCGGTTACAAAAGTGTGAGACTCTATACTCCAATGAGAAAAGAAAAGATTGAGGGTGGATCCATGTTTGGCAATGGAGCAAGATTTTAGACTATCAACTACAGTCAAAAGGCCAAGTCCCTGAAGGACAACCTTATAGGAAGTGGTGGAAAGAATATGATCAACCCAAGCATCTCACTCTTAAGGGGAAGCTCCTGCAACATTTTGATCTCAATATTTATATAAGGAAAATCACCGTGGTGCACTCTAGCTCTAAGAATATAATCAGAAGAATGATGGGAGAATCAATAGACTCACTTAAAAAAACACGGGGTTACTCCATAATGTTAGTGTAATAACATAAGTCTCCAATTGAGTCTAAATGCTGTGTTGGCTCAATTCCGGACAAAAACGTTTGAGTCATTGGTTAGTGTTCATGTGTATCCATTCAAGCCTACGATGTGTTAGTTGAAGACGTAGCGTCCAAGATTAAAGCTTCATCAAATGACGAGTTTGTTATGCCTCGTTTCTACATCAACAACATGTGTCCCATTTAATCCTAAGGTAGGAATGCATTACATACTTATATAGGAGCTTGGAACAATTTTAATTGGGTGAATTTTTTATTTTAAACTGATGGTTATTTTCAAAACGTTTATTTAAAACTTTAAAATAAAGTTTCTAGGCTAAAATAGAATTTTTAAGCTTTCTTGTTTTTGGTTCGAAATTATTGTTTGAACGAGTTTTTCATTCGAATGAGGATTTCGTTCGAATGAGGTTTGCCAACGAGTTCCCTATTTGGCCACTGGAATATCCTTCGAATTGTCGTTCGAATGAGAATTCTGACGAGTTTTCTAATGACTATACATTTTATCCACTGCAACTTTGTTAGAAGGGTCGTTCGAATGAGACTTAGTTCGAACGAAAATTTAGTTTGAACTAGATTTAACGGGAATAGGTATTTTGGCAGTTTTTCACAGTTTTTCGACTTTTCCCACTAATTTTCCCCACTAACTTTTGACATACTTATCTAGTGAAGGAACCAAATTTTTAAAAGTAATTTTTTCACATTCTTGCATCTCCTAGAGAGAGTTTTGAGAGTTTAATTTTTCTATGAAAAGTTTCATGGTTTGAGTGTTTTGCTTTCCAAGAAAATCACCCTTAAACACTTTTGGTTTACACACATATTGTTTATTCCAAGTTTCAATATATATATCCTTGCTTGGAGTGTTTGGCATCATGTTTACTCTACCAAGTTGAATAGTTCGTTTGGGTTTACTTCTACATCCCAAAAAGAAAAAGTTCGTTGTTTTTCTTTGGCATTTCTCACATGGTGAAAGGCACCATGTGTGGTTGACGGTTGTTCCTAAAGCCTCATTGGTGAATTCTAAGGTTCCGGTGGAGTTCTGGGGTTGTCGACTAGGCAGAGGTGTTTAAAAGACGATGCGTCAAGGCTTGAAAGGATTTGAGTAGAGGAATTAAGTCATCTGTCTTGTAATCTGAAAATCATACTTAGTGGATTTAAGGCTAGGGCCATCCGAGGTTTTTTTCGGTTGTGGGTTTTTCCTCATACATCGCGGCGTAGTGTGATTTATTTACTTTTATCTTGCAAAATCACTTTGAACACATGCTTAGGATAATTCAAGATAAAATTTGGTTTAATTGTCACACTTAATTTAGTTGGTGCTAAAATTAATTTGGGTAATGTTTAATTAATTTACTTCAAGTCATCTACTTTAATTTGACAAAATTTGGATTGGTCTAAATTCGCAAAATTGAGTTAATTTTTTGTTAGGCAAATTCCTAGGACATGGGTTAAATTACTTTTGGGCTATAAGTTAAATATTCACATGTTTGTTTTAAAGGGCAATTTTAATTTTGAGAAAATTAAAATCCGGTTTAGTTTAACTCTAATTTTGGAATAATTAAAATTGTAATATTTTAATTGTGAATCTTTCTTTGTATAGTCCATTTTATTTGAACCATCTATATTCCACATCTTAAAAGGAAATTGGGGGTCCTTCAAATTGGTATCAGAGTGGGATCGCTAAATTATTGCGTTTAAGATCCTTTAAAATATTTTTGACAAAAATGGAATTTTCCCCATTTTCAAAAATTCCTATTTTCGATGGTTCTAACTACGCATTTTGGAAAGCGCGTATGAAATCGGCACTTAGGTCTATCAACGAGAGGGTTTGGTTGTCTATAGTTAACGGGTGATCCCCACCTACACATTTGGTAGACAATGAGCGTGTTCCCAAACCCACCGATAGATGGAGTGAGAATGAATTTAAACTTGATAATTTTAATTCCCGAGGTTTAAATGCCTTGTTTAGCGCGGTCACACCATTAATTTTGTCGCATTATGACGTGTGAAACCTCTAAATAAGCATGGGATATTTTACAACTCACTCATGAAGGAACTAGTGTCGTAAAAGCTTCGAAACTCCAAAACCTCACCACTCAATTTGAAACCATCAAAATGAATGAAAAAGGAACTTTTGATGAATTTTATGCTAGACTTTCCGATATTGTTAATTCATATTTTTATTTGGGAGAGAAAATACCCGACAATCGAGTAGTAAAGAAAATTTTAAGGTCCCTACTCGATAGATTTATTCCTAAGGTGACCGTGCCAAATTCTTTACCCACTTTAGCCTCTACGAAATTAGAAGAGCTCGTAGGTGATTTACAAACCTATGAACTAGACATGTTTCCCTCTAAAACTGAAAAGAAAATAGAGAAGGGCATTGCTTTGAAAGCCCGAAAGGAGGAAAAAAAAGTAGTAGAGAGTGATAGTGAGAGTGACTCCGAAGATATGGCTATGTTTGCTAGAAAGTTTCAAAAAATTCTTAAATTTAACAAAGATAAATTTAAAAATGATTTTACGAAATTTCAAACCTCTAAGCATAACAAAGTCAAAAAGATCCCTAAAACTCCTAAAGAAAATTTAATTAGGGATGAGTCAAATAGGTGTTTTGGTTGTGAAGGGTATGGCCATAAGGCTTTTGAGTGCCCCACTAAACTAAAGAGAGGGGGTAAGAAAACTATTTCGTATAATGCAACCCTTAGTGATAGTGATAAGGAAGAGGGACCCGATTCCCCCACTAATCCTAACTTTGTGGCCTTTATGGCTAGTCATGTAAGTACCGATGATGAATCTTCCCATAAATATATTCAAATACATGACACTTCTGAGGTCAAAGTTTATGATTCCCTTGCTTTTGATGGTTGTGAGAGTGAAAAAGAGAGAGAGAGTGAAAATGAAGAAGAGGTCGATGTGAGTGAACTTCAAAATGCTTTTCAAGAACTTTATGAAGAATCTATTAAATTAAAAAGAGCTAATTTGAAGCTATAAGCGAGTTTAAGAGAGCGTGTCAAGGTAGTTGATGATAGTGTGTTGGTTAAAGACCTTAGGACATGAGAGAGGACTCTTCTTGAGAAGCTTGAATATATAGAAGGCGAGAGAGATAGCCTTAAAGGTTTAATGGAATCTTGAAAAGGATCTTCTCGCGTTTGAAGAGCGAAATATTTTATTAGAGTCTAACATTTTAGAATTAGAAAATAAATTAAAAGACTCTAGTAAATTCAAATTCGATTTGGAATGTTCGTTCGGAGAAATTAGATAAAATCTTAGGAACAGTCCAAATTAAAAATGACACTTGTGTTTTAGGCTTCGATACTTGAAATGCGTCAACTCATAAAGCCAAAACCAATATTTTAGGAGAATCTTCTAGGAACAATGTTTTAGATCATTCCTTAAGTAATTCTTTTCATCAAGTCTTTAGGTGCTCTCATTTTGGTCGAAAAGGTCATCTTAGGAAATTTTGTTTTGATCTTAAATGATGTCCTAGAAAATCCCAGCGTAAGGCAACCGAGGTAGCAAAGATTCCTACACCTCGAAATCATCATTCGTCATTAGTTTGGGTTATGAGATCCGACTTGGTAGCTTTACAAGATAAGATCTTTGATTCTCATTTACTTTCACATGCTCCCTCCCTGGCTAAATCTAAAGGTTAAAGGTGTTAGTTGTATGCATACTCTAGCTTTTTGCGCCTCATATTATATATCATTGCCAGGCGTATGCATGATTAGTCATTTTCTAGTCATTGCTTTATTACATATCACGTGCTAGAATTATGATGTTGTTTATCTTTTGTATTATAGTTCTTTCATTTTAGTTTTCATTAAATGAAAAATACAAAAAGATTTTGGTTTATCATTTGTGTTCTATTTTTTGTAATTTTAGATTAATGAAAAATACAAATGATTTTTTGTGTGTCTTTTGAGTAAATATTTTTATTTTTGATTAAAAAATTATTAAAAACTCAAAAAGATTTTCGATTTGTGTGTATTTTAGTTTGACACACTCTATGTGGCATATACTTGTGGTTGAATCCCTACGTTTTCTCTCCCATGTGGCTAGAACTTTTGGTTTAGACTGTCAATCCTTAAAATGTTCTTTACCATGCTTACATGGAGTAGTTGAACTTTGTATTGATGTAATGGATTCCATTTTTATATGCCTCAATTCACACATGCATGATCTCACTTGAAACTTTAAGTGCATATGTATATTTGAGCTTTGTGAGGTGTTTTCCTACCAATCCTTTCATATACATGTTATGTGACCTAGGAGGACTAGTCCATGTTAAAATCCGTTGCACGTGAGATTTGTGTGAGATATATATATATATATATATATATATATATATATATATATATATATATATATATATATATATATATATATATATATATATATAAAAATGTGCACGGGGAAGGGCTCCGAAAGGAAAAAAAATCCTTTGCGAGTAAGCCACCGTTTATTTGGACCTAAAAGAAATACGTGGTCTAAGGGCCTAAAAAGAAAATATGGCATTAAAAAGAAAAATCATTGCCAAGGCCTATGTATAATTGATATATTTATTCAAAAATATATATGCTTATTGAGGGAAATTGGATGGTATATCAACGGTTTTCACAATGTCCGTTTATCCTAATTGTACTTTCAATGTCATGACTCTATTGGTTTGTAGAATCATCAAAACTCTAGGCTTGTATGCATTGTATATGTTTATTCATTGAGTTCAATTTATATTATCACATGAGGTTATATTCAAATGTGATAAAGTTTGCAATCAAATGAGAACTCCGTGAACATGTTTTAAGTTATTGGGTCTAAATTTAATTGTTACTAGTTGACACCCCAACACTTTCGTTTCCATATGACACATTTTTTCCATACTAGTGTGAAAATATTTTTTTATTTTGTGTCATGTGTGGTTTTTATACCTATTATATGTGCGTGTGAGTTAATGATATTTATTATGACTCATATACGAGGTGTTCTATTTGTCTTTACCTTGCTTTCTAGTCCATCTATACTTCTACTTCATGATTGGTATCTATCTTGTTGCATTCTTTGTTGATATCACATGCTTAATATTTTATGTATCATATTGGTATCATTTTCTTGCTTCATAGTTGATATCCTTTATTTTTTTATATGGATTAGTTATGCTTTTGTTGCCTATATACTTTCATGTTCTTATCACTCTAAGGTTCATCGTCATTAAATTACTTTTATCCTTTTGTCTACTCCTGAACAAAAAGGGGGAGAATGACAGGGGGAGGACTAGTATCTAATCCTATTGTAATCGTATCTGATTTAACTTAGGGGACGTCGCGACCTTCTTAGGTATATCACAGTTGATAATGGGGGAGAATTAATTTAGGGGGAGTAATTATTTTAATTGCGCTTAATAGTTTGCTTAAGTGTACAGGAATTCTTCTAAATGGCAACTTTCTTCATCGGCAAAGATACTGATCCTTGGGTCTTGAGTCAAGTTTGGGTGGGATGTTTGAGTCTGGTAGATCTTAACGGCCCTTTAGGATTTTTTTTTTTTTTTTTGGTTTTTGTCCCGGAATAGCCAAAGGGTGTGATTTGTAAGGACACAAGTCTCCGATTGAGTCTCACTATTGTGTTGGCTCAATTTCGAACAAAAACGTTTGAGTCATAGGATAGTGTCCTGTGTATCCGTTCAATCCTATGACGTGTTTGTTGAAGACATAGCGGCCAAGATTAAAGCCTCATCAAATGTCGAGTTTGTTGTGCCTCGTTTCTACTTCAACAACATGTGTTCTATTTACTCCTAATATATGAATGCATTACATATTTATATAGGAGCTTGGAACAATTTTAGTTGGGTGAATTTTTTTATTTTAAACTTATGGTTATTTTCAAAAGGTTTATTTAAAACTTTAAAATAAATTTCTGGGCTAAAATCAAATTTTTTATCTTTCTGGTTTTTCTTTTGAAATTTTCGTTCGAACGAGGTTTGCCAACGAGTTCCCGGTTTGGCCACTTGAATATCGTTCGAACGAGAATGTTGTTTAAACCAGAATTCTGACGAGTTTTCTAACGACTTTACATGTTACCCACTGGAACTTCGTTAGAAGGGTCATTCGAACGAAACTTCATTCAAACGAAAATCTCATTCGAACGAGATTTGGCGAGAACATGTATTTTGGTAATTTTTGACAGTTTTCCCACTTTTCCCACTACTTTTCCCCACTAACTTTTAACAGACTTATCTAGTGTGGGAACCAACTTTTTAAATGTAACCTTTTCACATTCTTCCATCTCCTAAAGAGAGTTTTGAGAGTTTAATTTTTCTATGAAAAAGTTCAAGGTTTGAATGTTTTGCTTCCCAAGAAAATCACCCTTAAACACTTTTGTTTTACACCCATATTGTTTATTCCAAGTTTCAATATATATATCCTTGCTTGGAGTGTTTGGCATCGGGTTTACTCTACCAAGTTGAAGAGTTCATTTGAGTTTACTTCTACATCCCAAAAAGAAGAAGTTTGTTGTTTTTCTTTGGCATTTCTCATATGGTAAAAGGCACCATGTGTGGTTGACAGTTGTTCCTAAAACCTCATTGGTGAATTCGAAGGTTCCGGTGGAGTTTTGAGGTTGTCGACTAGGTGGAGGTGTTTATAAGAAGACGCGTCAAGGCTTGAAAGGAGTCGAGTCGAGGAAGTAAGTCATTTGTCTTGTAACTGTAAAACCATAATTAGTGGATTTAAGCCTAGGGCCGTCCGAGGTTTTTTCCCATTTTGGGTTTTTCCTCGTTCATCGCGGCGTAGTGTGGCTGATTTAGTTTTATCTTGCAAAATCACTTAGAACACATGCTTAGGATGATTCAAAATAAAATTTTATCTAATTGTCACACTTAATTTAGTTGGTGCTAAAATTAATTTGGGAAATGTTTAATTAATTTAGTTCAAGTCATTTACTTTAATTTGATAAAATTTTGATTCGCCTAAATTTGCCAAATTGAGTTAATTTTTTGTTAGGAAAATTCCTAGGACTTGGGTTAAATTAATTTTGGGCTATAAGTTAAATATTCACAATTTTTTTTTAAAGGGAAATTTTAATTTTGAGAAAATTAAAATCTGGTTTAGTTTAACTCTAATTTTGGAAGAATTAAAATTGTAATATTTTAATTATGAATCTTGCTTTGTATAGTCCATTTTATTTGAACCATATATATTCCGCATCTTAAAAGGAAATCGGGGGTCCTTCAGTTAGCAACAAATTTCTCCTCAAACAGGGTAAGAGATGCCATAAAGTTATCCTATGGTCTAAAATAAGGTACGCAGTGGTAAAGGCTAAAATCCCTTCCTTGGCGAGTGCGCATATAGTTTTGGTAAGATTGAGAAGAGGGAGAAGTGTTCGAGGGACCCCCAGTGGCCAGCTGTTCAAGAAAGAACCACATGTGACCGAAATCCCATGTGATTAACCCCCAACAGAAATTATAGGCGAGGAACCCCTAGTAGTTTGGGTTCTTGGCGAGTAACTCTCAGCAATGCTCATAGGCGAGGAACCTCTAATAACTTGGGTTTTGGATGTGGAACCCTCAGCAAAATCCATGGATGAGGAATCCCTAAGAGTTTGGATTCTTGGTGAGGAACCCCCAACAGAAATTACAAGCGAAGAACCCCCAACAGATATTCTAAGCGTGAAAACCTCACTAGTCATACCCATCAACGAGTAGCCCCTAGTAACAAATCTTCAAAATCAAGCACTGATCGAGTCTAAAACCGAGCGTCCGTTTAAATACGCTATTCGTTGTTGTCGGCTTCCAACCACAATACAAAAAAACCTAAACTTTAACTACACTCTTGAGGAGTATAGTGGCGAGTCTGGGTATCGAATCCACAGGGAATGTTTGATAGATTTTAATTGATTTATTATTTCAAAAAATAAAGTGTAAAAGATGATGATTGAGTGAGAAAGGAAAAAGGAACAAATAAAGAAGGTAACTAAAAATAATTGGAAAAATTAAGGTAGAGACACAATCCCCTAACCCTAGAGTATTGATGGTATAAAACTAATCGTAAATTTAACTGATTAATTTGACCCGGAATTTATTACTCTCAAGCATTACGTATACGAGGTTCAAGCCCGCATCATACTTAATCTGAGGATGAGTAAATCAGTATCGCGATAGTAGCACTCGAATTGAACTCTAAATCATCACGAGTAGCCAGAGGCAAACGAGATATAAAGATCTACAATTGTTGTGTAACTACGCAATACGATCATAATCAATCACTAAATTCAGCGAATTAATTTTATACGCACGCACTAACACATCAGGCTGGGTTCATGCATCTCAACCATTAAAAACCTAGCCTAACATGGTGAATAATAATAAAAGTGCTGGAAATTAAAGTTACCACGATTGAAGAATAAGAACATGTAAGAAGAAATCAAAGATTAAAGAAAAACTGGAAAAACTCTTGAATTAATGGTGCAAAATATGTCAATCTTTCTCTTAGATGTTCCTACTTGTTATGGAGCTTTTACATCAATGAAATCTGAATAAAAAGAGTCCTAATGACTAAATATATAGGCTAGAGGTCGTTTAGAAGAGTTCCCAAAACATAAAACTCTTTTGGCTAAAAGATAAGCACAAAATAAAAATCCCGTCTCTGCCAATTTGTCACACTTAGGAAGCGTGATAAATGTCATAACGGATCTGGAGCGTGACTAATTTCGTAATGGATCTGGTGCATGACAAATGGGTGGACCGGTTCTTTTTTCTCAGCTTCGGTTCGGTTCGGTTCGGGTCTGACAGCTTTTTTCTTAGATTTCTTCTCAACTTCAAATGGGCATAACTTTTTCACCGTAACTCGGATTGAGGTGCCGTTTTTTCCAGTGTTCTTGTAATTGAAAGCTATTCAACTTTCCAACTGTCCCCATCTCCGGAATAAGGCTGAAAAATTACAAAAATGCCCTTCAACTTCCCGATTCTTGGTTTCTTTCACTATTTTGAGTTCTCTTTTCCATCTTTCTTGCATCAAATATCTGTAAAACACATAAGAGATACACAAAATATGAAATACTTGCCAAAAAGGGTTAGTATCATAGATATGAGATAAATCCAAGCTATTTACACCGCACGGGATCATAAAAATACCGAAATTAAGGGGATAAATGTGAAGAATTTATGCCTAATCAAACCCCCTTAACATAAAACTTTGCACGTCCCGAGCAATGTAAAAGAACGAGAGTATGAGTTAAGAACCCTTAAAAAACTTTATTGGGATAGAATACCTTTTTCGCGGGCAAGCGATTGCATTTAGCGTATGCAACAAGCCTTTAAACCCCTAGGTTACCCTAGTAGGACAAGTGGTGTCTCGTGAGGGTTTGCAGAGAATGTACCCCCAAAATTTGACTCAAAGAAAATTCAAAATACTTAAAAATTGTACAATTTAAACTCCCCAAAAATGGTCACCTTAAAATCTTATTTAGGAGTCTCAAGTCATAGTGTGTGTGTGCGAAGCCAAAAATTAAACGCTAACTTCCACCAATTGATCATTACGTTACTTTCCAAAAATTCGTTTTGATTCAAATGCCAACGGGATACTCTCTCAAACGAATCTCTCGGAATGTAGCTATTCTCTCGGTATGCGTGATTTATAAAGAGAAAATATAATGGACACAAAGTCATGCACACAAATTGAAAGACGAAATTTTTTGGGTGGAAAGATCTCTTCATCGGAATACGGTCATAGGGAAACGGGAACCATCATCTCTTTTTCACGCCATCTAATCTCTTTTATTATCTTTTTGTGTTTTAACTCTCCACGCGGTAACCAATTTCGCAATTCGGACTCGGTTAGGACTTTTTTTGGGTTTAAGGTGTAATTGGGTAACATGGAAATGGTTGGAAAATTCGGAATTGGAAATTTTTCTTATGATGTCCGTTAGTGCTTTTTTTTTTTTTTTTTTTGGGGGGGGGGGGGTGCTATTGCTCATTTTCTCTTCTTTTTTCTATTTTTTTCACACTTTTCTTTTCTTGCTAACTTTTGTTGAGCATTCTTCTATTTTTTTTCTTTCCCCTTTTTGTTGCACTTTTCGGACTTAAATTCTGACTTTTTCCATTTTTCACAATTCCGGGCAATTTGGGTTTTTCGGATTGTCAAACGAAAGAAAAAATTATTCGGCTCAAATTTAGGTTACAAAAGGGATGATTTTTCACAACTTTTTATGGCCAATATTTTTTAGTAACAAATGATGGCCTACTTCATTGTCCAAATGTGAGTTGCTTTACCATATACGTCTTGAGATTAATTTAATTTAGAGATTTATAGCGCGCTTTTCGAGGCAACATTCCATTTTCCATAACCGATCAAAACAATAAAATAGAGATCATCAACGACTTTTTAAAACGCTGAAATGAACTTTGAGTTAATCATTAACTCGGATTGATTTAAAACTCAAAAAAAAATCGATAGGCTCGAAATCTCGCCGGGTTGATTAATCGGCACACTTATTCGTTAAGTCGTAAATTTTCTTTCAATTTCCATCTTTGGTCAATTTTGGCTTTGTGCATTTGATTTTTACAACTTGAGACAAAATATTTGTGACAATTTTGAAATCTTTTAAATTCCAATCTTTATTTATTTTGAAGAAAAATATTTTTGGCTTTATTCAAAATTTTTCAAATTTTTTTTTTCTAAAAAAACACTCTTGGAAAGAACATGTGATCGAATCAATGAATCTAAACAATAAACGGGAAGAATATCCCACACCCCCTATCTTAAATGTTGCATTGTCCTTAATGCGAATCAAGAACACAACATAAAGAGAGGAAAAGAAAGATATTACCCAAAATGGAGCGATTCCCGAAAAGTACGAGTCCATTGAATCTACAATACACATTAGAACCAAGCATAGCAAAAATAATAGCAAAAACTCTAAACTAAAAAAAAAATATGCTAACTATTGTACAACCTACGATTTTCAAATTCTAATAAGTATACACTAAAAGTCAAAAAATTTGAGGGTCCACCCAAAATACAACAAGGCTTTGATGGATTAATGGTGTAACCTCACTAGGATGCATGCCTCCTAAAAAAATATAATTTCGTTTGACCAACGGAAGGCATGTGTGAGATGGAAAAAATGAACCATCACCAATTAAAAATTTTAACGTAATGATGGGGGGTTTGGATGCTAGGTGGGACAATTACAACTGAGATCCAAGAAAAATATAATCACCTCCCAAAGATTTTTCAAGCAGTATGGGGAGAGGGGCACACAAAAAGGAAGAGTCCATATTAGAAAAAAATTCTAGCAAAGTGTCTTTGTCGGTAAAAGGCGTAAACATTTCAGAATTTTCAACTGACTCATAGGAATCTAGCGGTACTTATAATGGTTCAATAACGGTGAATGAAAATGGTGATGAAATAAACTCAATCTCAAGTGATTCATCGTCACTTGGAGATTGAATTTCAAGGGAGCAAGACTCACTATCAATGAGATGTTCTTCAAAAATTTGAGGTGACACACAAGTCTCAACTTCCTCTTTGTTTTCCAAATCAGAACGCATCTCATCGCAAAATGAGATTATTTTCGTAACAAGACCAACATCCATTGCACTTTGGGTGGAAAGAAAATTGAGTACCTGTTTGATTAGAAAAAGCATTCTTTCTTCCAAAGTAGGATTCATTGGCTCTATAACCTCGGAAGAAAAGTCGTCATTGGATTCGAATAATGCATCCAACTCTTTCTCCCAAAAATGATTTTTTTTTCGATATTTGTTTCCAAGCCTTTCATATTCATGAATTAAAAGCCACTCACCCATTTTAATAGGTTGAGGCGGAGATTCTTGAAAATAAAAAGATTGAAAATAATTCCCATATGAACCATTATAATTACCGAACTCACTATATTAAGACATGATTACAGAATAGTTTATAAACGGACAATCCACTTAAAGAGGTGTGCGGTTAAGGATTCAACGTTTCAACGCGACTGAAAACGTGTCTCAGAATTGCGTTCACTCTAGGCTCAAGTGCAAGCCTGCAAAAAAAAATTAAAAGAAAGAAAAAAAATATCTTGGGAAATAGTAAATCAATTATAATTTATAACAAAACACTCCCCGGCAACGGCGTCATTTTGATCGAGTCAAAAACCGAGCGTCCATGTAAATACGTTATCCGTTGTTGTCGGCTTCCAACCACAATACAAAAAAACCTAAACTTTAACTACACTCTTGAGGAGTATAGTGGCGAGTTTGGGTATCGAATCCACAGGGAATGTTTGATAGATTTTAATTGATTTATTATTTCAAAAAATAAAGTGTAAAAGATGATGATTGAGTGAGAAAGCAAAAATGGAAAAATAAAGAAGTTAACTAAAACTAATTGGAAAAATTAAGGTAGAGACACAATCCCCCAACCCTAGAGTATTGATGGTATAAAACTAACCCTAAATTTAACTGATTAATTTGACCCGAAATTTAGTACTCCCAAGCATTACGTATACAAGGTTCAAGCCCGCGTCAAACTTAATCTGAGGATGAGTAAATCAGTATCGCGATAGTAGCACTCGAATTGCACTCTAAATCATCACGAGTACCGAGAGGCAAACGAGATATAAAGATCTACAATTGTTGTGTAACTACGCAATACGATCATAATCAATCACTAAATTCAGCGGATTAATTTTATACGCACGCACTAACACATCAGGCTGGGTTCATGCATCTCAACCTTTAAAAACCTAGCCTAACATGGTGAATAATAATAAAAGTGCTGGAAATTAAAGTTACCACAATTGAAGAATAAAAACATGTAAGAAGAAATCAAAGATTGAAGAAAAACTGGAAAAGCTCTTGAATTAATGGTGCAAAATATGTCAGTCTTTCTCCTAGATGTTCCTACTTGTTATGGAGATTTTACATCAATGAAATCTGAATAAAAAGAGTCCTAGTGACTAAATATATAGGCTAGAGGTCGTTTACAAGAGTCCCCAAAACAGAAAACTCTTTTGACTAAAAGATAAGCACAAAATAAAAATCCCGTCTCTGCCAATTTGTCACACTTGGAAAGCGTGACTAATTTCGTAACGGATCTGTGCATGACAAATGGGCGGACCGGTTCTTTTTTCTCAGCTTCGGTTCAGTTCGGTTCGGTTCGAGTCTGACACCTTTTTTCTTGGATTTATTCTCAACTTCAAATGGGCATAACTTCTTCACCGTAACTTAGATTGAGGTGCCGTTTTTTCCAGTGTTCTTGTAATTGAAAGCTCTTCAACTTTACAACTGTCCCCATCTCCGGACTAAGGCTGAAAAATTACGAAAATGCCCTTCAACTCCCCGATTCTTGGTTTCTTTCACTATTTTAAGTTCTCTTTTCCATCTTTCTTGCATGAAATATCTGTAAAACACATAATAGATACACAAAATATGAAATACTTGCCAAAAAGGGTTAGTATCATAGATATGAGATAAATCCAAGCTATTTACACCGCACGGGATCATAAAAATATCGAAATTAAGGGGATAAATGTGAAGAATTTATGCCTAATCAAGCACCCCACCCGCAGTTTCCCTCACAAAACTTGGGTCAAAACCCATCCCTTCAGATTAGATAACCCCGATGGTAGGGGACTTAGAATACAAGATCCCAAATTTGGGGGAACCCTAAGTGACGTCGGCAACTGAAAGTAAGCCTGAAGGCGAGGTAGCGGTGAAAAGGCCTTGAACGGTGGTTATAGTGGCGGTTTGAGTATCCACCACCATAGAAATAGTGATAGAAATGGTAAGGACCCTATTACGAGGGGAATGATGATGGTAGTGATGTCAGTAGAAACATTTGATCTTCATGAAACCATTAAAATGGTTTTAAAAGAGCTTGAAATGAAGAAAAACTATGGGTATCTTCCCCGAAATACAAAAATCTCTCAAATGTTCTATTAAAACACAATGAGAAGAACTATAAAAGTAAGGGTTTTATGTTCAAAAGTTCTTATATGAAAATAAAAAAACGTGTGGTAATACCAACAGGTTAGCAGATTTTTTTCCCTAAATGATGAGATGATAGTTCCCATGTTGACATGTGGCTTATTGAGACCCTAAAACCTGGAATGAAGGGAAAGTGTATTTAATTACCCTAGGGATAATGATAATGAAGTTCTAGGGTCCCTAAAGTTTGTCATTTGAAAATTGGACTGAGAGTGTAAAAAGTCTTTTGGTTTACCCAACATAAAAGACTTTACTCAAGGGGCTAATATAGAGGTTTGTTTTATATTGCTCATTATATTAAGGTGGGGGATCCCTCCAGCCCTTCTACAATGAGATTTAGGTGCGAGACTCCTCCAGTCCTCCTGTAATGAGATTTAGGTGAGGAACCCCTCTAGCTAGGCCTGGTAAAATTATTTAATATGGGCAAAATCGTCCATTACCCGCCCACATTTCTAATTTAGGGTCCATCTAATTTTTTAGCGGGTGTAACTGGTTTAAAATAAAGATGAAGTTAGGTCTGAGAGGGTTAATTTGCTCCCAAATGGTTTAACCCATTAAGTCCAGTTTATGAAATCGATTTTCTAAAGGTTAGTTATGAACTTCCGATTATCTTTCAAGAAGATGTGAAGCCGGGTGAGGTTACGATTTCAAAAACAAAGGTCAAGAAATCAACGATTGATTTGGCAATGATTTGGGGATTATGAAATCGCTCTCTAATTTGGGGATTAGGTTAAACTTTAAAATTGTTAAAGCAACGATTGTTTTGGGGATAACACTGTTATCCAAATAGCCTAGGAATATAAGTTATAACAGTTATAAAGTCTTATAAATTGTAAATGTGATAACATTTATAACTGTTAAAAGTTATAAACTATTAATTCAGAATGATATGACAATTTCAGTTATAAACTGTTAAAAGTTTATAACTGTTAAAATTTGCAAACTTTTGAATAACAGTTATAAAATTTTAAAAATTTATAATTGTTAACATCATTTATTATGACTCGGGCCGACACACAATAAACAAAAATAAAAAAGGACGGAAAAAAGTGGATCAACCCACCCCGACCCAGAATTGACCCGACCCAACCTGACCAAATTATTTCATACGACCCGCTCTTGACCTGCCCAAATTTATCCGTATCCTTTTTTTACCCATCCATAACCGCCGATAACCGCCCATTTTCCACTACTACCTTCATCCCTCCTGCAATGAGATTTGGGCGAGAGACCCCTTCATCCCTCTTGCAATGAAATTTAAGGGAGGTATCTCTCCAACCATGCGACAATAAGATTTGGGTGAGGGATCCCTTCATCCCTCCAGCAATGAGATTTGGATGCCAGACCACTTCAGTCCTCCTGTAATGATATTTGGGCGAAGGACCTCCGGCAAAGATATTTAGGTGAGGGACCCCTCCAGCCCTCCTACAATGAGATTTGGGCGATGAACTTCTCCATCCCTCCTGCAATGAGATTAGGGTGAGGGGCCCCCTTAACCCTCCTGCAATGAGATTTGGGTGAGGGACCCCTCTAACCCTCCTGTAATAAGATTTGGGTGGGGGATGCCTCCTGCAAAGAAGTTCCTAAGATATTTTTGAGAAGGAACCACTCCAATATATCCTTCAAGTTCAAAGATAGTTTATGCGGGGGAACCGTTTCCCCCAAACTTAAACCATTTGAAATTATACTTGATCAGCGAAGCCCACAAATGAGGACCCCTCTGCCAAGACCAGTCGAAAAATGGAAAACCTAGTGAGGAAGCCCACAGTGAAGGACTCCTTTAGAAAATGTTCAAATAGTATTTGTTTTGTAGAAGGGGGATCCAAGAAGTGACCCTCTGAACAAACTAGGCCAAAATGAGGGGATCCATCATGAATAGTCCCTCATCATGAAAAATAATTTCTTCTTCTGAATAAAAGTACAAACACTTAGTTTCTTGTACAGGGAGCCTAGTTGAGCAGGCAGGGCTTAAATAGGCCAGTTGGAATATCTTGGGAGTTTTTGCTTGGCGGATGAGGAACAATGTTTGTTGATAAAGCTCAAACACTTACCATTTTTGGATTTAGAGAATATTAGTAGAAAGAACATAGGGTTTTACATAGTTCACACCCAATCATAGCTGAAATGAGCAACCAAGAGGTTTCTAACTACAAATGAAGATTTTTTTTTTATAAAAAACGATTTTGGAGAACGGGGTACTCAAGACCCCCCCCCCCCCCCCAAGAGAAATGGTTTTAGAGGAGGTGGTCCTCGAGGCCTCCCCTCTCAAGTTTACAAAGTTTGTACCCTAAGTTACCATTTTAAAAGATATTTACCAAATCATATATTTTGTTTCCATTAGGGGGCATATTTGTTTTTTGTAATGGGCACACACCAGGTGGAACCTATCAGAGGAGACAAGCAGCTGCACACAAGTAGGGTCAAATGGTACATTACAAACTTTATCCCTCCCTAACCCTATCAATTTTGGCGTCCAAAAGTGCTAACTCACCCCTAGTGCCCAAGTATAAATAGGAACCCTAGGTAAGGTCAAGTAACAATTAGAAACTCAAATCATATCATTACTCTATTAAAATCACACCAGACCGCCTAGTATTCTCTCTCGGCTCTTTCTCTAAGTGTTAGTGCTTGTTTCTTTACTCCCACACTGAAAACCATTATTCTTGGGAGATGCTCTTAAGAAAAGTTCCTATTATTATTGTAAAGTTCATCTTCTTTCAGGGAGTAGTTCTTGCTTTGGTTCCATTTTACCAAAAGGAGAAGGTTTTACCAGGTGCTGCTCTAGAAGTTCTTGAAAACCTTAGAGGTAGAGTTCATTGAAGTGGGTCACGCCTCATCCGTTTCAGTATCTTACCAGACCTCAGTCACACTACCCTCCTACACAAGTCATTAGAAGGAGGTCCATTTCTTCCTCTTTGTCTTTATATTCTCTAAATTTTGCATTAGTTATTTCATTTTCTCTTTAATACTTTACTTCATTACATCACACGCCTTAATTCTAAACATTTATTATTATTCGCACATACTTTCTTTTCATGGAAAAACTCCAAAATAAGAAAACGAGGCTTGACTCATAAATTTCAAAATGAGATTTCCCATCACACTTTATCGCACTAAAACATATTTTTCTACACACACACATATAAATAAAGTCCTCGGTTGGATTTATGGGTTAAACCCCACCTCATATCGTTTTTTAACTACGTGGACTTTGATGCCCCCATGCTATGTAGGAGTCTTGGGGAAATTCCTTCACTCGAGTCCTCCCACATATAGATATTATTTTATTCTCATCATATACTAATGATATGTACATTTTATATGTTTGTTTCCTTGTGTCTTGTTTGATATGAGCAATCGTTCTTCCATAACAACTTATAAATCGATAAACACTTACATCGTATTTTTTAATATTACTATTTTGGGAATAGTCCTAAGCATGACCTTGCTCCACCTTAATCTATGATAGGAGTCAAACGATTTCTCCCTCCATTTATATTATGCACATAAGCACAAACGTCACGAATTTCCACAACAGAAGATTAATAAATGCCCATGAGAGAGAGAGAAAGGACAGTATTGGTTCCTAAGACCTTCCCATTTTGTAACTTGGACCTCGAACCATTGAACTGCTTGGTTTTGCAAGAATCAGTCATATTCTTGATGTCGTTCTCTCTAGGTGGCCACATTTCTTTTGCCTGTTTTGTGAAAAATAGGTTGGCGACTCTATCTCTACATATCACCCCACATCGACACATTCGAATGCCCTAATAACAGATGTGATCCCGCCCACATGCCAGAAAAAGAGGGGGAAGGAAGGAGGGATCCACCTCTGGATACCCCGACCCCCCAACATCGGGATGGCCACGGTGGCCACTCCGATGGGGACTTTATAAAAGGACTATACTTTGTTTTTGCATAGGCATTATTCTTTTCTTCTTATGTGAGTATGCACAATCTTGAATATTCCCTTTTGTCCTCTATATACCATTTTTATGTATATCTCTCTCATGTATATTACTTTCCACTCACTTGTACACTTTACACTCACATGCTTCACACTTTACACGTCTAGACAAGCCTTCAAGTCATTTTTCAATCTTTTTTCAGCTACAACGAGATAAAGATGTACCCTGACCATTAGGAAAAAATGCTCTTCATCACCCCATAGGGAACCTTTTGATACAATGTCATGTCACTTAGACTCAAGAAAGTTGGGGCTACCTAACAAAGGGCTGCCACAACCATCCTGTTGACCGTATTCATAAAATAGTCAAAATTTATATAGAAGACGTGATCATCAAATCTAAGACTCGGGATGGTCATATTCCCGCCCTTAGAATGTTTTTGGAGCGACTGCGGCAATACCCGATGCGACTAAACCCATAGAAATATGTTTTTCGCATCACAAAAGGAAAACTCTTAGTGTTTATTGCCAATGAGAAGGGAATCAAAGCAGACCCTGCCAAGCTAAAAGCCATACTTGAGATGCCACCACCACGGACGGAGAAGGAAGTTTGAGGATTCCAGGAAAAATTACAGTGCATCAACCAATTTATTCTCTAGCTAACTTCTATTTGCAAACCCATTTTCAAGCATCTCTATAAGGATTTTACTAAAGTCTGGAACGAGGCCTTCCAATAAGCCATTGATAGAATCAAGTGATAACTTACCCGAACTCCACTGCTTATGCCTCTGCATCTAGTTCTCCCCCTCCTCCTATACATGACCGTAAAAGATACTGCAGCTGGGTATTTGGTAGCCCAATACATTAAATAATCTCATAAAGAAAGATCCATTTACTACGCCAGCTAAAAATTAGTCGGTTACGAATTCAATTACGCTACTTTGGAGAAAGAATGTGTAGCCCTGGTTTGGGTCACAACATTTATGGCATTAAATGCTCGCCTTACCCATCAGACTTGTCTCCCATATGGATCCTATCAAGTACTTGCTAGAAAATCCCACTTTGTTCAGTCGAATTTCCCGATGGTTTATGTTTCTAGCTGAGTGTGATATTGTGTACATTATGTAAAAAGATATGAAACGGAGAGCCATCTCTGACCAACTTATTTATTACCCAATAGAAGAACTCAATTTTTAGGTATTTAAATTCCCAAATGAAGATATTCTATGCACCTCTTGAGAGGACCTCTGATGGAAAATGTTCTTTGACAGAGCTTCCAATAAGAAAGGATATGGCATTGGGATACTCCTAATCGCCCCTAATGACTCTCACACCACTATTTACATCAAGCTAGACTTCCCTTGCACCAACAACAAGACCAAGTCCTAGTCATGCACTATAGGCCTCAAGATTTCTCTCAAGAAAGGAGTCCGACACCTAGACATCTACGAAGACATTGTCTTTATTGCCAGCTAAATTTTCAAGAAATGGAAAGTCAAAGAAAAAAATATCCTACATTTGAAGCCCACTTAGAAGAAATGGCTTCCTAATTTAATGATGTCACCTTACACTACTTGACTTGCGTAAAGAACATCCTGGCTAATGCTCTTACCACCCTGCCCTTCATGGTTGACATGACTAAGGAAATAATAATGACCCATTTCCTGGTTTAGAAATAAGCTAGGCCTACCCATTTCTACCACATTGAACTCATTACCGTGGAGGATTATGATATGTCTGGGTTATGGTACTATGGCTTTTGGCGCCTCCTTAAACATGGTAGGTATCCCAAAGACGCTGATAAGGAAGATCGTGTGACTCTTCACAAACTTGATGACTAGTATATCAACTACGATAAATAATGTTCATGATAAACTTCAGTAGAACCCATTTGCACTACATTAGAGGGGATGATGTTGAAAAAATGATGCAGAAGATCCACAGTGGGGAATGCGGGCCCCACATGAACAGTCACATATTTACCAAAAAATCATCCACTAAGGGTACTAATGGACCACTGTGGTCTAAGATTTCACTACCTATGTCCGAAGATGCCTCAAATACCAACAGTTCACCAATATCTTGCCTCCTCAAGAGCTATACAACATGACATGTCATTGGCCCTTCTCCACTTGGGGCATCAATATCTTAGGGAACATTAATCCCAAAGCTCCAAACGATCACGAATTCATCATGGTATCCATTGATTACTTCACCAAATGTGTCGACATCGAGCTATATGCAGTGTTGAATGCTAAAAAAGTGGCCAAGTTTATCAGAAAGTACATCATCTTCTGATACAAAGTTCCCCACAATTTAGTATTAGATAATGACATACATTGTGAAGATGAGGTTATAAAACTAGTCGACTAATACGGTATTCCAAGACACAAATATTCTCCCTACCGAGCCCAAACTAATGGTTCCATCGAAGCTGACCATAATCAGGAAAAAGATTGAGAATTGAAGATATTGGGTAAACCGAATCCCTTACGCCCTCTGGTGCTAATGCACTTGAATCAGAACACCTACTAAGGCTACCCATTATTCTCTAGTGTGCGGTATGGAATCAGACCAACCTTCCCTTCGTGTCCTACTCGAGAGTAAATTTTGAAAAGAATAATGGCATCAGAGCCACTTTAATGAATTATCACTCTTGCATGAAAAGAGACTAAATTATCTATATCATATACAGGGGTACCATCACCGGATAGCGCGATCATTCATTCGAAAGTTCAAGGACCGTTGTGTATAGGAAAAATACCTTACACAAAGAGATCACAAAACCCTTTCGGGACCCCGGATGTAAATTCAAACAAAATTGGAGTGGACACTTTATCGTGAAGAAGATTTTCTCATGAGGCATCGTTATGCTCACAGACATCGATGGAGAAGAGATGGCGTGTCCAATCAACCTGGATCGTCTCAAGAAATTTCACCCTTAGTCCGAAATCTCGACGCGATATGACTCTTCTCACCCCCTTTTATTCTTAAAAAAAAATCTTCATTTCTCCTACCCATAACTATGTGGAACTTAGTCCTCTGAAAAACATTTTCTTTTCACAATAAAACTTATGAGAATTTTTAAAAAAACCCAAGGGTACGTATGCACCCCATACGCCATACATGGGTCCAGTCCCCTTCTTTTCTACACCTCCTAGTACAATGGTTCATTTCATCATTTACATGAACAAAAGGATTATATATGACTTTTCAATTAGTATAGATAATTCAAATGCAAAAGACTCAACAAAATATATTAAAATTAACTTTTATTTCTGATTGGGGCTATTGGCATTGTTACACTAAGTATCAGTGAAGGAAATCAAACCAAATTTCTCCTCTTTTTTAACCAAAATGTTCCTAAAATAAATCTAAACCTAACCAATCTACACAAAATTATCCCCAAAACCCATATACTGCACCCCAATCACTATAGCTTCGCAAAATTCTCCAAAACCTTTATGATGCGCTTACTTCAACTACTGGATGTCCCTGTTTCATCATCATTACTAGCCCATGGAGATCCTCAAATTTCCCACTCGTGTTTGTTATTCTATATGCACTCCATGGAGTGGTACATCTTGACAAACTTGGACATAACCACAACACTGTCTTCCTGGTGTCGAAAGAAACGTACCATCTCTGACCGGTCTCTTCCCGTAGGACCTTCCCTACTACCTACTTCCATAGCCATTTTATATGGTCCCTAAATACATGTCAGGACACTCCCACGGACTGTGATGGGCGGATAAATAGTTGACGGTGCTTCCATAAAGAGCCCAGCATCATCCTCAGCGATTTAGTCAAATCCTCAACCAGGAAGAAAAAAATTTATACGAGGGGACATGATCTGTCCGCACCCGACTTGATGCAGGAGATGCCAGAGGAAATAAAAATAAGTATGCTGAAGGCCCATCATCTACACATATCGATAATATCTAAGATGCAAGATAGGGATTAATTCCCCCACCATGGCACTAACTAGCGAAGGCATCGAGTTCCATACTTTAAAAACTAGTTTACGGAACTCTCCAGAGATGGGCCAAAGCTGAAGAAATGCTAAACAGAAAAATTGGGTGCAATCTCCAAAGGGTACTCCACAGGTTCCACTAGACGGAACCTCTATGCAAGCTACATAAATTTCATTACCGAACTCCCCCTCAGAAAATCAAAAATGACCCTACTTTCAAGTATTCAGCTCGTTCAGGGTCTTATACATCACTAGCGTCGCGGGGCTATGGCGGTAAGACATCCAGGATGTTATCGCAGTAACCTGGGGATCAGCAGTTAAGTCCCTTGTTACCAATAATAGCCACACAGTAAAGCCGAAGGCAAAAGCCTCAACATAATCGGCATCCTTAAAACCCCTCAAATGCATGATATACGTAACATCCTGGAGAGAAATGGCCCCTCCGAAAACCAACGGTCGAGTTTTCAAAGGAGAAATATGAATCGAGTTCGAAAAGAAAACCTCGGGAGAATGGGAGAAATCAGGTATAGTTGCAGCCACACTGGGGCTGACCCCCAACATGGCTAAAAACTCCTCATAAGTGAGACAAACCTCATCCAGTACGAAACAAAAGACATCATCTTCAGGATACCAGAATTATACCATCACTACTAGCAGATTCCAGTCCACAACTCCGATCGAACCGTCATTCAAAAAGTCTCTTCAATACAACAGAATCACCAAAACCCAACAAAGGCAATAAGCTCCACTTTGCACCAAGCTTTCTATCTCCCCATCCATATACCAACCAAGCCTCTGAGGCCTTCCTCTATCCAAAAATTCCAAAAACCCATTTTTCTCAAAATAAATCCCTTCAAAGGGAAGATTTTTGCAACCAAGCCTCTAAGGCCTTCATCTACTCAAAAATTCCAAAAAAGATATAATTTTCCTTCTTTTTCTAAAAAAAAAAAAATCAACAACAAATTCAAGTGCATGTAGATTAAACCACTAAACCAAGTTAATAAAACAAAAAATATGCATCATTTTTCCCTCTCGAGTCTCTCTTTTCAGCTACAAAGCCATTACATCAAGCATACATCATGATTAGCACCAAGCTCCTCCAGTAACATTAATAAATCCGTAAAAAAATTTCAAAATCAAAGAACCAGAAATGGATGTCACCTCATCTCTAAGCCACGTCAACTTAAACATCACCTCATGCACTAGAAACCTCCTTATATATACTTACATTCCGGTATCCCTTGCGACCCGCGAAGTAAAACTCCAAGGGTATAACGTCACGTATATCTGCAATAAAGATTCAATAATCCACATAAAAGCAAAGTTCTCAAGCCCCTGACCATGTCGATAGGCAATCATCTTGTCCCCTTCCCAAAGAAGCCCAAGAATTCATTCTCTTAACTATTGGCACCCCCCCCCCCCCCCCCCCAGGACTGCTTATCGGCACCCCCTTTTAATTTCGAACAAAAAATGCAAGAAAAATCCCAAATAAATCCAAATACATATAGAATCTCATTTCCTCAAAACTTCACTTTTGGGACACTAAAGACCCTTATAAGACTCTTAGAATCCTCTGTAGGATTATTCTTAAGCTCTTATCCCTAGCATATTCCCCAGTCGGATTAATCTTACAAACCTATCCTCAACATATTTGATAAGAGAAACCAACGGTGCATCCACATTTAAGTCTACTATTCCCCAGCCTAAGAATCCACCAATGGAGTCTCAAGTATACAAATCCCCAGCCGGATACCTTAAAGATAAATATTTCCCCGACAAATTCCTGAAGAAACGCAATCCCCAACACGAACACAAGTGCATTTGCATCCTCAAGATAATTTAAAATTATCCAGGAGAGAGACTTCCTACATCATCACTTAAGGTCCTCAAAATTGACCTTAACCCTCAGAATTGGTCGCTACAACTTAAAGTCACCAGGATTGACATTAGCCCTCAAAATTGGTCGCGTTATAACTTAAGGTCCTCAGAATTGACCTCAGCCCTCAGAATTGGTCCCTACAACTTTAGGTCCATAGAATTGACCTCGGTCCATAAAATCGGTGGTCACAACTTGTGGTCCTCATAATTGAACTCGGCACTTAGAACTGGTCTCTGCCAGTTTAGGTCCTTAAAATTGACCTCGGCCTGCAGAATCAGTCGTCACAACTTAAGGTCTTTCGAATTGACCTCGACTTGTAGAATCGGTCTTCATAACTTCAGGTCCTCATAATTCACCTCGACCCGCAGAATTGATTGTTATAACTTTAACTCCTAAAAATTCACCTCGACCTTTAGAATTTGTCGTCATCACTTAATGTCCTCATAATTAACCTAAACCAATAGAATTGGTCATCAAAAATTTTGGTCCTTATATTTCATCTCAACCCTCAGAATTGGTGGCTATAGCTTAAAGTCCTCAGAATCACCCTCGACCGGCTAATTTGGTCGTCCCCATCATAACGTCAGAGGTAAACTCAACATGCCGAATCGATTATCATCATCCCCTTAGGCCCACGTAATCGACCTCGACCCGCTAAATTAGTCTCATTAACCTCTTAGAACCAATCATAGCACATCTTCAGCCCATTGAATTGGTTGTCCTCGCCTCTTTAGGTCCTCAAAACTGACATTGACCCGCTGAATCGGTCAACCTCATCCTCTAGGTAGTCAAAATTGACCTAAAAACCTCTTTCCTAATGTTGATGTGGTGTCTATCATTCAACGGCTGACACTTGTTCCAACATCACCCGTTTAGGGTCTCTCCATAGACACCCTATGATAGGACCCTCCTAAGCACGTCATACCTCGAATACTAGTATAGAGTCAACCAGGCGCTCTCGGGCCCCATTTGACTCTGGCCAACTTTCTTACCTGAGAAAAATCTCTATGAATCTTCGAAGGGATCTGAATTCCCTTTCCAATGGTCCACCTAGTATGAAAATTGGCCTAATAGTTCATGTAACAGTCCATTTTACTATCAAAAACTAATCTGCAAGTTACTGAGTGCTCCTAAGCCCCATTTTGGCCCCAATCAACTTCCTCGCCTAAGTTGACGCTTGATGGATATTCTAAGGGCTTTAAATATCCTTTCCAATGATCCACCCCATCTACAATTTGGCCTTACATACGGTTCGAACGAATGATCTGATTTACTTTAAAAATTGATCTGAAGGCCTCCGTGTTCTCTCAGGCTCCGTTTGACTCCTATAAACTCTTCAAATTGAACGAGACTGAATGAATAATTAAAGGCCTTTGAATACCATTTCCAACTATCTGCCCTGTGAGCGAATCAGCCTTACGGTACGGACGAATGACCCATTTTACTCCGAAGGGTCACTGGTATCTCCCTGGCCATGTGTGAGCAAGGATAAATCTTCGAACCGAATGAATCTGAATGAAATATCTCTGAATAAACTTTCCAACGGTCTATCACATGTTCAAATCAGACTTATGATTCGAATAAACGATCAGTTTTCCTTTGAGAATTTCTAGTCCAATGACCAATGGGCGATTTGGGAACCTATTTGACTTCGTTCAACTACCGAACACGGGAGTGGGTCATGGGTTCTCAAAGGTCTCTAAATATGCTTTCCAACAATCCACCTCGTGCACGATTATGACTTACGGTTCGCATTTTATGACTACTTTTTCAAAAAACCTACCTCAGACTGCCAATTGGCAACCCCAGGACTCTGCCTATCGGTAGTGTGTTTAAGGTTCCATGCCGATAGGTAGCTCTATGACCATGCCAATAGGCACCCCCTTGACCCTATAAAAAGATTCCATGACCTCACTTTGAATAACACACCAGGTCACCCCTAAACGTCCCTCTCTGTAATTCAAAGAGAACTCTCTCGAATTTAGAGTTGTTCTTTCCGTAAAAGCCTATTTCCACATTACTTCCAAAATTTTCATACTCTTTTTAATAAATTACCACCACCTCCTTAAAACACCATCACTTCACCTTGATATCAGTGCATTTACAAGGAATATCTACTTCAAATCATCATAAGGAGGTCAATTTTTTCCTCTTTGTCTTTATATTCTTTTAATTTTGCATTAGTTATTTCATTTTCGCTTTAATACTTTACTTCATTACATCACACATCTTGATTATAAACTTTTATTATTTGTATCCACACATACTTTATTTTCATAAAAAAAACAAAATAAGAAAAAGAGGGTTACTCGTAAATTTCAAAAGGAGATTTCTCACCACACTTTCTCACACTAAAACACCTTTTTCTACACACACACACATATAAATAAAGTCTTCGGTGAGATTTATGGGTTAAACCCCACCTCATATCATTTTTTAACTACGTGTGCATGCCGTCGGGATACGTAAGAGTCTTGGGTAAATCCCTCGACTCGAGTCCTCCCACATATAGTTGTTATTTTATTCTCATCATATACTCATGATATATACATTTTATAGGCTTGTTTACTTATTTCTTGTCCGATATACACAATTGTTCTTACATAACGACTTGTTAATTGACTTACATCATATTTTTTGTTATTAATATTTTGGGATAACTCCGAAAGATGACATCTCTTTGCCTTTATCCATGATGCGAGTCGATCGATTCCGCCCTCCATTTATATTATGAACATAAGCACACATCATTGAGTTTTACAGTAGAATATTAACACATGCCCATGAGAGACCAAAAGGGGCGGGATGGTTACCTAACACCTTCCCATTCCATGATGTAGTCCCCAAACCTTTGAACTATTTGGTTTCACAAGCATCAGTATTGTCTTTGATTCCCTTCTCTCGATGAAACAACATTTCTTTTTTCTATTTTGTGAAAAATTGGTTAGTGGCTCTATCTCTAAATATCACCCCACATAGAGGATGGCCTAATGCCCCAACATTTCCCTCCCGCATGCCAAAAAAAGAGGTGGAAGGAAGGAGGGTTCCACCTCCAAAGACCCCGACATCGAGATGGCCACAATTGGGAAAAGTTTAATGTTGATAGGTAACTTCTCATGAGTTCACGAGTGAGAGGTACGTTCTTACATTTTATAAAACCTTTTCAATTTTAATTATAACTTAAAGTGTAACAAGGTTTTTTAACCCTTGATGGGGATTTTTTTCCCCATAAAATATGTGTTGTGGATTGTTTCATTGTTGTATATATTGTTTCCTTCATCTACACCATACACTACACATGGATATCCATTATATATAGTGTAGTACACTAAATTAACATTATGATTTTGGTTCTAATGTAATTGACTTATATTTCCTAGATGAAACTATTATTTGTTAATCCATATTCCCATCATCATTTCACTTGGCTAATTTATGTACTAGGTTTGCTAAAATTGAAAAGATATTTGAAATTAGTAAAAATAGGAAAAAATTGTATTTAAAATTATCTACCCTTCTAAATTTATTTTACTATATAGTTTTTTAGAATACACCTAATCCTCATAACACTTCAACCTCACGACGAATAGGGTACTTCATATTCCCATCGGCATGAAACTAGAAAGTGAACTAGGAAGGTTGAGGTGTTTCCGAAGAACCCTATATCTTTGACTTACTTACGTCTATACTATATAGGTGCTCATCTAGTTTGGAAATTGTGACAAAATTTCAGTCCCATCCCTAGTTACAAAAGAACCTCAAACTCTACATGATTCCTCTATAAGTTCTTAAAGGTAGCTAACCAACATCACACACTAGGATTGCATACATACATTATATCATGCTATATTTGGTTGTGTGTGAGCTAAATCCTTTAAAATTAATTTTCTACTATTTTTTGGGAATTTTTAAATAATTTCTAATATTTGGAAATGATTTTTAGAAATTAAAAATAATGGCTTAAAAACCTTTGGGGTTGAATTATAATTTGTTTCCAAGGCATAAAATCTGGTTAGGTAGAAACCGAAAGCGCTTAAGAATATTGTGGGTACAATTTGTATTTTTAACAATTCAAAAACACGCATTTTACACTGCATCCTAGCCTTACACGTGTTACTTATATAACGGCCAGATATGTGTTTTCTCCCTCTCACATACTTAAGCCTCACTGTGGACCATTAGATCTATTCTAATCAACAATCTGCATATATTTTCACTTAATCCCCGTGTTTAATTTTGAACCAATCAAAACTGTTTTAAAAGCGGTGACTTGGTAGCAATTAGATTGACTTCGAATTAATCATGATCGTTCATTTTCCCTCGATGTTCCATATCCTTTTTCTCTCAGTATATAAGGAGACTTTGTCTTTAATTTTGTAATTTTTTTCATTTTAACCTTTGAAAGAAAATAGAGAGAGAGAGAGAGAGAGAGAGAGTTCGAAGAGTTTTTTTACAAACCCTAACTCAAGCTTCAACCAAATCCAAACCAGAAAATATTTCTCTGAGTGTTTTTAGTTCGAGATTTGTGAACTTTATTCCTCTACTATCATATATCCCTTTGCCAACTTAATCATGTTGATTGAGTCTCTATTTCTTTGCATAAAAATTTGAGATTTCATTTCTATGATACATATCACTTAGTTATTTGCTAGATCTGATTTCTTATTTCGAGAAATCTAATTTTTGTTGGTTGTTTTCAAAATAAAAGTTGTTTTCAAACCCTAAACTAACAAAACCCTTTCTAATTCAACTTACTCAAACTTTCAGACTTAGATCTACTTTGGTATCTTGATTGGGGATTTCACTTTCAAAATTATTTCACGTTTTGTGAAATAAGTTAATGTTTTCAAATAAAGAAAGTTTATAAGATCTTGCCTAGTTTGTATATCCATATTCCCTCTTGATCTGCGATTATTTAAAAGATCCAAAGTATGATTTTTTTACTTACTTGATTTTAGAAACCCTTGCATCTTGAGAGATATGTATGTAATTTGATACCCATATTGTATGTAATTAAGTGTGTGTGTGTGTGTGAGTTGCATGCATGAGTTTAGAGCACTACACCACATACACCTTCACACTACTACACTGAAAAGTGTTGGTATTGAGATATTGGACTTTTAGAGTCGGTGTAAAGCTAAACAGAGTAAAGTTAGGAAGCTGGGAGAACATCAACAACATCAGAACCTTGGGAGAAGTCAGAAAATGCCAGAGGAGTTAGTACGCTTTTTAATTTTGTTTAGGTTTGATTGTGTGTCTTGAATGTTATATAGCTTATATTTTGTTACTCAGTTTTAATGGGCTTTTTACTTTTGTGATGTAGAGGTCACCGTGGATGTTTCTCCAATTGGGTGGGGTTTTACCACGTTAAAATTTCTTGTGTACACTTCCCCTTCCTCTCATGCCTTTCTTAAGGCTGTGTTGGTTTATTTTGTTTAAATTTTTGTTTTTCAAAACTGGTAAACCAATAACTGAAATTACTCGTTCATACTGTTTTACACATCTTGTGTTTAAATTTTATTTTAAAAAAGGAGTTTCTTCAACAAACTGTTCGGAGCCATGTAGATAGTTTAACATTGTATTAAACAACTTAAGTGGTACTTTTTTAATTTTTAATGTTCATTGTCCATATCCTCGGTTATTAAGTTAAGATCCACCCATGGTCTAAGAGGATTGGTCTATGATTTGGACATCCAAAAAGTGGGAGGGTTCACAGTCTTAACAACTTAAAGACCCCTAGCTGGCCTAAAAGGTATTGCAACTGTGGATGAACAAGCAACATGATAAAAAAAACTTCGTTCGTTGTTCTCGATACATAAATATTCTACTACATATACCATATTTGCTAAATGTACTTTGTGATGATGCCTTTCCTCAAGACCTCTATATCTCTAAATGGTCCAACCTATGTCTATGACTGAACGACTAGAGTCAGTCTATGAATTTTATAAAGTTTTAAGTTATCAAATACGACATTAAACAAAAAAGGATTACTGCCCGAAATTTTTTCTAAAAAGCTTCTAATTCTAGTGAATTGAAAGACAAAGTATAATATTTGAGATTCCAGACTTGGAGAAATTTGTAGAAAATAATGGAGAAAATGGAATGTAACAAAAGTGTGTTTGATGAATACCAGAGATGAATACTAGACCCTGCTAGCCTCTCAAAACCACAAATCACACCCATACATTCTCCCAAACCTCTCTAAACCTGCCCATATTATTTCCTATACCCTGCTAGCCTCACTAATCAAGCATTGTCACTCCTTACCAGAGCGTGCATCGATATTCGTACCCGTTCTGAAAATGGAAGTATAGAATTATCAGAAGTGTTAAACCAAATCCTAGAGTTCGGGATGAAATTGCCCTAACAGATGATCATTGATTGCCAGAGATTTAGTACACTATTCTTGGAGGCACGAAAATGGGCTCGAGAGTCAGATAGTTAGGTAGTACCAACCGATGAAGGCAGATTAGATGATGTTGTCCAGGTTATGACAGAGATATTTAGGTGAACCAACGATATTTGCAGTATGACAGATTTACTTGATACTCTGAAGTTGCAAGGGAGCCTGGTCCCTTCACCCTTACTTATCCCCACAGAATGGGAAGACCTGTATGAAGAAGCCATTGAAGTTGTGGAATGCAATAAGTTTATGTGGAAAGACATAATTGTTTCCACCGGGTGGGGGGAAGAGTTCGATGATTCAAATGAAGAGCAAGATTAAGAGAAAACTGGACCGGTAGCGGACAAGTGTGGGATGATATCATTTGAAGAACTTATTGGAGAAATAAACAAGGTGGTAGAACAACTCGAGACCGATGAGGAAATGGGATTCATGATTCTTCCCTTCTTTAGTAAATCACATGACAAGATTAGAGAGGCATTACCAGATCCGAAGCTCACTTATAGCAAATGACAAAGGGAAGGGTGTTGAAAACCTTCCAATGCCAGAAATGACCATCGAGGAAAGCAAGATCCTTGAACAACTAAAGAAAACTCAAGCTAACATCAATCTATGGAGGCTTTTCATGTCTTCTCAGCTGCACAAAAATTCTTTAATCAAGATGCTCACTGAACCCACAGTTTCTCCTTCTACCACACCAGAAGAAGCAGTAAATTTGGTTGGATCCTTGACCTCTACCCGAATGCTATCCTTTTCCGAAGAAGAAATCCCCAAATTTAGGCCAAACCACAATCATGCACTCAAAATCTCCATCGAAGTTATAGGGAAGGTCGTACCACTCTCTCTTGTCGATAATGGATCTGCCTTAAATGTCTGCCCACTGAGAACCTTCAAATGTATAGGACTTAAAGAAAGCAACCTCGCTCCAACTTCCGCTGTTGTACGTGCCTACAATAATACCCGTCGGGAGGTGATGGGATCCATAAAGCTTGTAATAGGGGCTGGCCCTATAAACCCTGTCATTAAATTCCAAGTTATTGACATCACAACTTATTTCAATATGTTCCTAGGACGACCTTGGCTTCACAGTATCAAGGGTGTGTCTTCCTCACTCCATCAAAAATTAAAGTTTTTCGCCAACGGACAAGTCATCACCATTTTGGGCGACGACGATAATACCGAGGGTGCAAGTACCAGCAGTCCAATCCTTGACATACAGAACGTGTCAAATGATATGCTCCTATCAGGATTTTGAGTTGAACCACCTCTACTCCCGGTAGGGGACGAATTTAAAGAAAGGTTTTGTCCAGAAAATGACCCTCATGGCAACGTTAATGTGATTCAGATGTTTATAAACATGCACTTCATGCTCGGACTGGGGCTAGGACAAAGACATCAAGGGATACTTGAGCCTATTGAACTGAAGAAAGATTTCCTTCCTTGTGGTCTGAGGTATCAACCATCAGAACAAGAGCTCAGAATCATCCGCCAGTCTCGACTAAAGAGAGGACTAGACTGCATCCAGACTATCCTAGGTGACCCCTTGAATGGATGATTCATCAATGAGGGCGAAGACTTCCCCTTTTGAGGCTTTCCTAAACCATGGTATGACCATACAGACAAGAAGATGAAATCTGGAATGGAGATTTTTTTTTAAGACAGTTACCCAGGGGCCGAAAGTTCCCAACACTGTGTGAAACCGCCCATCAAAGATACCGAAGGGATTAAGGAAAATGACTCCGAATATTCCTTCAACTTACAGACACTAGGGCTGACACTCTGCATGGTTCAGTCAGGCACTACATCATCGGATCCATCCCAACTAATGAAAGTTGCTGATACACCTTTCCTTAAGTGGCATGCTGCACCAGTTATATGTGTTGAAATCTCCCTTAATCCCAATGTTTACCCAATTCCTTCTTCTTCGGTTGTCTATCCTTGCTCAGATGTAATCGAGTCCTCCTTTGATGAGGTTCGCAATGTTGTTTTTCCTATTAATGAAATAAATGAAGATTTTGAGCATCTTGTTGCACCTTACAATAACTGTTTGGATTCTAATCAAACTTTTGATGATGATGATTTTACAAATGAATAATTCTTAACTGGTCTAAATAAGGTTAATAATAAGAAAACATAGCCGCGTTCAAGTTAATGAAGAAGAGACTATTGTTTTTAACCTCAGTTCTAGTAGCCAACAACGCGATATTAGGATAGGGGCTACCCTTGACGAGCATGAGCGCGCACAACTCGAAGAATTGCTAAAGGAATTTGTGGATGTCTTCGCATGGTCATATGACGATATGCCCGACTTTGATCCTAAAATATCTCAGCATGAGATTGCCACTCTCCCAGACTACAAGCCTATTAAATAAAAGTTGAGAAAGCTACGCACAAATTGGTCGCTCAAGGTCAATGAAGAGGTGGTCAAATAGTTGAACGTGGGCTTCATTCGTGTGATCTAATATCCCACATGGCTAGCCAGCATAGTACCTGTGCCAAAATTAGGAGGGAAGATTCGGATGTGTGTAGAATATCAAGACTTGAACGAAGCCTCTCCAAAGGATGATTATCCGTTAACCAATATCGACATGATCGTGGACAACACAGCCAGTCATGCTCTCAAGTCATTCGTCAACGGGTTTTTTGGATTTAACCAAATAAAAATGCACCTAGACCACTAAGAAAAAACCGCATCCATCACCCCCATGGGGAACCTTTTTCTACACTGTCATGCCATTTGGTCTCAAGAACACTGGGGCTACCTACCAAAGGGATGCCATTACCATCCTGCACGATATGATTCATAAAGAAGTTGAGGTCTATGTGCATGATATGATTATCAAATACAAGACTAGATAAGTTCATGTTCCTGATATCCAAAAGTTCTTCGGATGACTGCGATAGTATCAGATGAGACTTAATCCGTAGAAATGCGTATTTGGAGTTACAAAGGGAAAACTCTTGGGATTCATGGTAAGTGAGAAAGGGATAGAAGCATATCATGCCAAGATGAAAGCCACTTAATATGCCACTGCCCTGAAATGAGAAAGAAGTCTGAGGTTTCCTTGGGAAATTATAATACATCAGTTGGTTCATCAGTGAGCTAAACTCCATCTGCGAGCCTATCTTCAAGCTCCTTCGAAAGGATTCAACTAAGGTTTGGAACAAGGCTTGGCAATAAGCTTTTGACCGAATCAAACAATATCTGACCCAACCCCCGTTACTCATGCCACCACAACCTGGTCTCCCCTTGCTCTTATACCTAACCATAACCGAAACTGTAACTGGGGCTTTGATAGCCCAATACCTTGAAGCTTCCCGCAAAGAAAGATCCATCTATTATGTTAGTCGCAAATTGGCCAAATACAAGCTTAACTACACTGCTTTGGAAAAGGTGTGTATCGCACTTGTTTGGGTCACCCAAGAGTTACGGCACTACACGCTCGCCTTCCCCATCAAACTTCTATCCCTAATGGACCCCATCATATACCTACTCAAGAAACATACCTTATCTAGCCAAATGGCCCGATAGTTGATGCTCCTAGCCGATTTAGATATCGTGTACATCACGTAGAAAGCCATGAAAGGAAGATCCATCTCTGACTACCTCGCTGATTACCCCATGGATGATGCCGATGTCTGGATCTCTAAATTTCCAGATGAAAAAATCATCTCCATTGCCTAGGACAATCTTCGATGGAAAATGTTCTTCGACGATGCTGCCAATAAAAAGGGATATGGCCATGGGATACTTCCAATCGCCCCAAATGACTCCCACACTCCCATTGCCATCAAGCTAGATTTCCCTTGTACCAATAACATGACTGAATACGAGGCATGCACGGTAGGCCTCAAGGTTGCTCTCAAGAAAGGTATTCAATGATAAGATGTCTATGAGGATTCCTCCCTTATCATCGATAAGGTTCTCAAAAAATGGAGAGTCAAGGACAAGAAGATCCAACCCTTCCATGCCCACTTAGAAGAATTAGACTCCTAATTCAAAGATATCACCTTCCATTACCTATCACGAGAAAAGAATAACCTAGACGATGCCCTTTCTACCTTAGCCTCCATGGTCGACATGCCCGAAGGAATAGCAATGACCCCCTTCCAGATTCAAAAGAAAGATAAACCAACCCAATGTTACCATATTGAGCTCGTTATCACAGAAGATCCCAAGCAAGCCAATTATTGGTACTATGATATCGGGTGCCTCCTCAAGCATGTTAGGTATCCCGAGGGTTACAACAAGAAAGATGCAGCCACCCTTTGAAGATTGGTTGCCCGGTACATCATCTGTCACAAAGTACTGCTCAAAAGAAACTTCAATGGAACTCATCTGCACTGTATCGTAGGGGCTGACATTGAAAAGATAATGCAAAAGATCCATAACGGGGAATCCGAACCCCCCGTGAATGGTCACATACTTGACAAAGAGATAATTCGACAAGGCTACTACTAGATGACCATAACCCAGGATTACACCGCCTATGTCACGAGATGCCTCAAATGCCAATAATTTTCACACCTTCAACACCTACCTGCGTGTGAATTATATAACATGACTTATCCCTGGCCATTCTCCACCTGGGGTATCATCATCATAGGGAAAGTTACACCCAAGGCCTCTAATGGGCATGATTTCATCCTAGTTGACATTGATTACTTCACCAAGTGGGTCAAAGCTGAGTCACACGCAGTTATGAATGCCAAGAAAATGGCCAAATTCATCAAGAAAAACATCATTTGCCGGTATGGGGTCTTGCAAGAGTTAGTGTCAGTCAGATAACGGGTTGCATTTCGAGGAAGAAACCATAGAAGTGGTCAACGAATATGGGATTCAGAGACAAAAATCTTCTCCCTACCGACCTCAAACCAACGGTGCAGTTGAATCCTCTAACAAGAACCTCAAAGCCATTATCAGCAGGATGGCCGAAACCCGTCGAGATTTGGCCGACCGAATTCCGTACGCCCTCAGGGGCTACCAAACCTCTATTGGGGCTACCCTTGCTCTCTAGTTTATGGAATGGAAGCAGTCCTACCTGTGGAGCTGGAAATACCCTCATTGCGTGTCATACTTGAAAGCAAGGTCAGCGAACAAAACTGGTGCCAAAGCCGTCTTGATGAGCTGATCCTCCTAGATGAAAATAGATTAAAATCTCTATACCACATACAAGGGTACCAACGCCGAAATGCCAATTCATTCAATAAGAGAGTCAAGGACCGCGGTGTCCAAGAGGGGGATTTAGCCCTCAAAGAGATAATAGAACCCATCTGAGACCACAAAGGGAAATTCAAGCCCAATTAGAGCGGCCCCTACATTGTAAAGAAGATCCTGTCCGGTGGTGCTGCCATGCTCACCGACTTAGATAGTGAGGAGATGGCTCGCCCAATCAACCTGGATCGTCTTAAGAAATTTTACCCCTAGTCTGAAATCTCGGCGCCCTATGACTTTTCTCATCCCCCTTCTATTCGTAAAAAAAATCTTCATTTCCCTCTAACCAGAACTACGTGGGCCTGATCCTTTGCAATAAACCATTTTCAAACAAATTAAACATTTTTCAAAAACCCCCAGAGGTACGTAGGGAGCTCATAAATCTTACATGAGTACGGCCCCTTTCTTTTTCACAAAATACTATTCTTTTCTTATCTTCGAGAACAACAGTCCATTCCAACATATACTTGAGCAAAAGGATTATGTATGCCTTAGCGATCGGTATAAATAATTCAAAAACACAAAACCCATCAAAAAGGCACAGCTAGATGATAAAAAACTTGTTTATTTCATTAATAAGAAATTTCGGTACAGATTGCATGAGAAAAAGGAACGGATAACTCACTTCCCCCCATTTTCCAAAAACGCCAAATAAAATCCCCACATTTATTCCCCATTACAAAATAAACTCTCCAAGATTCCTATCAACAGCTACCAGAGGAGCCCGCTCCGTCATCATCATCTGCATCATGGGGCCCCCAAGCTTCCCCTTCCCGAACAGAGTGCCGCAGGTGCTCCATGGACCGATAAGCCCGAACCATCTTCGAAAAAACCACAACACCTCCCTCCATGGTATTAAATAAGATAAGCGAACTTTTTCTAGTCTCCACTACCAAAACCTTACTAACCACTCTCCTCCACAACCACTTCATATAATCCCGAGGGATATGCCAAACTCTCCTAACAGACTGATAAGTATGGGTCGACAGACGCCGATTCTCCCATAAAGTGCCAAGTCGCATGCACAGACACTCAATCAAATATTTTACCGAAAAGAAGTTTAGTGTCTGAGGTGGCACGACCTATTTCCAGCCAAATTAACATAGAAGCCATCAAAGGAAAGACCAACCAGCCGGACATAAGGGTATTCTCCCAGCTCCAGAATAGGCAATAACTGTCCCCACTAAGGCACTAACCAGCACAGATTTAGAGCCCCGTGCTCCACAAACTAGTTCTCCCAACTCTCGATGTCCAAGCCAACGCTGATGAAATAGCGCGAAAAAAAAGTTGGGTACAACCGACAAAGGGCATTCTGAAGGAGTTACCAGGCGGATTCTCTCAGACAACCACATGAACAGCATCATGGGACTACCCCTCAAGAAGTCTTAACGACCATCTCGCCAGGCATCCAGGCCATTCAAAGTCTCTATAGGTATCACTACCGCAGGATTGGGACTGTATGACATCCAGGAAATAATAGCTACAAGTTTCGGGTCCACTAATAGTTCCCCAATCACCAGCAGCAATTTTGATACTAAGCCCAGAACAATGGCTCTGGCATATCCAGCATCGCCAGCCTCCTACAAATGCACGGACTGTAACATCGCCGAAAGGGAGATCATTCCCCCAGCAACTAATGGTCTATCCGTCAAAGGTTAAATGCAAAGAATCCCGGCCAACAAATCCTTAAGAGAATAGGAAAACTCAGGCAGAGCCGCGGAAACACTAGGATTTATCCCCAGCATGGCAGAAAATTCCTGGTACGTAGGACAAACTTCATCCAACCCAAAGCGGAATACATGGTCTTCGGGGTACCAAAATTGTATCGTCTCCATCAATATGTTCCACTCAATAGGCCGATTGCGTAGTCAAAATTATAAGAGCACATTGCTTCCAAGGCTTTGAGGTAGTTAGAAAACTCAATGCTACCGGGGAGAGCCATCTTGCAAGACTAAGAAATAGTAGGCAAGTAAGTAAGAATGTGAAGGTATGATGAAAACACTTTGCCCTTACCCCTTGTTATACTTGAAAATCCTCATAAAAGACATGACCCCTGCAGAAGTCGGACGAAATCCTACCCCCCAAAGCACAAGAGGCTGAAGAGGGAACTAATCAATGCTTTGAATTGATGCGACTGCACTTGATTACCGATAGGCAGGACAAGGGGTTTGCCGATCGGCAACCCCTATTTTCAGAAACTCTCCTCTTTCCTCTTTTGTTAAAATCAGAAGCTCAATAAAAAATAAATTGATATTCTCAACAGAATTTCAAAAATCCTCTTCCACCCCTGTATAATTTTTCATTTTTAAAACTTTCCTTCAAAATACCAAAAATATTTCTTTTTACGGTCTCAACAGCAAAATAAAAAGTGCATGTGCGTGCATTCATTCATCATTAACAAAAGATAATAAAAAAATCCATTTGCATTGCCTATATATATTCTTCTGTGTTACATCAAATTTTCCAGAAAATAAAGAAAAAAGCAAAAAACAACGGGACTCGGCCCGAACCCACATTCTCTCTCTCACACCTACCCTTCACCTCCCTCTAAGAGCTTCCACCCCTGCGACGCGCTTTCTTTCCCCTACGGCGAGACGACGCACCACCACTACCCGAGATAGAGTCCTCCCTAGACGAAGCAGACGGCACCAAGCAAGAAGGAATTGGGACTGCATCCCGGATTTGGGCAGTCACCGAGGATATCTAGTCTCGGATGTCCCTCAGCCAAGTAGTCGACACCCGGACTTACTGTAAGTAAAGGGCAAAATCAGTATCAAAGTGAAAAGGAACAAAATAGAAAAGAAAGACAAATAAGAACAGTAAAAGATATACCTCAGGTTGAAGAACCTCCTCTGTCAAACCCAGCTCCTTGGGATCCACCACATGAGGACGGTGCAACATGGGGACCATCCCTCCATCAGCCCGTCAAATGTTGTATGAAGGAGTATGCAATCGAACAAAAGTAACCTCTGAAGTTTCCACCATCGTAGACGCTGACAGACCACCGCCGCTGTGGGAAGACCCCACCGCCCGACTCGAACCCGTAGGAGGGAAATGAAAGGCATCATATATGCTGGGCACCATCAACCAGCTCGTCACAAAGTCCATATAGTTATATGGCGTAGTTGTATCAGTGGGCAATAGGTAGGACTCGCCAATCATTACCGTGATCCTCGCATCCTCCGACAGCAGCCACTCCCGTCTCATAGACATAAGAGACCTCACAGGTGGCACCAACACTTCCTCAGCAATCTGTCAAACCACCCTCTCCCCGAGATACCAAGAATGGCAGAACTCATGCCCAGTAAATGTCTTATCTGCGCAATCACCCCAGTCGCCCCCGTATCCTGAATAGTTGTCCCCCAAGGGTAAAAAGTCACCTAAAAACCCCAGTAGGCATAAGTCAATACAGAAGCATAACATGCCAAAACCAAGACTGAAGAGGAAAGAGTCTTACCCTACCACTCGTCAGGCCATTTAAGACCTGATGCACCGCCTCGAGAGAAAGAGATCCCTTCGACTGCCGATTGGCCTTCTGCCATCAATACAATCGACAGAAGTTCCCAACGGTCTCGTCCTTCAGGGCAATCAACTAGGTATTGCCCCCAATCACCTCACAAAACCACGTCTGCCAAAGATAAGAATTCATAATAAAAAAGAGACGCATAAGGAAAATGTGAATGCATGAAAGTATAATGTGAAAACTGAAGAATACCTCAAGAAGATACGTGGATCCAATAAAAGTTTACCAATAGCACCGGCTGAATGCATCCGAAGAAAAATAGAGGGTTTCTAAAGTCAGGCTCCCCCAATCATAGAGAGGGATGTTCAAAAACATTCTCAAGTACGGAAAGAACCACAAGTGGAAGACGTCACTGCTCGACACCATCATGAAACCTCCCAGCACCAACAAGATAAACAATCGGGCCATCTTCCCCACCTGCAGCCCATCATGAACATCAACCACCCTACTCAGTAAAACATCCTTCAATAAGGACAGTCGGATGGAATCCCCATAAACTATCCTCCCTACGTCACCGAGCACCGCATGCACCGCCTCCGGCCTGACACACAGGGAGCGATCCAGCTCTATCTTCTCTCTGTCACAATCTAGCCCCAGCAGCTATTGCACGTCTATGGGAGTCACGGTCATATCCTCAAAGTCAAAATGGAAGGTGTGGGTAGTATCCCACCATCTCTCCCGCAAAGCGCATAAGACCGCTGTCAAACGAGGCGTTTCATCCAACGCAAATGCCAACCTCCCAAAACCCTCCGATGATACCACCCAACGCACCACAAGTGGAAGATGCTCCTAGACATCCATAAGCCCCGTCGTCCCGCGGGCACGCATGTTCTTCAAAGAGATATCAAACTGTCAAAAGAAGAAAAAAACTTGTCAAAAATTCCAGTCTAAAGGAAAAAATCACCAAAAAAGAGAAGAATGCCAAAAGTCAGGTTACTTACACAACCGTCAGGGCTCACCACCCTCGAAGAGTAATGACGCGATGGCTCCCATAGCAAGGTCCGCTCATCCACAACCGGCTCAAATGCGTCAATGGATTTCTATCTCCCCAAAGCAAGAGGCGCCCTAGCCCTCCACTCCACGTTCGCCCTGTCATCAACAGTCAACCATTCCTTATGTGTTGCAGTGCTCATAAAAGCGACCATTTTTTAGAGATCAGAATGATAGAATGATTTAAAGAGGAAAATTGCAGAGAGAAATAAAGAAAGAAGCTGTGAAAAATGAAGGGAATTCTCCCCCTTTATATAGGATGCCAAGGGTCATACCGATCGGCATTCACCTCCCAACCACCGATCGGCACTGCCTCTTTACCTTCCCGAGGCAGTCCAAAAGTCTATACCACTACAGAATGGCACCCTCTATATCATGCCGACCGGCAACCCCTTAAAATTTCATACAAAAATTCTAAGAAAATACCAAAAAACCTGAAAAATCCTCAGAAAATTCCTAAAAGTCCCCAGAAAGATTTAGAATATTTTCGCTAAGAAAATTTTGCATTCCCTCAAGCGGGACCCCCTATTTCCCCAACAAAAATCTCAAAGGCCAAGTGAATCTTCTCCTGGTAACGTCCCTAGAGAATCTCTAAGGATCACCTCCTATACCCCAAAGGTCTCAAACCTCCCCGCGCAATACGCCTAATACCTAGACCACCTAATCACTTCCCTAGTGGAGTTTTACAGCATGAAATTGGCATTTCCTCTGCAAAGTCTCCAAAAGACACAAGGATTTCCCCAGCCATCGATTCCCCAGCTCAAAACAACATTGCAAGGTAATTTTGCACAGCGTAATTCCAATGAATTCTTATCCCCAAGAAATATCTCCAAAGGACGATTAAAATTTTCCCCAGCTCATTCACTATTCCCTAGCGGAACCCAAAATCTGATCCTTATGTCCAACAGAGTCCCTAATTTTCTCAAAGGAAATGTACACCTCTCTTAGGTAATAATTGACCTCGATCTTGGATCTTCACCTTAATTAGGTCAGGATTGACCTCGGTCCTCGGTCGTCACCTCCCTTAGGTCAAAATTGACCTCGGTCTTGGATCGTCACCTTAGGTAGGTCAGAATTGACCCCGGTCCTCGGTCGTCACCTCTCTTAGGTCAAAATTAACCTCGATCTTGGATCGTCACCTTAATTAGGTCAAAATTGACATCGGCCTCCGTCGTCACCCCTCTCAGGTCAGAATTGACCTCGGTCCTCGATCGTCACCTCTCTTAGGTCAAAATTGACCTCGATCCTCGATCGTCGCCTTAGTTAGGTCAAAATTGACCTCAGTCTTGGATCGTCAACTTAAGCCAGTAGAATTCTTCATCACAACTTAAGCTCGCAGAATTGGCTCCAACCCGCAAAATTGGTTATCTCAACCTAAGCCCGTAGAATTGGCTTCGACCCACAGAATTGGTCATCACAACCTAAGCCCGCAGATTTGGCTTCGACCCACAGAATTGGTCATCTCAACCTAAGTCCACAAAATTGGCTTCGACCCGCATAATTGGTCATCACAACCTAAACCCGCAGAATTGGCTTCGAACCGTAGAATAGGTCATCTCAACTTAAGCCAGCAGAATTGGTCGTCTCTACCTAAGCCAGTGGAATTGGCTTCGACCTACCGAATTGGTCATCTCTACTTAAGCCGGGAGAATTGGCTTTAACCTGCAGAATTGGTCATCTCTACTTAAGCCCGCATAATTGCCTTCGACCCGCGAAATTGGTCATCTCTACTTAAGCTCGCAGAATTGGCTTCGACCCGCAGAATTGGTCATCTCAACTTAAGCCTGCAGAATTGGCTTTGACCCGCAGAATTGGTCAACTAAACTTAAGCTCGCAGAATTAGCTTCGACCCGCAGAATCGGTCACCCTCATCTTCAAGCCCTCAGAATTGGCTTCGACCTGCAGAATCGGTTATTCCCAGCACCTCCTTAGGAATTGACCTTAACCTTTCCTCCAAACCATCCCCGACACACTACGTAGGTCCTCAGAATCGACCTCGACCCTCTAATTTGTTCATCCTTACCCCCCCAAGTCCTCATAATCGGCCTCGACCCCCTAAATTGGTCATTTTATTTCAAAGCACATTGTGGGGTACTCGACGACTATCATTTGTTCCAAACTCACCCGTCGAGTGGCTCTGTAGACACCCCATTATGTTACCCCTTAAAATCTCCTTAGGTCCATAGAACCTCCCTTCATCACTACAGACCCAGGTCATACCTCGAGTACGGATCTAGAAGCCATCGGGAACTCTCAGGCTCCATTTGACCAAAAGTCAAAGTCTTCAGCTTGACTGAGACTTAATGAATCTTCAAAGGACACTGAAATCCATTTCCAACGTTCCACCCCGTACATGATTCTGACTTACGGTACGGACGAACGATCCATTTTACTCCGAGAGGTCACTAAATGCTTCCAGGGCCTGATTGACCAAAGTTAACTCCCCGAACCGGGTCAAACTCTTTGGAATATCGAAGTACATCTCCTAACCATCCCAATGATCCACCCCGTGCGCGATTCGGACTTACCATGCGGATGAACGATCCATTTGCGTCTGACGATTCCCCGTCCAATGGACCGATAATCTTTTTCGAGCCATATTTGACCTAAAGTCAACTCCCTAACCACGAGCGGTTCAAAGGAATTTCAAAGGTCTCTGAATTACCTTTCTAATGGTTTACCCCGTGCACGATTTGGATCAACGATTTACGCTCAGCGACCGATTTTCCAAAAAGGCCTAAATGCACGGACCTTCCTATCGAATACCCACATTCTAGCATCACCAATCATTTGTTCCAAAAAGGCCTAAATGCAGATCTAGGCCAAATGGCAAGTCCCACACCCTGCCTATCGATAGTGTGCCTAAACGAACCTGCCAATTGGCAGGACCAGGGCTATGCCGATCGACAATGCCCTGGGCCTATAAAAAGGAGGGATTGTCCTCATTTACAAAGGAAGCCCAGATCTGAAGCATATCACTCTCAGAAGATCCAGAAAACCCCTCTTGAAGGCAGCGTGATTTCCACATCCAAATCCCTTTCCAACCTTCAATTTTGATCATCCTTTCCATCAAAATTGGTGAATTTACTACCCTCCATCATCATCCAAGTGCAGGGGCTTCTCTCCAACATTCAATATCAAGCTCAACATCTTCAAGAAGGTTTAATTTTCTCAATTCTCTCCTTAAATTCTCATAAATTCGCACTATCTTGTTTTATTACTTAGCACTTCTATTTTCCCATCTCACATATCCTAATATACTTTTTATTCAGTATTATTGCACATCTCTTATTTTCATACAAGTAAAAAATCAAAAAATAAGAAAAAGAGGGTTTGCTCACAAATTCTAAATGTGAATTCTCACACTTTTCTTACACTTTTCTCACAACTAAAACACTTTTCTACACACACACACACACAAAAAAATAAGAGTATCCTCCGATTGGATTTATGGGATAAACCCCACTCCTCATTTTGCATAAGAACTACATGGACTTTGATGCCTCTATAGGCTATGTAGGCATCTCGAGGTAAAATTCGATTCGAGTTCTATTTTTACTTTTTCTCTCATTTTCTATTTTTCTCTAAACTCAATTATCTTATACTCTATATAGTGTATTATCTCATATTCATTATCGCTCCATCGTAACGATCAACGTAAGGATAATCACGTAAATCCTATTTTCTAATATTATTTTTACATTCCTATGGATTGACTCGCTTTAACCCTTCCATGGTACAAGTCGATGACTCATATCTCCATTATATATACACATGCACACATATCACGGGGAAAATAAAGGAAAATAGCAAAAACCCATGAGAGACCGTAAGGGCGGAATGGGTGCCTAGCACCTTCCCATTTCGTAACTTAACCTCCAAACCTATTTCGGATCATTTTGGTTTCGTATGCATCAGTATGTATTTGAATGTTATCCTTCGGGATGGATCCCTTTCTTTTGTCTCTTTTGAGTAAAATAGACTGACGACTCCATCTCTCTACATTTTTCACCTCATCAATGATTCCGACCGAAGCGCTCCTGAGAGGGATGCACGGGACCTAGGATCCTCACACTGCTCGCCCACCACGAGGATCATGGATGGCCACAGTAGGTATCCCGAGGGTTCCAATAAGAAATACCGAGCAACCCTCCGAAGACTGGCCGCCCAATACATCATCTATTATAAAGCCTTATTCAAAAGAAACTTCGATGGAACCCATTTACACTGCATCATACGGGCTGACATTGAAGAGGTAATTCAGAAAATTCACATATCATAAACAGATCTTCCCCTCCACACCAATCATGAGTTTTTCTCTATTCCTCTCGTATATCATGGGGAATGCGGTCCCCACATGAACGATCACATGCTTGCCAAGAAGATCATCCGACAAGGCTACTACTGGACCACCATGACCCAGGATTTCACTGTTTATATTCGGAGATGCCTCAAATGCCAACAGTTCTCCAATCTTCAGCATCTGCCTCCGCATAAATTATAAAACATGACTTATCCCTGCCCGTTCTCCACCTGGGGTATCGACATCATAGGTAAGGTTACACCGAAGGCTTCCAACGGGCATGAGTTCATCCTAGTTTCCATTGATTACTTCACCAAATGGGTCGAAGCTGAGTCATACGCAATGCTGAACGCCAAGAAAGTGGCCAAATATATCAAGAAAAACATTATTTGCCGATAAAGGGTCCCGAACGAGCTAGTATCAGACAACGAGTTGAATTTCGAGGCAGAAGTTACAGAAGTGGTCAACGACTATGGGATTCAGAGACACAAATCTTCTCCCTATCGACCTCAGACCAATGGTACTGTCGAATTCGCCAATAAAAACCTCAAAGCCATCATCAGTAAGATGACGGAAAGCTATCAAGATTGGGCCGACCAAATCCCTTATGCCCTCTGGGGCTACTGAACTTTAATCTGAACCTCTACTTGGCTACCCCTTACTCTATAGTATACGGAATGGAAGCAGTCCTACCCGTGGAGCTAGAAATACCCTCATTGTGTGTTATGCTTGAAAGCAAGGTCAGCGAAGAATACTGGTGCCAAAGCCGTCTTGGCGAGCTGACCCTCATAGATGAAAGAAGATTGAAAGATTTATACCATATACAAAGATACCATCGCCGAATAGCCCGATCATTCAATAATAGAATCAATGACTGCGGTGTCCGAGAGGGGGATTTAGTCCTCAAAGAAATAATAGAACCCATCTGGGACCCCAGAGGGAAATTCAAGCCCAATTGGAGTGGACCATACATTGTCAAGAAGATCTTGTCCGGCGATGCCGCCATGCTCATCGACCTAGATGGAGAAAAAATGGCTCGTCCAGTCAACCTGGACCGTCTCAAGAAATTCTACCCCTACTCCAAAATCTCGGCGCGCTACGACTATTTTCATCTCCCTTCCATTCTAAAAAAATCTTCATTTCCCTCTACTCAGAACTACGTGGGCCTGATCCTCTGCAAAAACCATTTTCAAGCAAATTAAAAAAAAAAGTTCAAAACCCAGAGGTACATAGGGAGCTCACACATTTTACATGAGCATGGTCCTTTCTTTTTCACAAAAAAAATAATTCTTTTCTTATCTCTGAGAATGGCAGTTCATTCTAACATATGCTTGAACAAAAGGATTATGTATGCCTTAGCGATCGGTATAGATAATTCAAAAATATAAAACTCATCAAAAAGGCACAGTTGGATGATCAAAAACTTTTTTATTTCACTAATAAGGAATTACGGTACAATTACATAAGGAAAGGAACGTATAATTCTCTCTCCTCAAAGCCAAATAAAATCCCCACACTTATTTTCCATTACAAAATAAACTCTCCAAGAGTCCTATCCACAGCTACCAGAGGAGCCTAGTCCATCATCATCATCATCATCTACATCCTGGGATCCCCAAGCTTCCACTGCCTGAATAAAGTGTCGTAGATGCTCCATGGATTGATAAGCTCGAACCAGCTTCAGAAAAACCACAACACATCCTTCCATGGTATTAAATAAGACAAGCCACCTTTGTCTAGTCTCCACTGCCAACATCTTGCGGACTACTCTCCTCCACAACCACTTCATATAATCCACAAGGATGTGACAAACCCTCCTAACAGACTGAGAGGAACGGGTTGACGGACGCCGACTCTCCCACAAAGAACCAAGCCGCATGCGCAGACGCTCATTCAAATCTTCTACTAGAAAGAAATCTAGTGTCCGAGGTGGCACGACCTGCTCCCAACCAAATTGGCACAGGAGCCGCCAAGAGAAATAGAAAGAGGTCTGTCTGAGACCAACCAGCCGAACATAAGAATATTCTCCCTGCTCCAAAATAGGAAGCAGTTATCCCCACCAAGGTACTGACCAATACAGATTTAGAACCCCATGCTCCATGAACCAGTTCTCCCAATATCCAGGCCAACACTGGGGAAATGACGTGAGAAGAAGTTAGGTACATCCGACAAAGGATATTCTGAAGGAGTCACCAGGAGAAGTCTTTCAGACAACCACATGAACAACATCACAGGGCTACCCCTCAGAAATTCAGAATGACCTTCTCACCAAGCATCCAGGCCATTTAGAGTCTCCCCTAGTAACACCACCACAGGATTGTAATGGTAGGACATCCATGAGGTAATGGCTGCAAGTTGTGAGTCCATTAACAGCTCCCCAGTCACTGGCAGTAATTTTGAAACCAAGCCTAGAACGACGGCTCCGGTATATCTAGCATTACCAACCTCCTGCAAATGCACGGATTGTAACACCAATGAAAGGGAGATTATTCCTCTAGCAACCACTGGCCTAGCCGCCGAAGGTGAAATACAAAGAAGCCCGACCAACAACTTCTGAGGAGAACGAGAAAACTCAGGCAAAGTCGCAGCAATGCCGAGATTTATCCTTAATACGACAGAAAATTCCTCGTAGGCAGGACAGACTTTTTCCAAGCCAAAGATAAATACATGGTCTTCAGGGTACCAAAATTGTATCGCCGCCATCAGCATGTTCCACTCTATGGGCTGATTACGCCATAAAGAAACTCGACGCATGTTGTAAGCATCGTAGTCGACGTTATAGGAGCACATCGCCTCCAAAGTCTCTAGGTAGTTGGCAAACTCAACACTACCAGGGAGAGCCATCTCACAGAATAAGAAAGTCAAGATGTTAAGGTGTGAAGAAAACACTCCACTCTTACCCCTCTTTTATACTTGAAAACCCCCACAAAAGACATAACACCTGCAAAAATCGGAGGGAATCCTACCCCACGAGATACCAAAGGCTGAAGAGGGTTCCAATCAAAGATTTGAATTGATGGGACTAGACTGACTTACCAATAGGCAGGATAAGGTTCCTGTCGATCGGCAACCACCTACTTTTGGAAATTTTCCGTTTTCCTCTTTTGTCAAAATTCAAAAAACTCAAAATAAATTGATATTGTCAAACAAAATTTGAAAAATCCCCTTTCCATCTTTATATAAATTCTCATTTAAAATAAAACCTTCTTTCAAAAATCCCAAAAATATTTCTTTTTACGGTCTCAGCAGCAAAGTAAAAAGCGCTTGTGCATGCATTCATTCATCATTAATAGAAGATAATAAAAAAAACTTCATTGCATTGCATAGATATTTCTCTTTTTTACATCAATCTTGCAGGAAAGAAAAGCAAAAAACAATGAGACTCAACCTGAACCCACATTCTCCCTCTCTCTCTCTCACCTAATCTTCACCTCTCTCCCCTAAGAGCTTCCACCCCTGCGACGCGCTCTCTTTCCCCAACGGTGAGATGATGCACCACCGCTACCCGAACCAGATTCCTTGATGGATGAGGCGGACGGCACTAAACAAGAAGGAACAGGAACCGCATCCCGAATATGGGCAGTCGCCGAAGATATCCACTCCCTAATATCCCTCAGCCAAGTGGTCGACACCCAAACTTGCTGAAAGAAAAGGCAGAATCGTTATCAAAGCAGAAAAAAATCAAAAAGAATAAAAGAGAGGAACAGAAAGGTATACCACAGGATAAAGGTCCTCCTCTGCGAGCCCAACTCTTCTGGATCCATCGCATGAGGACGATGCAACATAGGCACCATCCCTCAATCAGCCCGTTAAATGTTGTACGAAGGGGTATGCAACCGCACCAAGGGAATTCCAAAGTCACCATCACTGCAGATGTCGACGGACCGCCACCATTGTGGGAGAACCCCACTGGCCGACTCGAACCCGTAAGAGGGAAGGGAAGTGCATCATATATTCTGGGTGCCATCAGCCAGCTCGTCACAAAGTTTATATAATCATACGGCGCAATCGTATTAGTGTATAATAGGTAGGACGCACCGATCATCACCGCGATCCTCGCATCCTCCGGTAGCAGCCTCTCCCACCTCATACACATTGGAGACCGCGAAGGTGGAACCACCACCTCCTCCTTAGCGATCTGTCGAACCACCCTCTCCTCGAGATACCAAGAGTGGACAAACTCATCAAACAGTAAGCACCGCATTTGTGCTTTCACCCCAGTCAACCCCGTGTCCTGAATAGAAATCCCCAAAGGGTAAAAGGTCACATAAAAATCCCAAGAAAGTATGAGCCAACACAAAATCAGAGCATACAAAGAACTGAACTAAGGAAGGAAAAGTCTTACCCTATCGTTAGTCAGGACATTCAAGACCTGACGCACCACCTCCAGAGAAAAATATCCCCTTGACTGTTTATTATCCTTGTGCCATTGATACAACCGGAAGAAGTCCCCAACAGTATCATCCTTTAGAGCGATCAGTTGGGTATTACACCCAATCACCTCAGAGAACCACGTCTGCCAAAGATAAGAACTAGCAATCAAAAAACGAAACGCATAACGAGCGTGCGAATGCATGAAAGGAAAATGCACAAATTAAAGAATACATCAAGAAGATACATGGCTCCAGTAAAAGTCTACCGGCAGCACCGGCTAAATGCATCCAGTGAAAAATAAAGGGTGGCCAAAGTCAGTCTCCCCCAATCATAGAAAGGGATGTTCGAAAACACCCTTAAGTACGATAAGAACCACAAGTGGACGACGTCGCTCGATGCCACCATAAAGCCTCCTAGCGCTAGCAAGATAAATAACCGTGCATTCTTCCTCACCTGCAGCCCATCATCCACATCAACCACCCTACCCAAGAAAACATCCTTCAACAGGGACATCCGAATGGAATCCCCAGATACTATCCTTCCCACGTCACCGAGCGCCTCCCGCACCACCTCCGGTCTCACCTACAGGGAGCGATCCACATTTATATACTCCCCATCGCAATCCAGCGCCAGTAGCTACTGCACATCTATGGGAGTCACAGTCATCTCCCAAAGGAAAAAATGGAAGGTGTGGGTAGTGTCCCACCATCTCTCCCCCAGAGTGCACAAGACCGCTATCAAACGAGGCGTCTCATCCAGCGCAGACGCCAACCTCCCAAAACCCGCTGATGATACCACCCAATGCACCACAGCTGGAAGATGCTCCCAGACATCCTTAAGCCCCGTTGTCCCGTGGGCTCGCGTGTTTTTTAAAGAAACATCGGACTGTCAAAAAGAAAAATCCTTGTCAAAATCCAAGAAAAGAGGAAAACATAAAAAATGAATGCCAAAGGTCATTTTTACTTACATAACTGCTAGGGTTCACCACCCTCGAAGAGTGATGACGCGATGGCTCCCACAGCAAGGTCCGCTCATTCTCAACCATCTCGAACGCATCAAAGGAGTTCTCACTCCCCAAAGCAAGAGGCGCCCTGGCCCTCTATTCCATGTTCTCTCAGTCGTCAATAGCCAACCATTCCCGGTGTACTGCAGTGCTCACAAAAGTGGCCATTTTTTAGATTACGGAATGCTAGAACGATTTGCAAAGGAAAATCACAGAAAGAGAGAAGGCAATAAGCTGTGAAAACTGAAGGGAATTCGCCCCCTTTATATAGGATGCCAAAGGTCATGCCAATCGACACTGACCCCCCATGTACAAATTGGCACTACCCCTTTACCTTCCCGAGGCAGTCCAAAAGACCGTGCCATTGCTAAATGGCACCCTCTACACCATGCTTATCGGCACCCCCTTAAAATTTCGTACCAAAATTTACCCAAAAATATCAGAAACCCCTGAAAAATCCTCAGAAAATTCTTAAAAACCCCAGGAAATATTTAGAACATCTTCACCAAGGAAATTTCGCACTCCCTCAAGTGGAACACCTATTTCCCCTCCAAAACTATCAAAAGCCAACTGAATCTTCTCCCAACGACATCCTCGGAAGATCTCTAAGGATCACCTCCTATACACTAAAGGTCTCAAACCTCCCCGAGCAATACGTCTAATACCTGGACCACCTAATCACTTCCCTAATGGAGTTGACAACATCAAATTTGCCTTTCCTCCGCAAGATCTACAAAATCACAAAGATTTCCCTAGCAATCGGCTACCCAGCATCACAAGGTAATTTCCTCGGCAGAGTTCCCCGAGAACATCTCCATTTAAGCCCGCTGAATTGGCTTAGACTCGTAGAATTGGTCATCTTCACTTAAGCCCGTAGAATTGGATTTTACCCGCAGAATTGGTTATCTCCATTTAAGCTCGCAGAATTGGGTTCAACCCACAGAATTGGTCATCTTCACTTAAGCCCGTAGAATTGGCTTCGACCCACATAATTGATCATCTCCACTTAAGCCCGTAGAATTGGTCATCTCCATTTAATCCCACAAAATTGGCTTCAACCCACAGAATTGGTTATCTTTACATAAGCCCATAAAATTGGCTTCGACCCGCAGAATTGGTCATCTCTACATAAGCCCGCAGAATTGGCTTCGACCCACAGAATTGGTCATCTCCATTTAAGCCTGTAGAATTGGCTTCGACCCGCATAATTGGTCATCTCAACCTAAGCCCGCATAATTTTCTTCGACTCGTAGAATTGGTCATCTCAACCTAAGCCCGCAGAATTGGTCATCTCAACCTAAGCTCGCAAAATTGGCTTCGACTCGCAGAATTGGTCATCTCCACCTAATCCCACAGAATTGGCTTTGACCTGCAGAAATGGTCATCCTTGTTTCCCTAAGTCCTCAGAATCGGCCTCGACCCACCGAATTGGTCATCCCCAGAACACTCCTTAAGTCCTCAGAATCGGCCTCGACCCTCTGAATTACCCATCCTCATTTCCTTAGGTCCGTAAAATCGACCTCCTTCAAAAGGCATCATGCGGTGTCTATTTGACGGCTATCATTTCTTCCAAACTCACCCATCAAGGGGCTTTGTAGACACCCCATTCTATTACCTCCTAAAATCTTTTTAGGTCCCTAGCACCTCCCGTCATCACTACTGACCCAAGTCATACTTCGGGTACTGACCTAGAGGCCATCGGATGCTTCCAAGCTCCGTTTGACCAAAAATTTCGAACTTTTTAGATCGACCAAGACTGAATAAATCTTTAAAGGGTACTGAATCTTCTTTCCAACGGTCTGTCCCATGCGAAATTATGTCTTACCATGCGAACGAACGACCCGTTTTCCCCTAAAACCCGATTAGGAGGCCATCGGGTGCTCCCGGGCTTCGTTGTCCGAAGTTAAATATTTAGCTCGACCGAGACTGAATGAATCTTTAAAGTTCACTGAAACCCCTTTCCAATGGGCTACCCCGTACGTGATTCTGACTCACCATACGGACGAACGATCCGTTTGCGTTAGAAGTTTCCCCGTCCAAAGGACCGATGACCGCTTCAGAGCCACATTTAACCCAAATGCAACTATCAAACCTTGGAGAGGTCCCCAGTACTTTTGAAGGTACCTGAATTAAATTTCCAACGGTTTGCCCCATGCATGATTCAGATCAACGGTTTGTGCTCTACGACCGATTTTCCGAAGGAGCCTGAAAGAGACTGCCAAACCGCAAGTCCTAGACCCTGCCTATCGGCAGTGTGCCTAAACACACCTGCTTGACCTCATTGCAAAGCAATCATAGATCTGAAATACCTCACTCTTAGAGAATGCAAAAAACCTCCCTCGAAGTCAGCGTGATTTCCACATCCAAATCCCTTCCCAACCTTCACTTTTCATCAAACTTGGTGAATTAACTACCCTTCATCATCATACAATGGCAAGGGATGCTCTCCGACATTCAAGATCAAGATCAAGATCTTCAAGAAGGTCCAATTTTCTCAATTCTCTCCTTAAATTCGCATTAACTTGTTTTATTACTTAGCACTTTTATTCTCTGATCTCACATATCCTAATATACTTTTTATTTAGTATTATTGCACATCTCTTATTTTCATGTAAATAAAAGCTCAAAAAAAACAAGAAAAAGAGGGTTTGCTCATAAACTCCAAACGGGAATTCTCACACTTTTCTTACACTTTTCTCACAACTAAAACACTTTTTTTACACACAACATAAGAGAATCCCTGGTTGGATTTATGGGTTAAATCCCGCCCCTCGTTTTGCATGCGAACTACGTGGATTTTGATGCCTCTATAGGCTACGTAGGCGACTCGGGGGAAAACCTGAGACTCGAGTCATATTCTTACTTTTTCTCTCATTTTCTATATTCTCTAAACTCAATTCTCTTAGATTATATACATTTACACACACACACGCGCGCGCACACACACACATATATATATATAGTGGCGTATTATTCCACAAGCATTACCGTTCCATTATAACGATCAACGCAAGAATAATCGCGTAAATCCTATTTTCTAATATTATCTTTATGAACATTCCTACGGATGAATCGCTTTATCTCTTCCGTAATACAAGTCGGTGATTCCTATATCCACTACATATACACATGCACACATATCACGAGGAAAATAAAAGGAAAATAGCAATAACCTATGAGAGACTGTAAGGGCGGAAAGGGTGCCTAACACCTTCCAATTTCGTAACTTAGACTCCTAACCCTCTTTGAATCATTTTTGGTTTCATATGTATCAGTATGTCTTTGGATGTTGTCCTTCGGGATGGATCCCCTTTCTTTTATCTGTTTTAAGTAAAATAGACTGGCGACTCTATCTCTCTACATTTTTCACCTCATTCACCGACGCCAACCGAAGCGCTCCAGGGAGGGATGCACGGGATGAAGATCCTCTCGACAAGAAGAAGATCCCCCATCTTCTTCATCTCTACCGCCTCAAGGATTCGGGATGGCCACAGTAAGAGGGATGCGCGAGACCAAGATCCTCTCGACAAGAAGAAGATCCCCCATCTTCTTCGTCTCTCCCGCCGCGAGGATCCGGGGATGGACACACATCCTATACAACTTTTGATACATACTCATCATATTCCTCTTGAAAGTGGTCATGGATAGTAGTTTAGTCTCAAGGAAAGACATTTGGTTCTTTAGGGTTATTCATATGTTTTCACTCTCGTGGGACATCCTAAATAACTCAATCTCCATTGGAATAAAGTCAATGGAACTTTCTTCAAAATATGGTGTATTACTCACCATGTGTGGAGCACCAAAATCACTCACACGACTCTCACTCTCCAATCCACTTGGCGGAGAGTTCCATGTTATGAGTTTTAATGTATGTTCGGTTCTCGTAAAGCCTAACATAATCTGCTTAAATATCATCTTCCTTTCTTCCTTAAAAGTACTCAAATAGGGGATCAGAATACTCAAATCTTCCATATGTGGAAGAGGAACATCATAAAACTCCAAATCATCTAACTCGTTAAATTTCTATCTTCACATAAATACAACATCGTTACATTATTGAGAGCATCCCTAAAGACCAAGTCATCGTCACTAAAAGTGGCTGGATATGAATTTTTCCCAGTCTTGACGTATTCCCCTGACCACAAATATAAAACATGTGAGGTTACTTAGAGATTCATTTTTATTTTTCTCCACTTAAAATACTAATCTCAAGCCTTGGTAGATAGTTTTGGGGTGCGCCTCTAGATTAAAATTGTTTTTTACACACCTGGAAAAAATTAGTTAGAAATTCCATATCATCCTCGATAATATCATGGGAAATAAAATTAGGAGATTCCTTCTTGGCCTTAAAAGCTTTATTTTTCTCATTTTATTTAGTAGACACTCTTTGGCGATAAAACATATTTTCCTCATAGGTTTAAAGAGAGACAACTAATTCATATGCATGTATCGTCTTTGAAACGGGGCTCTAACCTCATTAGTGACATCCACTTTTTCCATGAAACCTATAGATTAGTGATTGTAAGATTTTGGCAATAATTTTATTCTCTTTTATACTCTTACCTAAAGTAAATACATAGGTAACTATTTCCTTCATCTCATCATAGAATTCGTCAAATGTTTATTTCTCCTTCATGGTAAAAAATTAGAAATTGGTGGTAAGCCGTTCAAGCTTGGAATGCTTCACGGTGTAGGTTCCTTAGTAGATAACTTATAAAACACCCCACTCCTCTTTAGACGTTGATAATAGAGTTAAGCCCCTTCATGTTTCACCTATTCTCTTTTAAATCCTTGTCGTCCTAACTATATCTAATATTATCAATGTGGACGTGATCAATAATGGTTTTTGGACAAGTCCATCCTATAAGAACACTATTTCATACACAATCATCCGAGGACATTAAATATGTTGTCATACGGGTTTTCCAATATGAATAAATTCTACCATCAAATGAAGGGCGTCGAAGGATTGAGATCCCATCCATTGCAAAAAAAAGGATCTATACCTAGTTTTTATATCTAAAACTTGGAGACCCTCTCTGATAGAGTGTACCTCTCGATGGTATCTACATAAAGAAAAACTAAATGCCCTAATTCAAGAAAAAAGTTTGTTAATTTAATATTGTAAAAGGCTTTTACAATCCAAAAGTCTAAGTGAAAAAATATTTTATCAAGTTTGGAAATCTTCAAGTGTTATCTTCTTAAATAAGACAATGAATATAAAAGATTCAAAAATAGTAAAATACGTATAATACTAGATGTAAAGAGAAAAAACCACTAACTAGTAAACCTCAAGCAGAAAAGAACAACAAATGCACATTGATAGAGCTTTATAACTACAATAAATAAACTTAAAACTTCACAACTTTACAACAGACTAGACACTCTTTCTCGCCATATTCTTTATAGAGAGGGCTAACAGTAAGAGCATGCTGCACAACTGTGACTAGTTTTGGTCCACAACCAATTACTTCAAATCCTCTAGACAAAATTTTCGTATTCAAAGTAGAAGCAGCTTATAATGTTCCAAGATGAAACATTCAAGAAACAAAAATGCTATACCTAGAATATTAAAGTGAATCATATAAATATATGTGTTGGGGTGTTTGTAAAGGGTTCAGTTATTTAAATGTCAAAATTGAGTTTTTTCAATCCATGGAAGAGAAAATATCCACTCACCAATGAAGATTATATTTTTGAAATAAGGTGAGCAAATATATCTCTATTAAAAACAATGGATTCAAAGACTTCAAAAAAGACGAGTGAACAAATATTCTCTCAAATATATGAAGATAGAAAAATATTTTTTCAAAGAACTTTCTCTTGGTTTAAAAGAGAATATAATTCATTAACTTATAGCTTTTCGATTTTGAAAAATTTTAAAGGTCTAAATGCTAGGTGGAATTATCCTAAGGTGTCAAGTGATACATCAGGGTCTAAGTAACCTATAAAATTATCCTTAACCCACTAGTTAAGATTATCTTAAAGAAATATTATATGGAAAAGTTACTTTCAATGTTGTTTGACATGTACCATTGTAAATTCGTTATAGCGAGATATTGTGTCACTGCGACGAACCTTAAGCAATCCAGGTCACACACTAGTCTATACTTTTTGCATGAGGACACAAGTAACCAGCGAGACAGTGTCACTTCAGTGAGGTGTACCATCATTGCAGGGGAACTGCTGTAAATTAAATCGCGCCTTTTGAATATGGATAAGAAATTACCAACGAGAAGTTTTGATGTAGCTAGGCAAGCCATTGTTGTTGCAAAGCTGAGGCGAAGCATGCCATGCATGTGTCTAAAAAAAATTTCCATTTTGCCTTTAAAATATATTTCAAGATATGTTTTGAGGCAAATTCCAATTATGTTTATTTCTCACATCAACACCTGTAATTAAAATATACCAAAAGAGGCAATTCTTTATAAATAGATTTTTCTATCTCGAAAGTATATTTGCACGTGTATTTGAAAAAATCACAAAACAAAGGATAATTAAAAATATTTTTAAATTCTAAAAATAGAATAAACATGGTGAATCTAAGTGCGCTAAGTTTTATACCTTTACCTAGGTGGTGTTCTTAAGGTTAGGTATTAATAGAATCTGGTTTGTTTAAGAGTATTTTCAGTGATCTCTTGAATAAAGACATAAATATAATTTGGTTAAGGAATTCAGACATGCATTCTATAGAGCACATCGAGTATACTATAATTTTATTAATTTAAATTAAGATTCACATTGATTAACCAAATAGTTGTCGATGAAAGCCAAAATTTAATTTCATTCTTAGTTAATACAATTAACAATATTGTGCTAAAAGTAGTATATACTCTTCATTATATCGTGATGGACGGTCCAAATCGAATGATTTTTGGGATTAAGATTCCATCCATGCCTAAAAATAAAAATCTAATATCGATCAATTAGGTACCTAAAATTTCAACAATAAAACATAATTAGGATTGGGAAACAAACTTTAAGGATCAAGGGTTAATTTTGGATTCAAGATTTAAGTTCAACCATCAATCTCCTCTCTCAAGAACTCATGGCAGATATAGGTAGACTTCCTTATCCTAACTTCAAATAATATGTCCTAATTATGTAGGCCTAAAGATCCTAAACTTTTTATACATAACATAAGAGTTTTAAATTTTAAAAATAACTAATCACATGTATCAATTAATAGATCATGTGTTAGGATAGTAGATCCATTAAAATTATTAATTTGGTATTCTTTATATATCATTGTTTATAGGTGGTATCATATATGTAGTTTGGATCACATAATTATACTTATTGTTTGCTTATGAACAATATTATTTTAACTCATTTCATATTATGCATTTAAGATTTTTATATACATTTATATGTAATTTAAATCATGCCTCATGTCTGCATTAAACATGAAGTATGCTCATGATTTTATTATAAAAGGGTAATTTTATGTTGTTAAATCTGATTGTGTTTTATAAAAGTTTCTATGAAACTTTTATTGTTTGTAGTTGTATGTGTGTTATTGTGTTCATCAATCCTTGAAAAAAATTCCTCCCTAGAACTGCTTATTCCTTAAAATTATAAAGCTAGGAAAAAATTGACACATTTAGCGAAAAACATTTATGACACCAATAACCACTATTAAAAAGGAAAAAAACAAAAATAAAATTTGGTCTCTAATTTCAACGAAAATTTGCATTAAATTGCATAACGATCTGACAATCAAAACTCTCCAACTTCGTACAATAATTTCCAGGCATTTGGGATCGTATAGGCCCATAACACATAAGATTTGTTATTCTTGTTAATAAAGTTGATGTTATTATATCTCTCACTAATTTTCTTTCCAAGTCCGGGAATCGGAGGGTGAGTTTTATGCTTTTCTTAACGCATTTGTAGTGTTAACTCAAGTTTTCCTTTTTGCGATTTTTTGACATTTCATTTATTTTATGTGTTCAATCACTACATAAATTATGTAATTATTATTTGGCTGGACCTATATTCATGTTAAAAGTTATTGGGGTAATTCTAAAGGGGCATATACCAAATAGTCCCTCGAACTTTTTTTAATACACGTTTAGTCCAAACCTTTTTATTTTGCACCAAAAAGGCATTTACCACGCCAAAAGGCTTTACCATGCCGCTGGCGCGGACCTTTAAAGATAAGAGAATAAGGGACTTTTTGTACAAAATAAAAGGTTTGGACTAAATGTGTATTAAAAAATGTTTGATGGACTTTTTGGTATTTGATCCAATTCTAAATAACTCAAATACATTTCTTTTGTATATTAGAATTATAACTAAGGTGTAATCCTAATGTTCATATAATGACAGATTACGTGTTCATCGAGTGCCCTACTCTATGTTAGTGAATACTAGATTATTTTGTATAAATACTGGTTTCCTAAAGGTCTAATTTTAATGATTGAATAAATATTTAGGGGTGATATAATATTTGATTAAAAACATATTGGCTACCGAATGATCCAAGTTCTTTTTATAATAATTAATCTATTTCATAACAAAACGTTCAAAAAATATATTAAAAATCGAGGATATTCCTTGAAATTACTAATTTAATATTTCTATAATTGTTATAACATGTGAAAGTAAATTAATATAATGCAATAGGTGTTCCTAATAGCATCCAACTATATGCTTCAATTGTTAATAAATTATATGGAACATACCTTAATGAGTGGGAGATGCATATGAATATGCAATGTGTACTCCTAAATATTAATATTGATCTGTAGTGTGACAAACCTGATGAACTAATTGTTATTCGTAATAAGTTAGGGATAATAAGTTATGTTTTACATTCATAAAGTTAATTGTTATTCGTAATATTACGAATCTATTTCCTTGCACTGATGACTTTAAAAAATATATAAAACCCATAAGGAATGTTTTTAAGAAGCTGACAAATATCTTGCCAGGGACCTTATAACAAATCTTACTATAATATGTTTTGATGGCACCCACAAAATAAATGAACATATTCTTAAGAGGACATGTGTGTCCACAAATGGCAGTTCCTTGGCTTAAAAGTGGATGATCATTTTGTCATCCAATTTACTCTCAACTCCCCATTTGGTCAGTTTGATCCATTTGTCATTATATATAATTCTATTTGAAAAATATATCATTAACTAAGGGACATCAAAATTATTCCAAGAGGAAGACATAATTAGTAAAAGGGGAAAGGGACTAGTTGATAACTTAAGAATTAAGGATTCTAGTTACGAAAATGGTAACTCGTTCAAGAGGGTTGGTAAAGGCATGAAACATGGTCCACCAAAGCAATATTAAGAGAAATAATCCTTTGGAAAGAATGATGGAATGAATGAAAAAGGACATTTTTGTAAAAAGAATGTGTATTTTCAGAAATACTGCCAATAACGCCAAGGATGGTTTGAAAAGAAGGGTTGTAACGACGTATTTTATAAGTCTTGGTTACATTATTATATGTCGTATACCGCTACAACCGTCGAAGACTTATTCAAGTTCAATCATGCGTCAAGATGGATCCAAATATCAACGTTTTTCAACAAAGACGCCTCCGCGATATTAATTTTTGTAAGGTTGTATTTAAGTACCTTAATGGTTCATTATGAGTGTTGGAATAATTTTTCTAAAATATTTTCAAACACTTGAGGCGTTGTTTTTCATCAAATAATTTTTTTTAAGTGTTGAAGCGAAGTTTTTAACGAAATAATTTTTTTTACACTGGTCGCCTGGCGACAGAGGCCCGTCGTTCAAGCAATGTTGTCCTGTCGCGCGAAGTCTCATTCGAGAGACTCCATAACTCGTTCGAGCGACATCCTTATTTTCGTTAACAAGACCGGATGCTTTTTATTCTGCACAAACTGCAAACTAGCAGAATACTTTGTCTTCTTCATTTAAGGGTTTAATCCTTTTTATTTTCAATTCACAAAAATCTCATATGCTTTAGTGAATTTTTTTTAACCCAAGATTCAACTTTGGTGAAGTTATTTATTTCTGGAGTGTTATCTCTACAACTAACTACGACTGTGTGTCAATTGAGAGTGCTCGTGGGTGTTCCTGGCTGAATTGGGATTGCATGTTCTTGTGGGCTACTGTGGTTGTCCCATTGTTGACTCTAGGTTGCATGTCTATCTGAGTATCTGCGTAATATTCATTTCAAATTTCATTATTATGTATGTTGCGATTTATTATTCATTGTGAAGTAAAAGGTTTTACCCGAAAGGTTTTTTTATCCAGAAATTTGTGCGTCAGCAATTATATTTGTGTTAGTTTGATTTCACCCACGTAGACGCATGTTTTAGGGATGAATTAATTTAGTTTAAAAATTGAATCCAATTAAATAAGTCTAAATTGGAAACTTGCGAATTTATTCATATCCGTACCACAACTCATTTACAAATTGGTATCATAGCGGGTTTCTCTAAGTTATCGAGTAATCCTTGTTTTTCGCAAAAATTATTGTGATATTGATGTTTTTTTTTAAATTTATGTAATCGGATGCCCCCCTTTGATGACACAAGTCATAATTGTGATGATTTAAATAGTTTGAATTTGACGTTTGCTAAAAATAATTAAAGTTTTGGAATAAGAAAATTGTCGCTTTAAATCCGTTATTGATATTTTCCAAACGGTTCAAAATCAAAGAGATTTTTATCATAAGAAATTTGTTCTTTGGACCATGACTTTAATGCTTTAAAATTATATAAAAAGTACAGTGATGATAGAGTTATATTTTTAGAAAAAAGAATTGGAGGAGTTTAAAAATTCTAGGATTTGTGTGTTGTGCCAAAGATGATAAAAATATTTTAATCGATACGTTTGTGTCACGTGAAGAGTCTCTTAGGGATAAGTGTGTGTATTTTAAGGGAGAACGTGATAACCTTCTAGGTATATTTGAAAATTTAGAGAAGGAGTCTCTAAAATTGGAAGAGTCTAATTCGTTGCATGAGTAAAAAAATTTGGGGTTAAAAAATAATTTAAATGACTCAAGTAGTTTGTGTAGCGATGGATCGTCATAATCTAATGCTCCCATTGTCAAAGCCGAGACCATTACTTGTTTTAGATGTTTAAAATATCCCATGGACGTTAGAAAATATCAACTCATAGATGTCATTCCACTCGTTTTCCCATGTTCACACTGTGGTAGGAAAAGTCACCTTAAGAGTTTTTGTTTTAATCTTGGAAGAAGTCCTAAGAAGTTGAATTCAAGAGTTCCCTTGGTTCCTAAAACTCCTATGCGTCGTTGCACACCTATTTGGGTTAGGAAATAACTTTTAGAGGCACTAGATGTTAGAATAGTTTATTCTCAGTTGCTTGCACATGATGCGTCACTTGCTATTTCTTAAGGATAGTTGCTTGCATGCTTTGTTTATCATACACTAGTTGTACTTCATGATATAAATTTTCTAGTGTGATGACATGTGTACTTTTTGTATTACAATTTTTTTTTGATAAAACTTTTGAAAAAATACAAAATGAATTTATTTTGATAAAATTTTTGGAAAAAGACAGAGATTTTTGTAATTTGTTTCGCACCGTTTATGAATGGACATTTTGGATAACGGAGTCACAATTTCATTCCATTTCCATGTGACGATTTGATATGCATCGTCATTTCATTTTTATGCTTTACAATGTTTGGAGTCATTGAGATGTGATTTGTTGTTACTACCTACATGTTTGACTCATAAGTTCTTTTATTGCACACTTGTATGGATTTGTTTGACTATTGTTCTTATCTATCACATTTTGGTCGATGTGTTTTCATCTCCATATTTTTTTTAAAACGAACCAAATGTGATAAAACTTGGCAATGAAAGTAGTGCATGTAAGAACCGTTGATGTGAGTTTGTGTGATATGTATGTAAAACGGGAAAGGACTACGAAAGGTACTCATTCATCCGTTGCGATTAAACCACCATTTAAATCGGACCTAGAAAAAGTGTGGCACAATAAATATTTGTCAAGGTCCAACGAGGTTGAAAAGAGCCCAAAAAAATTTAAAGGCAATAAAAAAAATATGCCATAAAGTGGGCTAATAGGATTTAGTTTCATCTCCTCTAAAGAAAAATAAAAATCATTATTATTTATGAGGGAGTTTGAATGAAATATAAAATGAGTTTACCGGTCCTGATAAAGTCATGAAAAAACTTTACATAGTTTTAGAGTTTAAGGGACTAAAAATCATTAAAAATATAACGAAATTTATGGAATGTAAATTTAAAAATGAGGTGTCGAGTAACATAATGTTAAAAATTGAAAAAAAAAAGTGATAAACCAAACTAATAAATTTCGTTATCTAGGTTCAATGTTACAAAGTAATAGGGATATTGATGAGGATGTTACAAGTAGAATATGAAATGGTTGGATGAAATGGAGACAATCGAGTGTGGTATTATGCGATGAGAGGATAACTAATAAATTAAAATGAAAATTTTATAGAATAGTTGTAAGGCCAGCGACCCTGTATGGAGCGGAGTGTTGGGCGTTAAAGAAAAACTATGAACAAAGTCTCCATGTTAGTGATATGAGGATGCTACTAGAAAGGATAAAATTAAAAATCAATACATGAGAGAAAAGTTAGGAGTAGATCCCATTAGCGATAAATTAAATGAAAGTAGACTTAGGTGGTATGGACATGTGATTCGTAGACCAGTAAATGCCCTTATAATAAGAGGAAGATTGTTTGAAATAGAGGGTAAAAGAAAAAGAGGTCGCCCTAAGCTAGCACGGGAGGAAATTATTAGGAGAGACCTGTGACACCTCGCCTAATAAAATACCGGGTGATCAATCCTATATCAAATTAAAATAGGAATCTCATTTTGTTCATTCTTAGCATCACGGTCGAATTTTTTTTTTAAACTTACTAATCACCTAGTATTAAAAAATATAGTGCCAAACTTTATCTTAATTAATCCAAGACGTAATAAGTGGAATTAAAATAACATATTCAATGCGGATAGAATCAATCATCACATTGAATAATAAAAAATTGTTGAATAAACCATCTGCTAAATCAAAAACCAAACCAAACTAACAGAGAGTAATAAATCCCATAAAATCTGAAAAGAAACTAAATAAAACTTTGAGCGACATGCTCGAGATAGACTAATATGTGTAAAAGGGTAGTTTAAGTAAGATGGAGAAGTAACCCCTTTTAGAGTATGGTGATGATAAGGTAATTAGCCAAACCCTTGGATTAGTGATATAACACCCAAACACAACCCCAATAAAGATAAAACTCAGTCTAAACTCACAAATCTCTCGTGTGTAACTCAGGGGATAGTAACGAGATTAGAAGCAACTTAGCTAGAGGGAGATAGAAGTAAGCACCCTAGATACACCTTGTTAGGCAGGTAGAAACACACAAAACACCCTCAAGAATCTCTGTCAAGTTTTAAAAGCTTCGTAATAAATGACAATGGTGAGTGAGTAAAGTCTCTGGTTTATCAATAACTCTCTCTGATGTGTATTCCCTCTAGCAATAACTTCTCAAACTCTCAAAAAAAGAGCATCCTTTCCTCAAAGGTGGTTGGGGTCCTTAAATAGCCTCCCACACCACCCCCGAGGCAACTCAGTCATGAATGCCTATGAAAGACCTCCCTCATACTTTATGTCACAAACATTAAATACCTAATGCATTAGTTATCTCCACATCATAAACATTAAATGCCAAGAAATGCCTTTTGCCTAACCACTGTGTGTCAGGGGGCGTTGTCGCAGAGGTGGCTCACCAACTGTCTGACAGCCTCAAATACCAACGTGGTTTACTCAAGTGCAGGTCTGACATTATTTACCTGGCTAGTGACATTACCTATAGTAGATGTGACATTAAGTAGAGGGCTTTTTGGTTCATAACTCAACGCCCGATGGAACTTTAAGCTGTTCCGCCCAAGGTTCCACGGCCAAGGTCCTTCGGTGTTTTACCAGGTGTATCTAGGATGGTCAGGACAAGCCCCAACGATGCCTCACTTCTCAATCCTCCAAACTAATTCCCTCTAAAGTTACCACGGTGAGGTCGTTCGATAGAGCATGAAAGCTCTCCCAGGCCCTGCCAAGCCTGGTCTCTCGAGAGTACCGTTCGACCTCACACTAATTTCTTACTCTCGTTACATCATTACAATCGTTATAGCTTATATACAATATAAACAAAGATACAATATTACTAAGTAACCAACAAGCTAAAGTATGAGTTTCCCCTCCAAGCTGCCACGCTTGAGCTTCCACGCTGTCTTAATCCCAAACACTGTTGCCAATGGGTGAATTATCCCTAATCTCAGGATTACCTCCAAGCCCCCTATGCATTTGCCCCTTCGTGGAGGTATTTGTCGTGGGAATAATAAATGCCTCATGAAAACTTCTCAATCCGATGAACCTTCTCTGCGTGAAAAAATTATGGCCCGTTTTCCCTCATTTAGTGTCGGAGAGCTAGCGCCTTTAGGAAAAAGTGAAAATTCTCCCCGATGTACCTGACTCGAAGTGCTGAAGTTCGTTGAAGCTTGGGTTGAGGGACATCACCACTTTTTCCTTAGGTGGAGCCTCAGGCGTTGTAGCTTGAGGATCTGAAATTCTCCCAAAAGCCCTGTCAATATTTTCGTTGGGACTTCCCGAATGTGTGTGACGTTTGCAAAATTCTCCCTTGTAACGTTTCATCACAGAAATTCTCCCCGATATAGCCAGGTCACGATCAAAACAATGTTTAAACTTGTGCCGAGGGGACATCATAGCTTTTTGGAACCGTTGGGACATCTTCTTCGTTAGAAGTTTATTGGATATGTGTGACAAAAGCTTTTAGCGCCAAAACTAAAACTTGTTTAAGGAGGCAACGCTTGCTGTTACCTATACATCACTTCATTAATGACGTGGTGTTGTCTTTTTCAACTTCCAAAGTACTTCCCAAAGTGCCACGTGTTCATTTGAAATGATTATAGGCACGTGCGATGGTGGGGAATTCTAAAAGCCAAACACAGAAATTTCAAACGGCCATATCCAAACACTTAAACCCTTCTTTTCTCTTACCTTGCCTTAGTCTTCTTCAAGCTTCCATTTACGTTAGAGAGAGAAAGTCTGTGAGAACTCCATTATTTCTGAGTTTTTTACCTACCTTCTTCCCCTCTGATCTTCTACAGCGCCACCTGTGGTTGTGCTCCTCCATTCTCATTCTCAAAACTTTCTTGCTTGAAGCTTTTCTGTTATTTTATCGATATCTGCTATGGCGTCCTCAAGCAGCCCCACCATATCTGCCACCGGTGCTCTGCCTGCTACCTCCACCATTGCCACCACCCTGGATGCTGCCCGCCAGGAATAACTGAGGTTTTACCGTTGATCGCCTATTTTTGGACAAGGTGATGATTTTGCTGGTGCATGTAAGATGGTCCATTTTTCTTCTAAGTTTCAACCTCTATTATTGGGTGATGAAGACGAAGCTTCTACTGAATGGGGCCTTCTTCCTCCCGAGGGGACTCTCAGATTTCGTTTGGAGCGAGGGGACTTACCGTGGTCCCACGTTGATTTTGAAGCACCCAGGGGTTCTCCTGCTCAGTTTACTGCGTGGAACTCCCATATGCAGAGCTCCTATGATGAAATGCTCACTAAGATTGGGCTATAACGGGCTAAGTGGTTTGGTGAGTTCATTCTCTCCAAGAATAATGCTTCCCTTCCTATTCTGGTGTCTCGCTGGAACGTTACTACCCATACCTTCATCGCTGCGTGGGATGAGTTCACCGTAACATTGGAAGACGTGTGTGAGCTCCTGGGCCTTGAAGCAATAGGCCATGAGCCTTATATTGATGAGGCTCTAGATGCCCAGGAGACTGCTAACCGTTTGGAGTTGAACAGAATATGTCGAAGCTGCACGGGTTCATCAAACGAGGCTACCTTCTCCCCACTTATCAATTATTTCTTTAAGGATTCTACTGAAGGTAGTTCCTCTGGAGGTGCCCCTGGTCAAGGTACATCGCTGGAACCTCCTTCCTATATCCTTGTCATTCTTTCCCATTTCCTTCTACCAGGAAAACCAAACGATCAACCCCGAAGGGACCTTATCAATATATCCCTTCATTTTTCCTGGGGTACCAAGCTTCCCCTCGCTGCAATCGCCTTGGGATCTCTCTATACATGGCTCGATAGGACCCTCTTCAACATGGAACAATATCTTGGTCGTTATAACTTGGCAAATTTTTCCAACTGTGTCCTTCTGACGGGCTTCCTCTATGTTCGTTTTCCTACCGTAGTGGCCAAGATCAATCGCCCTCCTTTTGGGGAAACAATTCTCCCCCCACGCTCCTATCTTTATCATAGGAAACTGAGTCGAAAGGAGTTGATATATGTGATTGATCATTTTGAGAACTTCTTGATGAGGCCCTACGGGGAGGACGTCTTTGCTCATAACTGTGGCTTTTTCTAGCATGAAGCCAGGGTAGTGGAGGTAGGCATAAATATTGAAGATCCCTCGCTAGCCGTGGTCGTTCTGTTCTCACCTGGGTATCTGCCTTCTTATACCGAATGGGGGTAGGCTAGCGAGCACTACAATCCCAACCGATGCAGCCGCCAATTTGGTTTTGATCAGAGGGCTCATCGCCCAGTTTTTTAATCATCAAACCCCAAGGTTTCCTTTAGCGAGGCATGCTCCCTATTTTCTTCTACTGCTGCGTGGGGAATAAGTTTTGCAATGGCTGGGTGAGTCACCATTACTAGAAACAAAAGGCAAGGGGACGTGTCCCCTCTATTTGCTACACGATACTGTTCGAAACAATTGGCTGATATTACAGAGTTCATCGAAGGGGGTCGAGTGTATCCTCCAATTCTTTCCTTTTCTGCTGTTGGAGCTGGGTTTAAAGGGAAACTCCGTTCTTGGGATTGAATTCCCTTCGAGTAAAACCCCCAAGGTACGTCCTGTTGAGCTTCCTCCCCTTTATTCCATGATCCCTACTACCATGCCCAAACCCAAAAGCATTGCAGCCTCTAAGAAAGCTGCCCCTTCGACCAAAGCTGCTATCGATGAACCTCCTGTCCAGAAGGCAAAGAGTGGGACTTCTTCCCAGTCCAAGTCCCAGACTAAACCCCAAGCTCCTAAGGAGGCATTCACCATCGCCTCCGTTCCTCCTCCCATGCCTGTAGAGATGGCTGAGGAGTTGAGAAGGAAAGTTCAAGCTGAGGTAGCATGCATAAACGTTGAGTTTGAATGGCGTGCTCCAGTTGTTCCTCCACCGGGAACCTTCCCCACAATCCTAGTTGATCCCACCGAGCCCACGACGAAGAGGAGAAAAAGTTCAAGGGTTCTTCGAGGTACTGGAACTGGTGCATCAGGAACGAGGAAGAAAACTCTGGGTACCAAGTTCCAGAGGAAACAATCTCCTGAGCTGCGCATGTCTCCTGCCCCCTCACCTGTTGCCTCTCCTCCTACTTCGCCGATGGTTATATCCTCTGCCTCTCCTGTCAGATCTGAGGTATGTATACTTATTCTAATCTCATTTCCCATTGTTTAAGGAAAACTACATTTGCTTATTATTATTTTTTTGGTAACTTTGGTAAAGGAGGTTGAAGAAGGAAGTGACAATCCCCCTAGCCCTCCCGTAAGCCCTTTCGTGGGGGGACGTTTCGGTGCTTCTCCACCCGATGTGAATCCTCCTTATTCGCCCATGACCGGGCTTACCTATTCCCACCGTTCAACCTCTTAACGTTTAAGGGATGTTTCTATGGTGGGTGATGATGTTGACTCTGTGGGCGTCTCTTCGCAACCAGAGACAACTCTCCCCATCACTTCTGATTTTTCTCCTCCCAAGCTCCTTCTGCCCATCATTCTGGCTGAAGAAAATGAGCTCGAGTTAATATTTCCTCTATAATTTGTTTGGTATAGCGTCCTTTCACTCTCACCCCATTATTTATTTATCGTGCTGAACCTTGAGATTTTAGGTGCCCTAGGTTGAAGTGTCCTCATTGTTAGCTAACATTCTTCTTCCCATGGTGCTAACGAGACCTTTGACCACAACTCCCCTTTTCGGTGTCATAACTGAGGTAAGTGATATTTAAGGGTACTTCTCCCATTTTTTGTACTTATTCCTCTTTTTTAACATTGAGCTTCATATTGCAGCTTTCTCCCAATCTTGCTCCACCTTCTCTTGATGGCCTTTATGCGTATAGGGACGAGGTTGGTGCTTCTGCCCCTCGTGGTAGTTTCTCTACACCCTTCCATGTTGGGGCCTCGTTTGGGAGTCCATTATATTCTTCCAATGAATCACCTATGCTGGACTTGGTACCCTATATTGGTGTGGGAGCTTTGCCCACCGTCGAGGCTTCTGCAACCAGGGGTCCCGTTGGGGCTTCTGATGTAATAGGCCTGCCTCCAACTATTTCTGCCCCCACATCCGCCATATTGATTCCCGTTCTAGCTTCTACTATGATTGAGATATTTTCGCTAACTCCCCCTATATGGTGACTTAATAACGAAAACACTTGTTAAGTTTTTTTTTCTATAATCTCCACCTTATAACGGTGACTTAACAACGAAAACACTTGTTAAGATTTTCATAAACTCCACCTTATAACGGTGACTTAACAACGAAAACGATTGTTAAGATTTTTCATAAACTCCACCTTATAACGGTGACTCAACGACGAAAACACTTGTTAAGATTTTTCATAAACTCCACCTTATAATGGTGACTTAACAACGAAAACTCTTGTTAAGATTTTTCATAAACTCCACCTTATAACGGTGACTCAACAATGAAAATACTTGTTAAGATTTTTCATAAACTCCACCTTATAACGATGACTTAATAACGAAAAATGCTTGTTAAGATTTTTCATAAACTCCACCTTATAACGGTGACTTAACAACGAAAAGCGCTTGTTAAGATTTTTCATAAACTCCACCTTATAACGGTGACTTAACAACGAAAAGCGCTTGTTAAGATTTTTCATAAACTCCACCTTATAACGGTGACTCAACAACGAAAACACTTGTTAAGATTTTTCAGAAACTCCACCTTATAACGGTGACTTAACAACGAAAACGCTTGTTAAGATTTTTCATAAACTCCACCTTATAACGGTGACTTAATAATGAAAAATGCTTGTTGAGATTTTTCATAAACTCCACCTTATAACGGTGGCTTAACAACGAAACTACTTGTTAAGATTTTTCTTCTAACAACCTCTGCCACTTCTCAGGTTGCACGGGAGAACTTTCCACCCGTTCTTTTGCCTGTCGGCTCACCCCATTAGGAACCTGCCATCTCGAAAGATTCTGGCCATGATGACCAAGGTTCCTCGACCGGTGTTGTAGCAGAGAGTGAATTTGGGTGCAAGCCTCCTTTGCCCGACTTGACTCCTCATGCTTTCTGCCTGATGGTGCTTCAACGTTTTCCCCAAATACCTGCCAACCACCGTTTAGTGATTGAGCAACTTGCGAACCATCATCCTGAAACCTTCACGGTGGATTGCCTACATTCAAATATCTTTGTTATGAATTATAGGCTTCAAGGCATGGCTACCGTTGTTGCTGAAATTATCGGCACTCCCACAGTAAACGTTACCAGACCCCTCCTTAACCAATTTCTGGGCTATCAAAGGGATCTGGGTCATGACGGCTTTCAGCTTGACTGGCTCATAGCTCACTTGAAGACTTTCAAAAGCAAGCATATGGTCAACCAGAGGGAACTGCTGCGAAAACATCAGGAGGACCAACGGGCTGAGGAAGTTAGGTTATCCGAATTAGCACCTCTTCTGGAAGCCGTGGACAAAGAGGTAGAGGATGTCAAAGAAGCTTTGCATCTGGTCAAACTGAAATGAGAAAGACTCCTCATCGAACTTACACAAGTGCAAACGAGGTTGGAGGTTTCCATCAATGCCCAACAGTCTTGCACCACAGCTTCTTCGAGCCTTCCTGGAGATTTTTTCTCATCTTTAGATCTATGGTTCCTCTTAGGCTAATCAACTTTTGTATATATCTTCCTCTTGCTTCTTTCTATGTAATTCTTGGGCGGTAGCTCCCAATTTTGTAATACTCCATCATTTATGAATGAATGAAAAATGTATGTTTTCCAATTCATCTATGTGTTACGACTGCTTTTGTATGTTATAAATTTCGACATTTCTGCAACTCTTTCATTTTGTTCAAGTCATAACTAAAATTTGTATATTCATAACAACAGCTATTTACAACCATGGTTCAAACTTAATTGTCCACACATGATAAACCTTCATCCATTTATTATTAATCTTAAATGGCTTGTCTTCCTCCATCCTAGAAATTAAACAATAACCTGAGTCATGAGCTTCTTTTACAACAAATGGTCCCTCCCAATTGGTTGCAAACTTCGGTAGAGGAAGCCCCCTGATGTGATTTACCGCTGCTTTCAAAATGAGGTCTCCTTCCACGAACTTCCTGGGTCTTACCAAGTTATCATATGCCCTGGAGAGCTGTTTCGTATACATTTGGAAGTGTTGCAACGCATTATCTCTGTCCAACTGCACGTGTCTATTCTGAGGGAGCATGCTGCTTCGCAAGGCGTATCGGGCAGAGGGAACTTCTAACTCCACTAAAAGGATTGCCTCCGCCCCATAGACAAGCGAGAACGGAGTGTACCCTGTGGGTTTCCTCTTGGTTGTTCGATAGGCCCATAACACAGCCGGTATCTTGTCGTCCCACAATCCTGGGAAGTCCTTCATTACCTTAGCCAGAATATTAACAAACATTTTATTAGTCACTTCGACTTGACCGTTTCCCTTTGGGTATGACACCGTTGAAGTATAGTGAACAATGGAGTACTTGTCTATGAGCATTATTGCTTCTGAATTGATAAAGGGCGTCTCGTTATCTGAGAGAATAACCTTTAGGGTCCCAAAACGACAAATGATGTATTCTCTGATGAAGTTTCTCACCACCCTAGTCGTTTCCCTTCTGAGTGGTATCACTTCGGCCAACTTTGTAAAACACTCCGTTGTAACTAGTATCCATATCTTCTCCCTCGAAGAAGGATGTATTTCCGCCACCAGGTTAAACGCCCAAGTATGAAAAGGGTAAGGCGTTACCAGAGAGTGTAAGTCTACTGATGGGGCGTGGAGCATGTTTCCATGTAGTTGGCAAGCTTTGCATTTTCGAACGAACTTAGGAGAGCCTTTCTCCATCATTGGCCAATAATACCCCAACGTCATCAGCTGATCATATAGCTTGGCCCCTACTATGTTAGCAGGATGGTGCGCCTGTTTGAGGACCTCAACTCCTTCTTCCTTCGTGATGCAACGCAATGGCCTGTTGAAGTATCCCCTTCGATAGAGTTGCCCCTCCTGGACATAGAACCTTGGGGCCCTTCCCTTTAGTCCCATCGCATCAATTTTTTCTGTTGCGATAACTCCATGTTGAATGAAGTCAATATAGGGCTGCCTCCAGTCCGTTTGAGCTTCAACAAAATGACATTCAATCATTTCAAAAAATAGCTGACACTTATCGCACCTCCATTGTAGCTCTGCCGCGTCCTGCTTCATTCTAGGCCATAAATATCCCTCTCTTTGAATTCTCCAATAAAGAGGTACCTCAGTTGTTTCACAGTGCTCCTCATGTGTTTTATTCAACCTTCGCTCTGCTTCTTATGTGCCAATACATCTTGATAACCATCCCCCTGCATTTCTGAAGTAGATATTTCCCTGGTTTATAAAATATTGGGCCAATTCTCTTAGCCCCATTTCCCCTTCGCCAGACTCCAATTGCTTCCAAATCTCTCCCCTCCAGTCCGCGTCCTCCTCTATTTATAGAATTGATTGTACCACCGAAGGACCTGTTCTTCGTTGGATCGTGACGATAGTTGTATCATTTCTCATGACCATTTTATGGGCAATAGTTGCATAGGCGTCTGGATGGCGATTCATTATTCTGGGATGTCTCTTGATCTTGGTCCGGTGGAACTGGCTGAGGAGCCTCTGAATGATCGTTCTGTCACAGATCCATCGAACTGCATCGTCCATTCTTCCTCAGTTGTATCCAGATAATTGGCTTGTAAGTCATCTCCTGGAATGTCTTCTTTAGGTGGTTCAAACGTTCCTGATGGAAAAATTACCAATAGATCGGCATACGCCTGGCTCTTGATTGCGCGAGGGACCACACACTTCAAGTCATATTTGGAAAGGATGAGGAACCACCTAGCTGCCCTGCCAATTAATATAGTTCTTGCCAATAAATACTTAACAGGATCGCATCTAGTTACAATATGGATTGTAAAAGACAGCATATAATGCCTCAGTTTTTGTGCTATAAAGACTAATGCTAAACAATGCTTTTCTAGGCTGCTATATCTAATCTCTGGCCCATGTATTATTTTACTGAGGTAGTAAACTGGTTGTTCTTTCTCGTCAATTTCTTGTGCCAACAAAGCTCCAACGGACCTCGTGGTAGATGTGAGATATAACTGTAACGGTGTTCCCGCTCGTGGGGGAACCATGGTCTGTGGTGAAACTAGCAGCTTCTTCAGCCCAGCGAAAGACTCCTGGTGAGCCTCCTCCCACCTGAACTTTATGCTCTTTCGCAATAGCTGCATCAACGGGTGTGTTATTTCGGCCAATCCAGGCACAAATCTCTTAAGGTAGGAGACTTTCCTGAGGAAACTCTTCAACTCCTTAGCCGTTCTTGGACATGGCATCTCCAAGATCGCCTGCTGCTTATCCTGGTCCATCTTTACGCCTTGTTGGTCCACTACGAAGCCTAGGAATCTCCCACTTGTTACTCCGAACACACACTTTAGTGGATTCATCTTCAACTTATACTTTCTGCATCAAGAGAACACCTTTCTCAAATCGCTCAGATGAGACTCCTCCTTCCTCGATTTGATAACTAAATCATCCACATAGAATTCTACAAATTTATGGAATAAGTCACATGAAAAATGGTCATCATTGTTCTTTGATAAGTAGCCCCAGCGTTCTTGAGTCCAAACGGCATTAATCTGTACATGAAGTTGCTCAGTGGGGTTCTGAATGTCGTTTTCTCTGCGTCTGTGGGGTCCATCTTAATCTGGTTGTACCCCACATACCCATCCATGAAACTATACATCTCATGACCAGCCGTGGAATCTATTAAATTGTCAATAGAGGGTAGAGGGAATTCATCCTTGGGGCAAGCCCTATTCAAATCTCTGAAGTCCACACAGATCCTTATTTGGTTCTTGTCTTTCTTTCCTACTGGAACAATGCTAGACAGCCAAAGTGGATGTTGTATCTGATTAATGAACCCTGCTGCTAATAACCGTTGGACCTCTTCCTTGATTTTTAAGTCTAGTTTTGGCTTGTATGTTCTCATCACTTGCTTCATCGGAATTGCCGAAGGCATCACGTTCAACTTGTGGCAACTAACTTCTTCGTCCAGTCGCTCCATCTCTGTGTACTTCCACGTAAAAATGTATATGAAATCTCGAATTATCCCCACCAAGGCTTCTCGCTTTTCTTTATTAAGGTCCCTTGCGATAAAGATAGGCCGAGGATCCTCCCTATCTTAGGCCAAGTTCAACTGCTCTAACTCTTGCACTTGTGACCTTGGTCTATCCGTCATGTAATCAGGTTCTTCAGCCACATCTTCCATGAATTCTTATATATTGGAGTTATCTATTACCATGCATTGCCCGTGTTGATATACCAAAAAGCATTCATATATCGGATCAGCCTCATCATCGGTCCCTTCGGCCGCCCGCTCACACCATCACAACCGATAAACCACATTTTCTTCTTCGATGATGACCTTTTTGCACTGTCTGTCGGCCGTTACGACTGCCTTCCTTTTCTTTTCTCTCGAAGCCTCAGTAATCCTTCCTCCTGAAAATTGACTCAACATGCTCTGGCGTTGGGCCTCGTTCTGTATCGGGTCCACTCTAGGTCTCATCCTGTCTTTAAGCCGCTTCGAAATATTTTAGGGTCGAGGGACCTCCCGAGGAGCCTCCTTAGCCGTCTCCCTTTCGCCACCGGTACGTTATTTGTTTTGCTCGTTCAAATTTCCCATTCTTTCTTGGATCAAGGGGACCCACGCTCCTTCCATTATTTTCGTCATGACCCGAAAATATTCCTCCATCTTCGTGTAGAATGCTGCATCTACCATGTGAGCTTCTTTAACCGCGAAGGGCCTTCTCGTAGCTCTAATAGTCACCTTCGTCCCTTTGATATTTGCCTTGGCATATTGGTGATACGTGGAGGGAACTAGCCCCTGGTTGTGCATCCACACTCTTCCTATTAATAGGTGATAGGAAGTTGCACTTTCTATTACATGAAGTTTGATGTGGGAACTCAGATTTCCCATCACGATCCCAACATTTACATATCTGATAGACTTGGAAGATTGGTTATCATATCCCAAAATTACCAAAAGCATGAGGACCAAGATTTCTTCTGGAATATTAGTTGCGTAGAAAGAGTAGATCGGCATAATATTAATGGAAGCGCCCCCATCCATAAGAGTCCTTGCAAAACTAACCCCGTTGACGCTGGCGGTTACATACAGAGGCCTATTATGGGGGAACCTTACAGCCCTGTCCACATCGCTGAAGGTTACTTCTGACAGAAACCTTTTTACCAGCCTAGCCAAGGGGTCCCCTCCATCTCAGTGAGGGGACTGCATTCCTCTTCGCAATGTCTAAAATCGCCTGGGTTATTTCTAGTCTACTCTCCTTCGGTATCCTTACTTGCTCGAAAAACTAAGTAAATTTTGGGGATTTTGAAACTGCACCGTATTCTATGATCGGGTCTATTTCCTCATCTTCGATGCTGTATACGTCTTCCGCGTCTTTAGTGCTTGCTTCATCGTAAGCTAAAACTACTTTAGCCATTCCCGTAGTACAATTCTCCATAGCTTCTTCGAACTCTCTCTGCTTCACTGTTAACCCTCCCCCTTCCCTTTCTGCCTCCTCGCCATAGGCCATTACTAGATTGGCCCCGTGCGCAGGAAGTGGGTTATTGTTAACATTCTATGGAGGGATTTGTAATGTTCTGGCCTTTAAGTACTTGTCAATGATTCTTCTTAGTGTGAAGCAGGTCTCTGTTGGATGTTGAATCTTTCGATGAATCTGGAAATATTTAGGATTCGACCTCGTTGCAGCATCGGGCTCTTTCGTCGAAACCCCCTTTGGTTCATAGGTCGTTCCACCTTAGACCATTGTGTTATAACAACTCACAACCTCTTATATCATGCAAGGCAACGGTGGTGGGTCTTTTCTGTCTCTTCCAAACTTCCTCTTGTTGTCCTTCTTCAGTGCCTTGCCCCCATCTGCTCCTTCAGTGTACCCCACCTGTGGGGGCTGAGGCCTTCCTCCCCCAGGTTGCATCGGCTGCCTAAACATCATGGGCACTACTATCGGGTTTGGTCGTACAACCAATGAGATATTTCTTGCAGCCTTTAGGAATGCTGAAAAAAGTTCCCTTGCGCGTCTCATTGATGAGATGGAATATTTACTCAGGGAGCAGTCCTTCTGCACAGATCTGTAATAGTTTAGACTCTTTGGCCTCCTCTCTTACGTCGAGGGATCTTTATATGAACCTTCCAACGTAGGCCACCACGTCTTCCCTGGGTCGTTGCTTCTCTCTCCCCAACTGGGTCAGGGTAAACTAGTCCTCCGCCAGAAAGAACTTCTGGACGAACAACACATGCATCTCCTCCCACGTGGAAACACTCTTGGGAGCCAAGTGCGAATACCAAGTATACGCTTTATCGGTTAGGGATTTGGAAAACTCTCTCAACTTGAGCTTCTTATTGTTGCAATGCGCCCCCAAGTGCTCTACGAAATGTTTAATATTCTCCTTCGGGTTTCCACCCTTTCCTGTGTATTTTTCAAATATAGAAGGAATATAATCCTTTGGATAAGGCTCATCGTTGTATTCCTGAGGGTAAGGCGTCCGAAAGTCGTCGTAGATCGAGGACACCTCGCTCACAGATTATGAGAAAGCCTGCATGAACTTCAGCATTTCCTTTTGCATCTCCTTTCTTATTTCCTCCATAGGTGACGAGGCAACGACCAATGGGGTCATAAGCTGAATGCCCGTTATAGCTGGCGCCGTTGATACTCCTGAGGTTCCCACCACTGGATTCACATCGGTAGGTATACTTGCTGGGATTGTTCCCGTTGTTCCCGCACCTGGTAGGGAAGTTGGGGCTGCTCTCGGCGTTATGAAGGAATTGGCCTCAAATCCTCCCATCACCGTCGAAGCTACCGGAGTTTGCAAAAACTCATAAAACTTCCTCATAAGGAGTGCCACCTGAGTGGGTCCCAACCCTGTACTCGTGGAAGCCTATGTCACCCCCGGAATGCCTGTCGTCACCTAGACCGGAGGTACTTCTATTCGAGGAGCCCCATCCCTTAGAGGCCCCAGTTCTCTCGCAGCTTGTTCTTTATTATTTTGGATGTCATCAAAGTTGAGCCTTGGACTAACATTATCCTGCGCCATGCTCCTTACCTAGAAGAATGCCTCCCCAGCAGAGTCGCCAAATGTAAGAGGGTAGTTTAAGTAAGATGGAGGCGTAACCCCTTTTAGAGTATGGTGATGATAAGGTAATTAACCAAACCCTTGGATTAGTGATATAACACCCAAACACAAACCCAATGAAGATAAAACTCAGTCTAAACTCATAAATCTCTCGTGTGTAACTCAGGGGATAGTAACGAGCTTAGAAGCAACTTAGCTAGAGGGAGAAAGAAGTAAGCACCCTAGATAGACCTTGGTAGACTGGTAGAAACACACCAAACACCCTCAAGAATCTCTGTCAAGTTTTAAAAGATTCGTAATAAATGACAATGGTGAGTGAGTAAAGTCTTTGGTTTTGCAATAACTCTCTCTGATGTGTATTCCCTCTAGCAATAACTTCTCAAACTCTCAAAAAAAGATCATCCTTTCCTCAAAGGTGGTTGGGTTCCTTAAATATCCCCCCACACCACCCCCGAGGCAACTCAGTCACCAATATCTATGAAAGACCTCCCTCATACTTTATGTCACAAACATTAAATACCTGATACACTAGTTGTCTCTCCGTCATAAACATTAAATGTTAAGACATGCCTTTTGCCTAACCACTGTGTGTCAGGGGGATGTTGTCGCAGAGGTGGCTCACCAACTGCTTGACAGCTCCAAATACCACGGTGGGTTACTCAAGTGCAGGTCTGACATTGTTTAGCTGGATAGTGACATCACCTATAGTAGATGTGACATTAAGTAGAGGGATGTTTGGTTCATAACTCAACGCCCGATGGAACTCCAAGTTGCTCCGCCCGAGGCTCCACGGCTAGGGTCCTTTGGTGTTTTACCAGGTGTATCTAGGATGGTTAGGACAAGCCCCAATGGTGACTCACTTCTCAATCCTCCAAACCAAGTCCCTCTAAAGTTCCCACGGTGAGGTCGTTCGATAGAGCATGAAAGTTCTCCCAGGCCCTGCCAAGCCTGGTCTCTTGCGAGTACCGTTCGACCTCACACAGATTCCTTATTCTCGTTACATCATTACAATCGTTATATCTTATAGCCAATATAAACAAAGTTTCAATATGACTAAGTAACCAACAAGCGAAAGTATGAGTTGCCATGCCAAGCTGCCACGCTGTCTTAATCCCAAACACTGTTGGCAATGGGTGGATTATCCCTAATCTCGGGATTACCTCCAAGCCCCCTCTACAATATGAATCCCTACTCTAGGAATAAAAAAAATAGATGCATCTAATCAAAATCCTACAACATCCACATATGTTGCAGCAGCGAGTCCCTACAATGAATTCAAGCATGGTGTCCCTATGGCTTGAGACCTAAAAGGTTTTGAAAATATTTGATAGCAAGGGTTAGAACTCAAAACATTCTGAATATATTTAGCAAGTGATTAAATCGTAATAAATTTAAAATGCATGAATTCTCTTCATATTTAAGCCAGTGTCGCACTCTCTTGAGGACAGACCCACCCCTCAACTAATGTGCACACCTAACGCTTTTTTTATATCTCACCTACTCCTCTACCTCGTAACTAGCTCTTGATAAAATTCTTCCCTGACACACTACTTTAACCCAAGTATTTTTTAAATATGATCTATAAGTTATTTGTAGCTTTAACTTAAATAATCATCTTTCCTTCAAGTCCATATAACATTCCACTAATTATATAATAAATACAATTTTTCTCCATGTATTAGATTACCCGTATATAATTATTTCTCCCTCACTGGATGTATTCTCTAGATTGCTATCAACCTAGGCTACTCAGTCCCACCTGGAGTTCTGAGACAACTATGGTCCACCGAATCGGAACGTAAATAATAAACGTAATGGAGGCGGTCATATTATCCCGAGTATGAGGAAATCATATCAATGCCCCACCACATAAATTGGATGCTATGACCTGGGGATATACTCGCCCTACTCCTCAAGTTAGGGGATCACCCACATCGCGCAACCTCCCCCGATAGCACTAGAGTTTATAAATTAAATAAATATCTAATCACTGATACTTATAAGCACACCATATATATATATATATATATATATATATATATATATATATATATATATATATATATATATATATATATATATATATATATGCCTTCTCTAAAACGGACTTCCGTTTTTGGACTAAAAACGGACTGATATGGTCTGATTTTTTAAAAATAGTAAAATGCATTTTTTTGAGTTGATTTTTTATGAGATATATAGACATGCATGGGTACCCACAAAAAAATCAACTCAAAATGAATTTGTTTGATATTTTAAAAAAATCATTCAAAATCTGTCAAATTTTGCTGGCGCAAACCCAAACATATATTGACAGGTTTTGAAAGATTTTTTTTAAATAGCAAACAAAATTCATTTTGAGCTGATTATTTTTTGGGGTACCCATGTATGTCTATATATCTCATAAAAAATCAACTCAAAAAATACATTTTACTATTTTTTTAAAATCAGTCCGTTTTTAGTCCCTTTTTTGGAGGTCCGTTTTAGAGAATTCCTCTCTCTCTCTCTCTCTCTCTCTCTTTACCCTGCACCAAAAAAATCCGTAGCACTAACCTATATTTTCCCGAGTCTATGGTCCGACTCTAATTTAATTAATTTGCTCATTAATTAATTTATTAATTTTTCGAGTCCATGGTCTGACTCTAATTTAATTAATTTACTCATTAATTAATTTATTAACTTTATGGTCCGACTCTAATTTAATTAATTTATTCATTAATTAATTTATGTGCCTTGGTGTCACTCAACCAATATACCCGAAATTGATCGCTTGGCCCGTATCTTAATATTACCGGATTCTATATCCCGACTCTAAATTACTTTACTTCTCACAATAATTAATTTAATTCCTTGGCTTCACTCAACCAATATACCCGGACTCGCTCCCTTGGCCCGTATCTTAATATTAAGAATTAAATGCCCAAATTCCCTTTTAACAAGTTTGACAGACACTTATTAATTAATTAATTCTAATCTTAATGTACCTCTCACATTAAATATAAACGACCTTATACTATTTGTCCCTAAAGTCCCAAACAGTCCCAGATTTAAGACTCTTCCTCACTGTACATAATTCAGACTTAAATTGCAACCCAAGTCAATCAGTACAGCAATAGCAAAGTGGCCGAATTTTCCATCTCCTTCGAACGAGAAATGACGTCGTTCGAACTATATCACTGGTCGTTCGAACGACCTACAACTTTTTCTCTCTCTTCGTCCAGAATCAGTTCTCCGCCATTAAAACTCAACTTAATCTTTTTACCCACATTTCTCTAATGTAATCCTTTTTCAAATAAATTCCTTCTCAACCACTTTCAGTCCCAAATTTATACACAATAAACAGCTCAAATTCGAATTTAAAGATGATTTCTCCTAATCTCTTCATAAGTCATACATCTATCCAAACTAAATCATAAATTCCTTAACACCACAATATGAATTTATAAGTCCTTAACAGTCCAAAAATTGATTTGAAACATCCACAAATTAAAAACCCAATTTGTGCCAATCCAACCCAAAATCATTTGTTTACACACCTACTATGATATGAATTGAAGACAGGAATTAATTTCAAAGCAAGTTTAACCACTTGCCTTATGATTCGTACTTTCTGATTAATCCTTTGGTGAAGAGATTGTTGTGTGATGAAGAACACATCTCTTGTTCTTCCTCTTTGGATCTCAAGAGTCCTCCTTCTTTGTCCTTCTACGTTCTTAGATTCTCTCAATTGTGTTATGGCTACCCACAATTCCTAAACTTAGGTTTGTATCTCCAAATCCCGTTTTTAGTCACATGGCCCTGATTAAAATGGCCCAAATACCCTCGTGTAGGCCCGATTATGTCCAAAAGTACCCTATGACCCATTTACCACCCCTGAATACACTTTTTCAACTTTCTTGGCCCATCCGGAATCAACCGTGCACTCAGAATTGACATACGAATTAGTTTATAAAAATATTTGTTTCACACCCAAATTAGTCAATACCCGACTTCCGATTGAGATAAATAAATATCACGTCACTAATTCACGTTATAACGAAATTAAGTTATTAATATTCACTTAGTAATTTAAATTCCATAAATATTAATCATTTACTCTCCGATTAATATTTATATAAATATTACCATAATTAATTCAATTGAATTATGACACACAAGTAATTTAAAAAAATTCGAATTAATCAAATATTAGATACACAGAACTATGGGGTGTTACAAGACCTTAAGGAATCAAACATGAATGTTAATAATACATATAATAGATAAGAATGGAAAAGGAGAATCCATGTGGCCAACCCCATATGATGGGATTAAGACAAGGATAATGATGGTGGTGGTGGTGTGAAAATCATGTTTGACCTTGATTTGTCTATTTGATTAAGGCAATATCATCTAAATTCATATTTTTGACACCTAAGGATGATTTTATGATTCATTCGTTACGGGTACACATATCATCGTGCACATATGTTATATTTGATTGCATTGATTTGCCTATCGAATATGTTCACACCCATTCATTTCGTTTCCATGATTTTGTTGTCTTAGTGTAAATTCATGGTGTGTGATTTTTTTTGTAAATTTATTTTTGCACCTTTCTATGAAAAATTAAAAAATCAAAAATAGTTTGTGGAAGATTTTGGGTTACTCCTTTGCATGAGCATAGTTTGAACTATGTTTGTTATGCATGTCATGACACTCCACATTTATTTTTCTTATTCTTTTCCTTGTCTATTTCGAACAAATAAAAAGGGGGCAAACGAATTATGATTTTATGGAAGAGTTTGCATTATGGGAGAGATTTGATTATTGATGATTGATTTATTCTTATATCATTTCAAACTCGATGCATCACGAAAGTATTTAGTTTGTCTCATGTGTATGGGTACAAAGAATGATGAACAAATATTTCACACCCTCATGAAAAAAGCTTGAAGATTTGAAGATTTGATGTTGAAGATTTTTGAAGAAATGTTTTAGGCTTACATGTTTTGTACCTTTTTAGTTTTGGGATCATGGGAGGGTAATAGATTTGTATAGGCATTTGATTTGATAATTAGGATGTTTTTATTTTGTACGGGAATAGACATAGGGGGAGATTTGTAAGGACATATTTTATAAGTCCTAGTTACATTATTGTATGTTGTACGCCGCTACAACTGTCGCAGACTTATTCAAGTTCAATCATGCGTCAAGAAGGATTAAAATATCAATGTTCTTCAACAAAGACTCCTCTGCGAGATTAATTTTGGTAAGGTTGTATTTAAGTACCTTAATGGTTCATTATAAGTGATGAAAATTTTGTTTTAAAATATTTTCAAATACTTGAGGCGTTATTTTTTGTCAAAGATTTTTTCCTAAGTGTTGAGGTGGAGTTTTTAACAAAATAAAAATTTAATTTTTTTACGTTAGTCATTCTAGCGACAAAGGTTTGTCGTTTAGGCGACATTGGCCTATCGTGCGAAGTCTCGTTCGAGCGACTTCACAACTCCTTCGAGAGGCATCTCTGTTTCGTTCGAGCGATCTGCAGACTTATGTTTTTTATATAAAGCGTGTTAAATCACTCCGTTTTCGTTAAGAAGACCTGGCGTTTTTCATTCTTCATAAACTGTAAACCAGCAGAATACTTTGTCATCTTCATTTAAAGGTTTAATCCTTGTTGATACCAAAATTAATATGCTGATGTGGACGAATAATACGAAGACACGTGTCAATCTACATGGCACAATAGTAGCGAGGAAGTTAATTCCTTCAACCATTTCATATTCTCTCCGAGCAATGAGGAAGACATCCCGAGGAACTCAATCATCCCGAGATACTACATACGCTCCGAGGAACTCTTGATCAACGAGCAACTAAGGCGGTCCGAGCTGCATCTCGGCCGTATCATTAATTACCAGACGGACAACTGTTCAACTATTCATTGAATGTTTATATTCTTGACGCCCACGCTACATTAAATGTATTACCCTTTCATATGTATGTCATTTAATGTATCGAACCTTTCATGTACAGCCTCAAGGCTATAAATACCTTGTATCATCCTCATTCAGGGGGGACCGGAATTTCTTGAGAGAACTTGTAATCAAGAATTCTGCAAACACTCAGCAATAACATAACAGTGGACGTAGGCTTTATTCCTAGCCGAACCACTTTAAAAATCTTTGTCTTATTTATTTATCTGTGATTGAATAATTAGAGCAATCTAGTTTTTTACATCAACAGATTGGCACCGTCTGTGGGAAACGATTGTTACTATCGTTTTTCATAAAAAATCATTTGTCATCAATGGTAGATAATCCAGAATCCAGTAATCGAAACGCTGGAAATACTGGAAATCCTCCAAATCCATCTGCATCTCCAGATCTGGCCGGAATTATGACAAATCTGGCTCAAGGACAAACCGCCATGCAAGAATCTATGAGGCAACTCCTTCAAACTCTTCAAGGCGGTGCACCTACTTATTCAGGGCAAAGGAGTGATCGTGGGCAATCGCGATCCAGACGTACTGGGTCATATCGCAATGGAGAATCTAATGATTCTTCTTATCAACCTGGGCGAACTTCATCAATACGGGCTACAGATACAGATCAACCTATATCTCTCTCTCCGGAGAGAACCAGTGCCTTGGAAAGATTAAGCCGGGTATCTCCTTTCAGTCGGTTAGGACCAAGGAGAAACATGAGTCCACCTAGAGATCCATCGAGAAGCTTTCGACCACCATCACGTTTGAGAGAAGGATCAGCACAATCACGACCAGCTACTCGTCGAGATAAATCTCCGGAAGCTACGTCAGAGCAATCAATTGCTCGAACTAAGCGGCCTGAGGAAGGAAATGAAGCATGGAAATGTTCCATTCAGCGGTTGGAGGATAGACTGGGAGAAATGGCTAAGGCAAGAAACCCCTTACAGAGAACTTTTGTTCAAGGAACACCTTTTGTGCAAGCCATTGTGGATTTTCCTACACCGTCGAAATTCAAAGCACCTGTAGTGACCCCCCAAGTATGATGGAAAGACAGATCCTGTTCTTCATATAGAATAATACCAAGCTGCTGCCGACATCTATGCTGTCCCTGACGAGATAAGGTGTAGAGCATTCTCGGGAACTCTTACCGGATCTGCACAGATATGGTATAATAATCTTCCTCGGGGTAAGATTTCAACTTTTATTCAATTAGCCGAATTGTTCATTGGCAATTTTTGTTTTGGGGCGAAGCCAGTAAAGCGAGTAGCACACTTGCTAAGTGTTAGACAAAAATCAGGTGAAAGTACTAGAGATTACATAACTCGTTTTAATAACGAGAAGTTGGAAGTCATAGATTACGAAGAAAAGACAGCAATCACTGCTTTGATGAGTGGTTTGTTGCCTAATAAGTTATACTACACTTTGGCCAAAGATCCACCTAAAACTATGTCGGAGTTGATGGCAAAAGCGGCCAAAATCATGAATGCCGAGGAGGTTATGGCTGCAAAGAAGAATATGGATAAAGAAACCAAGGTGGAGGTCGACAAGTCTAAGAAGAAAGAGAAGAAAGGTAATGGTGGTGACAAGCACTCCAAGAACAATAGAACGTCATGGGAAGTCCTAAAGAAGTACGACAATTATACTCCATTGAAAATGGGTATTAATCATATTTTGGAAGAAATCAAGAATAGCGATGAAATCAAGTGGCCAGAAAAACTGAGGACAAATCCTGATTTGAGGAATAAGGCCAAATACTGCGAGTTTCACAAAGATCATGGCCATATGACCAAAAATTGCATAGCCCTTCAGAACGAGATTGAAACGCTCATTCGAAGAGGAAAATTGTCAAAATATGTAGATCGCAAGGGTGAGAGGAAGAATGATGATAGAACTAGAGAAAGATCTAGATCTCCTCGGCGTGTAGAGGAGAAAAAGAAGAGGGACCATGAAGATGATCCAGATGATGACCCCGATCTTCCCAAGAAGCCAAGGCAGCCTGAACGAGAGGTATTTTCCATACGTTTTGGGTCATTTGATTGTAATGTTATTACAGGAGGAGATGCAGGAGGAGGAGACCTTACTGCAGAAAGAAAAGCTTACCTCGGAGAGGCTCAAGCTTGTTCATATATTCAGCGAATAAATCTGGCCGAGGATGATCGTCCGAGGAAGGTAAACAAAGAGAAGCTAGTGATTGGTTTTTCAAAAAACGACCTGGCAGGTGTTCTTTACCCTCATGATGATCCTTTGGTGATCAAAATGAGGATGAAGGACGTGGTCATTTCAAGGGTGTTAGTAGACAACGGTAGTTCGGCAGACATCATGTATTATTCATGCTTTGATAGCTTGAATTTGAAATTATCTCAATTGGAACCTTATCACAAACCCCTTCTGGGTTTTACTGGCGAGAAAGTTTTTCCACTTGGGACGATCAAGTTGGATATACTCATTGGAACTTGGCCTGCTTGTCGAACTGAAAGAATACGCTTCTTTGTGATGGATAAGAATGTACAGTCAGCCTACAACATCATCATGGGAAGAGTTGGATTGAAGAAGTTCGAAGCAGTTCCATCTACAATACATCAGTGTTTGAAATTCCCAATGAATTTTGGAGTCGGAATTATGAAAGGTGATCAAAAAGTAGCTCCGGAATGCTATTATTCGTCTGCCGAGCAAGAGGAACTTGAAGAATCAAGGAAAAAGACTACTACTTACCAAGTGGAGGAAGGTACAGAAATTGAAACTCTTGATCCTAGGGATGAATCTCAACTTGTAAAAGGACAGGTGGTGGAATCTACAGAAAATGTTATTCTGGATGACGAGCATCCTGAACGAGTAACCCAGATAGGATCGTCGTTGGATGTTTCAATAAAACAGGAGTTGATAACTTTTTTGAGAAACAGGAAGAATAATTTTGCTTGGAGTCATGAAGACATGCCAGGGATAGATCCAAACTTCTTATGTCATGAGCTCAATGTGAATAAGGAGATCAAGCCTGTGAAGCAGAGAAGAAGAGTGTTTAGTCCCGAGAAGAACCAAGCCAAACAAGAGGAGGTCGAAAAGCTCCAGAAAGCCCAATTCATTGGAGATGTGAAATATCCAGATTGGTTGGCAAATGTGGTGATGGTAAAAAAGAAGAATAATAAATGGAGAATGTGTGTTGATTTCACTGATCTTAACAAGGCATGTCCTAAAGATCATTTTCCATTGCCCAGAATCGATCAGCTAGTGGATGCTACCTCGGGACATGAGCTGCTCAGCTTCATGGATGCATACTCTGGCTACAATCAGATCAAAATGAAACCGGAAGACAGGGAAAGTACTTCTTTTATTACCCCAAGGGGAACTTATTGTTATAATGTTATGCCTTTTGGTTTAAAAAATGCAGGTGCAACATATCAGCGGCTGATAAACAAGGTTTTTGCCGAACAAATCAGCTGCAACATGGAGGTCTATGTCGAAGACATGCTCACTAAAAGCAAAAGAGCTACTGATCATCTAGTTGACTTAGGCCAGACCTTTGATCAACTGGATAAATACCAAATGAAGCTCAACCCGACGAAGTGTACCTTTGGAGTACGAGAAGGAATGTTCCTCGGATACATCGTCAACCAAAGAGGCATTGAGGCGAATCCAGAAAAGATCAAAGCTCTTTTAGGGCTGCGATCCCCAACGACGAGGAAAGAAGTACAGAGTCTTACAGGACGAGTTGCAGCGCTCAACAGATTTGTATCCCGAGCAACTGATAAATGCCTCCCATTCTTCAAAACACTGCGAAAAAGTTTTGAGTGGACTGATGAATGTGAGAAGGCCTTTCAAGATTTGAAGAAGTATTTGGGAGCCCCACCATTGCTGTCTAGGCCAATAATAGGAGAAAAGTTGTACTTTTATCTGGCAATATCAGAGAATGCAGTCAGCTCGGCGTTAATCAGATTGGAAAATGGAGTCCAGAAGCCAATTTATTACACAAGTAAGGCTTTCCGAGGTGCATAAATCAGGTACCCAAAGCTAGAAAAATTGGCATTAGCGTTAATTGAGGCAAGTAGAAGAATGAGGCCATACTTCCAAGCCCATACCATCATCGTGTATACCGACATGCCGTTAAGACAAGCCCTTCACAAGCCAGAAAAATCAGGAAGGTTGATGTATTGGGCAATAGAACTCGGTGAATATGATATTGTGTATGAACCCAGATCATCATTAAAGGGGCAAGCTGTAGCAGATTTTATAGCAGAGTTCACATACCCTGATACCCCCGAGGAACAAAAATTACTTGCTAACCTACCTGTGGACGATACAGGATCAACAGACACAGGTCCAGACCAACTAAGGTTGGTAAAAGGACTTGTGGATGTAGAAAAATCATCATATTCAAACCCAGACCAACTTCGGTTGGTAAAAGGGCACGAACAGATGACCGACGAGGAACGAAAGATACCAGGGGATGATGAAAGAAAACAACAGATATTTTACCGAGGAGTTCTGACAGATAAGAAATTTGAAGACGAGTTACCTACATGGAGATTATATGTAGATGGATCATCTTGCACAGCTGGTTGTGGAGCAGGGATTGTTTTAAACACCCCAGATGATATTGACATGGAATATGCCTTACGATTCCAATTCAAGGCTTCCAATAATGAAGCTGAGTATGAGGCCATGATAGAAGGTTTTCATTTGGCGAAAGTTATGGAGGCACGGCAAATAATTGTTTTCAGTGATTCTCAATTAATTGTGAATCAAATGATGGGAATATATGCAGTTAAGGGAGAATTAATGGTGAAGTACCATGCAAAGGTGATGGAGTTATTGACAGAATTTGATGCTATTCAATTGGTGAGAATACCGAGGATGGAGAATGCTAGAGCAGACGCATTGGCCCGATTAGCGTCAGCTACGCGCACCGAGATGCGAAGAACGATACCAATTGAAGTATTAGAAAGTCGGAGCATAGAAGAAGATCTGACGGTGAAGATTATTACCCTTGATTTAGGACCATCTTGGATGGATCCTATCAGGGCATACATTGAAGAAGGAGAATTACCGGAGGACAAGCTAGCTGCCAAGAAATTGAAGTATAAAGTTGCTCGGTATGTGTTAACTAATGGTGTTTTGTATAGACGAGGAATTATGGCAGGTTTACAGAGATGTGTGCATCCATCAGAAGTCAAGGAATTGGTTGAAGAAATCCATGAAGGATCTTGTGGAGCTCATGTAGCAGGTCGGACACTTTTGCAAAGGGTAATGACACAGGGATATTACTGGCCGACGATGAGGGCTGATTGTATAGCCTATACCAAGAAGTGTGACAAGTGCCAACGTTTTTCCTCCATCCGAAGAACTCCACAAGCATTGTTGACACCCATAACTTCACCTTGGCCATTTGCCATGTGGGGGGTTGATCTGGTTGGACCATTGCCGATGACCCGAGGAAGGTTCAAGTACCTCGTCGTGGCAGTGGATTACTTTACTAAGTGGGTGGAAGCCGAACCACTAATTGATATGACGTACGAGAAGGTATATCAGTTCATTTGGAAGAACATCATTTGTCGATATGGTCTCCCCCATGCTTTCATCACAGACCATGGAACACAATTCGATAATGAAGAATTTGTTGCCTATTGTCATCAGTCGAACATTTTGAAGTTTCATTCAGCACCAGGCCATCCCCAAAGCAATGGACAGACTGAGGTGACAAACAGAACATTACTAAATGGTTTGAAGAAGAGGTTAAGTGAAGCTAAAGAAAATTGGATTAATGAGCTCCAATCAGTATTATGGGCTTACCGAACAACTCCCCGAGCAGCAACTGGAGAATCACCATATATGCTAGCATTTGGAAGTGAGGCTGTGATTCCTGCCGAGTTGGGTCTCCCAACTCATAGAGTACTGAATTTCAATTCCCCAGTCAGCGATTTGATGAGAAGACTGGATTTGGATATGCTCGAGGAGGTTAGAGAAGAGGCAGCCATTAGGAATGCTGCTTACCAACAACGTACAGCTCTGTTCTACAATAAAAGGGTGAAGAAATGTGACTTAAAAGAAGGGGATTATGTGCTAAAGAAATTCATTCAGAAGCAAAATAAGTTGGAAGCAAACTGGCATGGACCTTACCGAGTTACAGAGGTTGTTCGACCAGGAACTTACAGAATAGCAACTCTAGAGGGAGAAGAATTTAAGAATGCATGGAATGCTGAACACCTGCGCAAGTATTATCAGTAATGTAAAATGTAAAGCATTTCCTTCATTATGAATAAAACGAGGATGTTTCACCATTTTCTTTCTGTTGAAAGTTTTTCGGGGAATACTAGTGTGTAATACACTACGCATAAAAAATACTCCTTTGGTTAGGAGGCGACACTAGTGTGACCAACTTTGGTTGGTAAGATATCTAGTGGACAGTTCGAAAGAACCAAAAAATACTCCTTTGGTTAAGAGGCGACACTAGTGTGACCAACTACGGTTGGTAAGATATCTAGTGGACAGTTCGAAAGAACCAAAAAATACTCCTCTGGTTAGGAGGCGACACTAGTGTGACCAACTACGGTTGGTAAGATATCTAGTGGACAGTTCGAAAGAACCAAAAAATACTCCTTTGGTTAGGAGGCGACACTAGTGTGACCAACTACGGTTGGTAAGATATCTAGTGGACAGTTCGAAAGAACCAAAAAATACTCCTTTGGTTAGGAGGCGACACTAGTGTGACCAACTACGGTTGGTAAGATATCTAGTGGACAGTTCGAAAGAACCAAAAAATACTCCTTTGGTTAAGAGGTGTACACCATCATGATCAATTACGGTTGGTAAGATAAAAATATACTCTCACATTACAACTTATGTTGGTCGGGAGGTAAGATTATTACAAAAAATTCTTTGAAGAACAAAATGTTCCAAAATACACCAAGTATAGTTGGTCGGGGATAAAGACCCATCAACTGTAGTTGGTCGACAAACATTATTTATCCACCCTGGTTGGTTGGAAACAGTTTGAACATTTTATACTCATTACTTTATTATTAAGTGATTGAACAACCTTGATACTTGTAACTTTTTATTAAGTTGCTCGATGAACAATATTATTGTTATCTTTTTAACCGATACATATGCACAAATATAAAGGTGTTTGATAAACACAAGACAACAGCAAAATTTACAAACAGAAAATGAAAGTCTTTTCATTAAAATTCAAAATAAATTACAGGTTACATGAATGTACTAACTATTACATTGATAGTCCTATTCTATTGGTTTCTTGCCCTTTGATTTAGAAATAGGCTCTTCGCCGGTAGGAGGATCTTCCAGGCAAAGGGGATAATTAATAAAGTTCAAGTCCTTCAACATTCTGACATTCATTATTGAAGGTGTCTCCATCAGATGCTCTGGACGAGATACTTCGATTTGGGAATGAAGGCTATAATCACCGAGGTATTTTGAAATTAAACTACGAGGAATGGAACGAGCTGGGATCCAGGCCATGTCCAATTTAAAATGTGGCACAGGCAAGTCTAATAATCCTGGAGCATGATAATCCCATAAAAAATTCCCTTGCTCCAATTTTAACACACCCAGTGCATTCAACCACCCCTGCTTATAACCTTCATTGTTGGCATGTTCAATACGAGCATCCAAGTGAACAAGAGCTTCATTATATCCTGCCATCCAGAATTCCCTGGGTTGCTTATGAAATTGAAAGGCTAATCTATCCAATTGTTCGAGAAGGTTTTTGGCAAAAAGATCCTTAGTATGTAGAGCAGACTTCGTTGCAGTAAGTTGATCTTCCAAGGATAGATTTTTCTTGGACATTTCTGATAGAGCTCGATCTTTGACGTTTAATTGGAATGCCTGAGTTTCCAAAGTAGATTGGGTACGAGCCTCTTCAACATTGCGACTAAGAACTCTTGATCGGCTCCGAGAAGCGACTGGAGAACCTTGTTCCTCGACAACATTTTGAACAGCTCTTCCTCGCCCCCGAGAACCTCTACCTCGTCCCCGAGCAGTCCCAGAAGTAGCAGATCTTCTTAAGTCATCCAGTTCTTGCCTTAATTTGGCATTTTCGACCTCTAAGAACGAGAAACCTTCATCAGTAACTGGCACTAAAGCAGTGGAAGATGATGCTGCAGATTCATACTGAGCCAACTTTTTCTGCAAATTATTATTCTCCTGTTCCAACAACTCAGCAATCTGCCTGCAGGCCTCAACCTCACCTTTTAGAGTTCTTTCCCTAATATCATATCCAGCAAGGATCTTTTTATGGCCTGTTTCAGAAGAGAGCTGCTGATATCTATTTTCATATTCCTTGTGCAGCAAAGCAGTTGATTCATTATGTTGATTCTGAAGATCTTCTAAGCTACAATGAAGTTCCTCGATCAATTCGTTGTATGCCACATTATTGGCCACAGATCTATCAAGTAAATCCTTCAGGTACCGGTAAGCCTCAACTGCTTGTTCTGAGGCATTGTGACCAAGGATGTCGACAATCTCTGATACACTTAGGTCTGTATGACCAGCTTTATAATAACCATTGCATTGTCGCATCAACTCAGTATCAGGAGCAGATATCAATTCCATTCTGGCCAAAAACTAATAAAGAAGAGGAAGCAGGAGTTAATAAATAAAAGCAGACAGAGTATCAATAATGAAGAGGAACGAAGATGTATTTTATTAGATCATCAAAAGGTTACATTGTTCGATTACAAGTAATGAAATATAGAAATGATACCGAACAACTTCACACCTTTTCCTTGTCCCCCAAGACTTTCTCGGGAGGCTGGGACGAGGAGCTTGGTTGCTCGGTAGTAACAGCGACTTGATCTGCAGGAATCTTCTCAGGAGGAGGAGGCATGGAAGAAATGTCCTCGGTGGTAGAGGGTTGAGAGGCAGAGACCTGATCACCCATGGCTATAGAAGATTCATCAGAAACAGGCTCATCTTCTTCTTCCTCCACAATTGCTGGAGGAGGACCAGGGAGGTGTAGTTGGAATAGCTCAGAATCGTCTTTAATCTTCAACTCTTGCAGAGCAGCTACCCAGCCATCATGGAAGTATTTCAACTTCCCATATTGAACTTGGGATGTCATTGCAACAATTCCCTTATCCCATCCTTTCTCCCAGCCAGCACTGAAGGATTTTTTTACTGCAACATTTCTTCTTAATTTCTCCGAGGAGAGCTTCACGTCCAATTCTTCTTTTTTACATTTGATATCTCGCAGGACGAGCAACTCCTCCTCTGCTTTCTTCAATTTATCTTCAAGCTCTCCAAAATTCTTGAGCTTGTCATCATATTTTTTATGCTCAACCTCCAAACTTTTTACTTTATTCTCCAAACCTTTGGAGATCTCGGCCAACTTCACTTTCTCGGCTTCAACTATTGACAACTTTTTCTCCCAAGCAGTCTTGTCCTCATTGTACTGTTGGCGAGATTCCTTCAAGGATTGGGTCAAACCCAACAGAGCATCCTCTACACCAGACGAGGAACTAGAGGCTTTAATTACCTCGTCCTTCTTCACAATGTTATTAAAACAGTTCACCAGCTGAAAGAGGAGAAAAATAGTAAGTCAGTGCAAAAATACAAATACTCAGAGAAAGAAAGAAAACCCAGAGTATGAGAAATTTACCGAAGCAAGATGACGAGTAGCTAGGGATGTCAGCATATCCCTGGAGATATTTTCATCAATTCCTTGGACCTCGGGTATGATCCAAGTTTTTACCAAGCTCATTGCAGAGCTCGGAGGAATGATGGTTGGAACACCAACAACACCAGATGGTGGGGAAGAGGCAGTTTTAGCCAAATTGACTGAGGATGATTTCCTCAATCTTCTCAAAGGGACTTCAGCGGCTTCAACCAAAGAAGAACTCTTGGTCGGAGAGATGGTAATCACTTCCATAGGAGCAACTTTCTTGCTCGGAGCCACTGGGGGCTTCTCGGCAGCTTTAGAGGGTGCAGCATCCACTTTCTTAGTCCCCTATGGGACATCAGTTTTGCTCTTCTTAGCCCCAACAACAGAAGTAACATCATCAAAGAGAGCAGGAGGAGCTCTTTTCTTACCCATCCTTTGACTTAAAGGAAGATGAGAATCTGAAGAAGAGTCCTCTGGAGTGGAAGCTAGCTCAACAGGGCGAGCAGTATAAGAGGTTGTATAACTCTTATACTGTAGCAAATATGATGCAGACCTAATGTGCTCGTCTGCAACGTTCTTATGCAAACCCCAGATAAGTTTCAGATGCTTGATATTAACTTCTGATTCCTTTGGAGTTTTTCTTTTGCTATCAACTGCAAATAAATACATAATGAGATATCAGTCATACATTTTGTCAAACATGATAAAAGCATAATTTCATAAGTAAAATAAAATGAAAAATAAACCTATCCCATTGCCATATGGGGGGCATCTGGGACCGTTGTATACTCCATCTCCAACTAAAGGGGCATATTGCCAATTTTTTATAACCAACCCATGTTCAAAATAATCTCTGTTTGAATCAGGGAGGTTAACTACAAGGGCTCTATTCAAAAACCTAGTTTTTAATTAATAAATATTATCTAGAGTGGCCCACTTATAGCAGTACATAATTTCAGGGATCCCTATACGAGTCCCATGGGTTAAATTTAATTTGTACACCCCATTAATTATTCTCCATGAATTGGGGGCTATTTTTGCAGGGACAAGGTCGAAATACTGACAAAACTCAAGACACAATGGGTTTGGTGGAAAAGAAAATCCACATTCAGCAACAAAAAGACTGGGGAACCAATGTCCCTCAGCCAATCGAAAGTAATCTAAAGGTTCAGAAAAAACCTCTAGAGTTACCCACGAAGGAATGGAAAAATCAGAACGAAATCTCTCAACAGACTCCACAATATAAACCATACTGAATAAAAGAGAAGAAAGGAAAAAGATCTTACAGGAAGAAAGGAGGTATGTTGACAACGAACGAAAACAAGGATGAACGCACAAGAGAGAAGGAGAGAATAGAAAGCTTGAATGCAGAAAAGTGGAAAACATAGAAGACGGTATGGTTACCTAAGAAGTTTAAATACTTTGCATTGGGAAGCGGCGAAAGAAATGATTACCAAAAAGAAGCTACTGAACTTCCGGTGGCTAAAAGGACAAAAACTGCACGGAGATCGAAGCGCTTATAAAAAATTCAAAAAAAGGCGGAAGCTGCGAAATGAGAAGGAAATTTGAATACAATGTTCCTGAAACCCAGGAAGGTCATTTAATATTGCCATATACCGAGAAAGAATGTCCCATACTCCTCAAAGTTCGAAATATGAAACATTGGGAGCTTCTGTTGATACCAAAATTAATATGCTGATGTGGACGAATAATACGAAGACACGTGTCAATCTACATGGCACAATAGTAGCGAGGAAGTTAATTCCTTCAACCATTTCATATTCTCTCCGAGCAACGAGGAAGACATCCCGAGGATCTCAATCATCCCGAGATACTACATACGCTCCGAGGAACTCTTGATCAACGAGCAACTAAGGCGGTCCGAGCTGCATCTCGGCCGTATCATTAATTACTAGACGGACAACTGTTCAACTATTCATTGAATGTTTATATTCTTGATGCCCACGCTACATTAAATGTATTACCCTTTCATATGTATGTCATTTAATGTATTGAACCTTTCATGTACAGCCTCAAGGCTATAAATACCTTGTATCATCCTCATTCAGGGGGGACCGGAATTTCTTGAGAGAACTTGTAATTAAGAATTCTGCAAACACTCAGCAATAACATAACAGTGGACGTAGGCTTTATTCCTAGCCGAACCACTTTAAAAATCTTTGTCTTATTTATTTATCTGTGATTGAATAATTAGAGCAATCTAGTTTTTTACATCAACAATCCTTTTTGTTTTCAATTCACAAAAATCCCATATGCTTTAGTGAATTATTTTGGAACCCAAGATTCAACTTTGGTGAACTTATTTCTTTGTGGATTGTTATCTCTATGGCTGACTACGACTGTTTGTCGATAGGGAGTGCTTGTGGGTGTTCCTGGATAAATTGGGACTGCATGTTCTTGTGTGTTGTTGCAGTTGTTCCATTGCTGACTCTAGGTTTTGTGTCTATGTGAGTATCTGCGCGATATTCATTACGAATTTCATTATATATGTAAGTTGCGATTTATTATTCATAGTGAAATAAAAGATTTTACCCAAAAGAGATTTTTTTCCTAAAATCTGTGTGTCAGCAATTATATTTGTGTTGGTTTGATTTCACCCAGATAGATGCATGTTTTAGGTATGAATTAATTTAGTTTAAAAATTGACTCCAATTAAATAAGTCTAAATTGGAAACTTGCGAATTTATTCAAATCAGTATCACACCGCATTTACAAGGGTAAGCTTTTGTCCTTTGCATGTTTCGAATCAAATTTAATTCATGTTCATTAAACTATTTGGTAAATTGATTTAGGAGCTAGTATTCGTGTAAATAATATGATGAGGAGATACTTTTCAGCCCAGAACACAAGAAACATTGAAGCTTTTATATTTATAGGGAATGGGGGAAAAGCTCTAGTTGAAGTTTTCAACCCAAAACACAATTGTGGGAAGTTTTTATCTTGTTTTAAATTTTGGATTTTGTTTCGATTTTAAGGAAACTATTTATGTTTCGTCATTCTTCTTCATATTGATTTGAGTTTTAAAACATGATTTGGATGTTTCTTATTGTGATTTCATCAATAAATATTTCCATTTACTTAAAGGTCTATTTGTTCTTGGTTCAAGTATTTTGATAATGATTTATATTGTATAAATCTTGATTCCAATTTTGTTCTAAGCATTTTTACCCAACATCATAATGTATGTTCAAACCGTACATTAGTTAATAAAAATTCATCATTCCTATTGAATAAATTACTGAGTCACATATATAGGGAAAGAGTCCAAGGACTTATAAAAGAAAGGATTATCCCAAATCCATACTTTAGTGATTTTAAAATATGTGTTGATTTCATTAAAGGAAAGAAAACAAAAAATTCAAACAACGGAGCCATAAAAGGCTAATAACTTCTTAAAATAAGACATGCAAATGTTCACAAACCATTATATGTTCCATTTTTGGGTGGAAAACAATATATTATTACTTTTATAGATACTTTTCCATGTTATTGTTATGTTTATCACATGAATGATAAATACTAATCTATTATTTTTGTTGAGATTATGTAAGTGAAATCTAAAGACAATTAAGGAGGTAAAAATGAGTATATCGAATAGAGGTCGTGAATATTATGGTAGATATGGAAAAACATGAAAACACCCTGGTGCTTTTGCTAAATCCCTTGAATATTTAGGTTTTGTGCATAATACACAATGGCAGGTACACCACATCTGAATGGTGTAGCTGAACGATGCAATCATACCGTTACGAACATGCTTAGGGGTATGATAAGTACAACACATTTACCCATATCTTTGTAGATGCATGCTCTTAAAACCACTGTACATCTTAAATAGGGTTCCTAGGTAGTCAGATCCAAAGACTCCTTTTGAATTATGGAAAGGAAGGAAACATAGTTTAAGACATCTACACATTCGGAGATGCCCGACAAAACCATGAATTTACAATCCAATTGGAAGAAATTAGATCCCAAAATAATTAGTTGCTTCTTTATTATGTAACCACAAAAGGTTGCCCATGAGTACCAAACGTTAATTTCGTATTAATAAAGTTAACCATTTTATGATAAAGACGAAACTAACATAAACGCTTCATTATATCGTGATGGATTGTCCAAATCGAATGACTGTTCGGATTCAAGTCCTCTTATTGCCTATAATTAAAGGGCTGATATCCATCAATTAGGCACCTGAAATTGCAATACTAAAACTACATTAGAGTAGGGAGAGAAACTTTAATCCTCAAAAGTTAATTTTGTATTCAAAATTAAAGTTCAAGCTTCAATATCTTCTCTCAAGCACGCATGGCATATTTATGAACCATTCTTGATCCTAATTTCAAACAATATGCGCTAATTTTGTTGTTCTAAAGATTCTAAACTTTTTTATACATGATATAGCAATTTTAATGGTTAAAAAGAACTAATCACATGTATAAATTAATACATCATGTGTTAGAATAATATATCAATGAAAACTGTTAATTAGGTCTTTTTTAGAATATTGTATACAATGCATACTTGATTTAGTCCACGTGTAATGGAGAAGGTACCCTATAATTTCGTATTGTTGTTTGATTGTTGATTGAGCATTTTCATCAAGTTATTTGACAAAGGCCTGATGGTTGGCCAAAATCGATTGAATTTGTAGTTTCGCAGTTAAATTGAAAAAATGAGACCAAACATGGACAATCAAATCAAAAATTAAGGTTAAAAGGTAAGTAACTTAATTAAGGTCAAAGTATAACTTAATTAAGGTGAAAGTATTCTACTAAAATCTAAAGTCTTTATCTAGCTTTCGGTGAACGATGGAATGCAGTATCATTCAGATACTACAAGAAAAGAGAACATATATTATTATTTTTAAAGACAATGGGTTACAATATGAATCTTGGAATAAGAATACAATTTATGCAAGGATTAACGATTAATTTATTTTACTGACTATATATACAAGATTCTCTATTTTTCAAACTATACGAACCTTTTCTTTTTGAGCTTTTCTATTTGTACATAGGATTTTTGTACATAGGGTGTACATAGTAACGTGTCACGTAACTTCTTCGTCTTTTTTTTTTTTTTAAGGTTCTTGTTCTTTTATTTTCAACAATGGATATAAAAATAATTTTTTATATAAAAAAATCAGTTTTCTATTAATATTAAAAAAAACAGTTTTTTTTAATTAAAAGTAAACAGTTTTTTTTTAATTAAAAGTAAACAGTTTTTTATTAAAATTTTAAAAATATTTTTTTTAAACAAAAGTAAACACAAAAAAAAAGTAAAAGTATGAAAATTTTGGTTTTTTAAAATAAAGTAAAACCAGAAAATTTGTTTTTGTAAATAATGTGCCATTTAAACCAAAAACAAAAGTAAAACTTTTTTTTTTAAATAAAAACAAAAAAAATGCGTTTTCAATACAAACATTTAAAAGAAACTGTTTTTAATAAAAGTATGAAAAAATATTACACTAGTTTTTTTAAATGACTTTTATTTCAAATACAAATTTTCAAGAAAAGTCATTTTTTTTTAAAAATAGTGTAATGTTTTTTTTAAACATTTATAAAAAGTTAAAAAATATGAAAAACTATTTTTTAAAAACTAGCACGAAGCCGCACCATCATCGCGATTAGTTAGTGCCGCTGGCGCGGACCCAGATTATTATCGCGATTGGTTAGTGTCCCTAGCGCGGAGCCACATCATCGCGTTTGATTAGTGCCGCTGGCGCGGATCCACATCATTATCGCTATTGGTTAGTGCCGCTGGCGCGGACTCACATCATTATCGCGTTTGATTACGCTGACGTGGACTCACATCATCATCGCGATTGGTTATTATCGCTGACGCGGACCCACATCATTTAATAAAATAATTTTTATTGAAAATAATTTTAAAAAAAATAGTGAAATGTTTTTTTTTTTTTTAAACAACTATAAAAAGTTAAAAATATTTTTTTTTTTAAGTTTTAAAAAATATTTTTATAAAAAAAAATAATTGGACAAATCTCAATAAAATAATGCATTTGCTTTCTCTTTCTCTTTTCTCTTTAGTGATCCACCTCACTATGTACAAATTATGTACCAATTCTATCGGTGCAAAAGGAATTTTTCTTTCTTTTTATCCCAAGCTCCCAAATTTTTCACTTTTTGTCTAGTACTAAAATGCCAAAATAGAACTACTCATGAGTTATAAGGGAATCCGCAAAAGCAAGAACTTAGATGATTATAAAAATACGGTTGAAACAATCTACTCTATGTCTCACTAACCATCTAATAACTTGAAATAGACCGTGCCCTTATATTTTTAAGAGAAATTTTCATCATAAGTACTTTTATAGAATTCATCGAGCTTTATTTGGAAATACCAATTCTAGGATAAATCCACTTTTCCGGGCCTTTGGCAACTAGGATTCGAGAAAAACGTATCTCACAAGGCAGACATACTTTGGTATTATTTTAATTTTATAAATGGACCCCTTACCTATTTCTTCTAGGGGTGTGTATGGAAAACCGAAAAATCGATAAATTAAAGTTAACCGAACGTATTGGGTTAGTTTGGTTTTTCATCATTCTGGTTCAATTTTGGTTCCAAAAAATACAAAATCGATCTTATCGTTGCGCTTCTCGATTCCAACACAAACTTAAATCAAACCGGACCAAGCCATAAACCGCTCCGATCAGAAACTGAACTAAGAACCTAGACCAAATCGGAACCGATCCTAACATGTTTATATATATATATAGGGAGGGGTTATCCCCACACCCCTCTCATCTTCCCCCACACCCTTTGAGTGATAAATGACATTTGTATCCTTATATTCACCCTTCTCATCTTCTCCCACACCTTTTGAGTGACAAATAACATTTTTGTCATTATGTTTATATAATTTAAATGTTATATTTTTTCACTTCCAATTAAAACAAATACATTTAATAAAAACAAATAATTATATTTTCAATAAAAAAAACTGTTTTTTTATAAAAAAGAAAAATTATTTATAAAACGTAAAATCTTATCTATTTTTTATTTATTAAAAACTGTTTATAAAACGTAAAATTTGTTTGCTTAAAAGTGTTTTTATTTACAAATTTAATTTTTGATTAAAAACTGTTTTTTTTTTACTTTTTTAAAAATGATCTTTAAAATAGACAGTTTAAAAACAGTTTTGTTTAAAACTGTTTTGATTATTAAAAATAGTTTTGATTATTAAAAAAATGTTTTAATAAACAGTTATCTTTAATAAACCGTTAAAAAAAACTGTTTATTAAAGAAAACTTTTTTTAAAATTGTATAAATTAATTGTTTATTAAAAAAAATTATAACTGTTTTAAAAAATCAAAAAACAATTTCCGTTGGCTTAAAGAAAATTAACTATTTATAAAAATTATTTATAAAAACTAAAACAATGTTTATGTAATATAAAATCCAATTTTATTACAAAAATAAATTGTTTTAATTGTTAAAATAGTCTTTTATATATAAGTTATTTTAAAAATAATCTTTTTACTATTTAAAAAAAATGGTATTCGGCAGCGTTATGTATAAACACTCTGACTACTTATACATACCACATATTAAAAAAAATGGTCCGTGTCAGCGGTATGTATAGGTGGTATAATCGCTTATATATAACGCTGCCGCGGACCATATTTTTTTAAATAGTCAAGATTATTTTTAAAATTGTACAAATAAACAGTTTTTAACCAAAAATAAAATTTGTAAAGAAAAAAATACACTTTTATAAGAAAACAGTTTTTTAAGAAAACAAATTTTACGTTTTATAAGCAGCTTTTTAATAATAACAAAAATAGATAAGATTTTACGTTTTATAAGCAGTTTTGTTTTAATAAAAAGCATTTTTTTTATTTAAAATATACTTATTTGTTTTAATTAAATATATTTATTTTAATTGGAGGTGAAAAAATTGAACATTTAAATTATATAAACATAAGGGCATAAATGTCATTTGTCACCCAAAGGGTGTGGGGAAAGATGGGAGAGATGAACATAAGGAAACAAATGTCATTTGTCACTCAAAGAATATGGAGGAAGATGGGAGGAGTGTGGGGATAGTCCCTCCCTATATATATATATATATATATAACTTCATGTTTTTTTTAATTGAAAGATTTTATATTACTTGACTTTTGGGACTTGGATTATCTTTATAATATTTTCTCATCATGCCGTTATTATACTATATTTCACGAAATTTATTATATTATTTATTTTTAATATATTTTTGTAACCGAGAAACGATCTGAAACAACTCAAGAACCGTTGGTTCCGAATCGTTAAGTTCTTGAGATAATTGGTTCAGTTAAGGTTCCGATCAACTCCGGTTCCGATTTCGAGTTCGTAGTGAAACCGAATCAACCTGAACCTTATTCACCCCTAATTTCGTTCCAAACATATACTTCTATAAAACTAAACAATAATTTGATAAATTGAAAAAAAATCGTATTGAATTAACATATATTTTTACCACAATTATAGGTACTATATATATACCAAATAGATAATTTGACATGAATTTTGAAGTACTTTTGACTAAATTATAGCCCATGTGGTAGCGACAGTGGTGTGGTGGCAAGCCGCTAGAGGTGTGGGGTAGTTACGATGGTGGTTGTGGCGGCAAAGAAGATTTGAATATAGGTTTTAATGTTTTGGAAAGCTTTTGTTAAGAAAAAAGAGTTAAATTGAAAAAAGAAAAAAATAATTATTATTTATCACCCCCAAAAGCTATATTATACCTCTACTACGACAATATTAGAGGTATAGATGCAAATTAATATTTGAATTATCTCTCATCAACTGTAATTATGATTTTGGGTAATCAAAAATCTTTTTTATGGTCTTAGGTAACTAAAATGCAACTCCAAATTTATTTTAAAAAATATATATGGACATTGTTTATAAAATGTATTAAAAAAATGTTATGAAAAATTGTATTGCAAAAAAATAATAGGTTTTCCATATTTAAAAAAGAATCAAATACCAAAAAGCCCGTTATTCTCTTATCTTTAAAGGTCCGCGTCAGCGGCATGGTAAAGCCTTTTTGGCATGGTGAATGACTTTTTTGTGCAAAATAAAAAGGCTTGGACTAAATGTATATTAAAAAAGGTTCGATGGACTATTTGGTATATGCCTCTTTAAAAAAAGTAGTTGCATGTAGCTTTTTAAAACCAAAAAAAAAAATATTTTGTGAGGAAGTTAAAAAAACGGTCTTTATGAAAAAAAATGGATGTATGTTATTAATTTTTTAAAAAATTGTTATAAAAAATGTTTCAGAAAAAACTATTTTTAAAAAAAGTTTATAACATTTTTATAAAAATAAATAAACGGACAATGTTCATAATTTTTTTTAAATGTTACAAAATAACTGTTATTGTGAAAAAAAATTGAAAAAATGTTGTCAAATATAATAATAATAGGAAAAAATATATTTATAAAAAAAAAATTTGTGTTAAAGCTGTTTAAAAAACTACTTTCGTTATTTAAAAAAAATAGTTGTACATAGGTTTTTCTAAAAATTGTATACTTATAAAACAAGGTTTTATAAAAAGTTTAATAACATATTTATAAAAAAAATAAAATAAATACATGTTGTCAAAAAGGGTTTATAAATAAATACCGTGACAAGTCCAACTTGTCAAGGTCAATGGCCGTGACAAGTCTGGGGGTGACAACTTTTGCTGTCACGGACTTGTCACGGTCATTGACCGTAACAAGTTCATTAGACTTGTCACGGTCATGTCACGGTCTATGACCTTAATAAGTTTTGTCACGGTTTAGGACCGTGACAAATCCGTGACAATCTTTAAAAAATTATTACGGTCAATGACCGTGACAAGTTCGTGACAATTATCCTTTGTCACTGACTTGTCACGGTTATTGACCGTGACAATTCTGGGTAGAATTGAAAAAAAATCTACTGTGCAGTATGGTCATTGCTACTGCCCAGCAGTATATTTGTACCTATTATAGCAATGTTGTACCTGTTCAACATATATCCAAATAAAATAAAGATATTGCAAATATACATTCAAAACAATATGCATCACGATATAATCCAAATATAATTCAAATGTAACAACTTAAAACAATTCAATTCAAATAATGTCACTACATGTCTGGGGTAACGTTAACTCTGAGGAGGTGAGTACGCCACGCGATATACGAATTGACACACCCAGCAATATACATCGTGTCGCATTATTCGCATAACCACAATGGGGAGTTCTCCTTCTCGGGTATCACATGCGTGACGAGCACCTTGGACTCGATGTCTTGAAGAGAACGTACATGAACTAGTGCACCCTGGACGGTATTCGGGTCCCTCAACCCTCTCCCTATCCGTTGGCCATCAAATATGTCCAGTACAAACACTCTCGTCCAACCAAGTGTCAACATCGGTCGGTTGAAGGGAGCCAAATAGGGGACTGGATCATCAAAGTCCGCACGTGTCGGCGATGAAGCAGCGAGGTCCACCTCCTCCTCATCCTACACCTCGTCGTCTTGCACCTCCTCCGCCACCACCTTTTCCTTCCCTTTCCCTTTACGGTTTTTGCCCAAAGAACGCTTCACAAATGAGAACATATCTTGGACCGTTGCCTTCAAACGGGACAGCTTCGCGTCATGCGAGTCCACCGTTTGAGCCAACCCGATGTTGCTCGTCTCCAATCCAATGATCTTAGATTTGGCCACCCGCGAGCTCACCCCCCTTGTCCTCCCCTTGCGATCAGTGCCAAGCACTTGGTTGAGTGCGTCTGTGGACAAATATGCCTTGTCAGCATCAGACTGCGACTCATGCACTTCCTTAAGCTTTGCCTGAAACGACAAAAAGTACATGATTACTTAAATAAGTAAATAAAAACATTACAACGTAATTAAGAAAAAGTAAACTTTTGGATTAGTTACAATCGTGGACACGACACTCGGGGACACCTCATTATCCTTCCCCTTTCTCGTCCGAATAGCCACATAAGTATTGAGCCTATGTGTCATACCCCCAACGCCACTCCCAGTCCCCTGAAATAAAATAATGCAAAATTAGTATCGGCCCCGCAAAATAAAATAATGCAAAACAACATATTTCTGTAATTATAGGAAAATTAAATCTTACCATTATCCTATGCTCCACCTCGGCGTAAGACGTCCGGCTGGAGTAGTGCACGTCGGTCTTTTTCGCCCGATTTACCCTCTCCAATTTGCGAGATGTCAATTGTCGCTCCCCGATCTCATTGTCAATGAACTTTTGCCATTGTGCCAATGAGATCGGCTCCTTCGACGAAACGGATTCACGCATTCGGATAATGAACTCTCGGGTCTTCCCAAAGTACCGGGTTCACATATTTTTCTTCCATGACTTGTGTTGCTCCCTCAACTGCTCCAAGATGGAATCGCGTAGTTTTGGGTCCAAACTGAATTGTTCATGTCCAACAAATACAATGTTAGTTGCGAATAAATATAAATTGAAATTGAAATCGAAATTAAAATTGAAATATTCATATAAATATAAATACATTACCTGTAGTGCCACCCAAATAGCTATCTTGAGCTCATTTGTCACCTCCCTCCAACTAGTGTACCCCGGGCCGATGATAGTCTTTACCATCTCGAGGGATCTGGCTAATAGCCTCGTCTTGTTCTCAACGGCCATCCCCAATTTTCCTCATTTAGGGAGCCTAGGGGCCGATGAGCCCTCCTCACCTCCGCTACCACCGAGCCCAGACGACATCATCATAACCAACATCATCATCCTCGCCTTAATACTTGAAGGAGACATTTGTTGTAAAAAAATGTTGTTGTTTGTACAAATCCAAATGAATTTGAAGAAGACATGCAAATATGTATAATTACTACAAATCCAAATCTGAAACACCCCCCCCCCCCCCCAACACACACACGAACACTAAACACACATTGCCCCCCCCCCCCCTCTAACACACACACGAACACTACACACGCATTGCCCCCCCCCCCCCCCCAACACACACGCGAACACTAAATACACATTGCCTCCCCCCCCCCCCCCCCCAACACACATACGAACATTATACACACATACATATAGAAAGGAAAGAGACAAAGATAAAAAGAGTGAAAATGATAAAGTGCAAATCAATTAAAAGCATTATAAATTGATTCATGAAGTACAAATTGGAATATTTATTACAAATTGAAAATTGTTTCAAATTTGGGTTATCATAAAAAATGGATTGATATTCGGTAGGAGAAGCCAAGTCATCCACACTACTATTTAGAAGCTTTGGTGCATGTAGTACAATTGACCACGGCACGTTGTTGATATACTCCGAGTAAAACACTTGGTTATCCTTTTGAAATGCACAAACAAATGGCTCATCCCTCACGCTGTCTTTGCTCTTCAACTTGGAGAAGTCAACCATGATCAAATTGGTGCGAGGATTAACTTTACAAGCATTTTTATCCTCAACTCTTACCCAGTCACAGTAAAATACAACATCTTTGAAGCTTATATAATCCAATTGAAATATATTTCGAATTATACCATAGTAAGTCATTTCAACTTCAAAGAGGTTTTTATCTTTTGCGCTCGCTCGAAAGAAAGTAATAGCCTTGTATGAAATACCCGAGTTCTGTACATTTTTACTTTCCTCGTGCACACTTGCTCCGAATCCGTTCAATCAATACTTTTTGTACTCTTGTGCCATGAATAAGGGTCCAGTGGCTAGACAAGTAAGCGTTGATGTCGTATCACCCGTCTTTAAGAGCTGAGAATATAGATAAATTAATTAGGGTAGTTGTAAAGTTAGAGTGTAATGTAACGTTATATAACGACCATTTTCCCTATAATTACCTCTTGTGACAACCACAACCTAAATTCGTTGTCTGATTGTACCATTGTTTTTCGTCTTTTATTGTTCTCACAGGCTTCATGTTTTCTGCATATGACAAATTAATCATGTATAAAATAATCTAAAATAATGCAAAACTTAAAATAATTTAAACTTACTTTTTCCATTCTTCGACATCTTCATGTGTGTCAAATAGATGACGAGATACTTGTTCATGTTACAAACTCATTATTTTCACCTGTTTTCCAATCACATGACCACCATCATCGACGAAATCATTAGTGTCATCAACGATGGTCGAGTCAGGCATATATTCCCGAGTATAGATTGATGAATCCACGGTGATGTATTCCTTTGCAATTGAACCTGCAATGTATCGCGCATTCTTGGCATAATCCATAAAAACTTTCATCAATCTTTTAAACGTATACATCCACCGATATCTAACTGGACCACATAGAAGTGCCATGTCGCATAGGTGTACCAACAAGTGAACACTTGTGTCAAATAATGTTGGGGGAAAGTACTTCTCTAACACACAAATCGCTTCGGTCACCGCTAATTTTGCGCCCACTATGTGTTCTCGATTGAATACCTACTCACACAAACGTGAGAAGGTAATACTAATTTGCATAATAGCCCTTCACAAATCCTTGTGCTTGGAGAAACAATGCTTAAACAGTAGAGGGAATAATTGCATGATCACATGCCAATCGTAGGGCTAGGATCACTGGCCATACACTTTGATTGGTGCTTAGATTTCTAAATGGATTGAAACCATCTGTTGATATAGCCAAACGAATTTTGCGTTGTTCTCGAGAAAAATCTGGATACTCATAATTCATCATCCTCCAAACCGTAGAATCAATAGGATGACGCATGTGATTAACCCCTACTTCTGCCCTAACATGCCAAGTCATTGCCTCTGTTATCCATGGTACTATAAAAAATCGCTTTAATCTAGGCTCAATGGGAAAATATTTCAACACACTTTAAGGCACTTTTGAGCTTGTGCATTCCTTGCCAGTAGATTGGACATATCTAGGTTCATCGCAAACCGAACAACGATCGATATTTTCATACTCCTTTCGGTATAGTATGCAATCATACACACAAGCATGAATCGATTTATATTTTATTACCAAACCTTTCAAATTGTTCTTCATAACATGATAGCTATTTGGAAGCTTATTCTCCTTGGGTAGTAAGCCCTTCACCCAATTCAGAATTCATGTCACGCTATTGCTAGACAAATCGTACTACGTCTTCAAATTGTGAAAACCACCCATGGCATGTAAAGTTGTTTGATCTTTCTCACAGCCAGAGTATAACGGTTGGGTCGCCTTAAATTTTAAACTTTCTTAGTCATCGTCAAGATTTATCGTGATATTTTCACAAGCACCTGAACCTTGTACATCATTAGTAACCTGAGTCTCCTCCACTTCATAAACTCCGTACGCATCATCAACTAAATCCTTTAACATATTATGATATACGTCGTTCCCTTCTACATCTATCCTACTTGTTGAAGGTTGTTGTGAAGGTTATGAAGGTTGTTCGGGGACAAAAGAAACTTTCAATTCACCGTGAAAACTCCAAAATCGATAAATATCTTGCATACCCCATCTTAACAAATGTAGTTCAATTATTTTCCACTCAAACACCTTACCATTATTACACCTAGCATACGGACACGGAAACTCTTCATTATTATGACATCTCTTTGCGTATTTCACAAATTCATTAGCACCTCTGCGAAACACATCCCCCATTCTATTTGTCTCACCCATCCACTCTCTGTATTTCAAATATCTCATCACAACTACCACAACTAATCACATATTAAAGGTAAGAAACGTATATTTATGGATTAGTATAAACAAAACTTATATTTATAGTATGTTTCATTTAATTATTTCTTATTTATATTCGATTTTTAAATTTCAAATTCAAATTCAATTTATAATATAAATTCCTATTTCCTCCATCTCCTCTAAAGGGTGAGTGGTCCTATCCCATTCAAGACCGCATATTTCTGTAATATACTTAACAGCTCATGCACATTGTTACGATTTGGGAAAAATTCGGCAGCATATCCTTGTAGTTCTCCAAGTACACGACATAGATTGGCAAGTAGACCTGTCAAAATACACGATAACCCGTTAACACGACACGACCCGACACGAAATTATAAGTTAATGGGTTTACCCTTATTGGATTTGGGTCATTAACGGGTTGACACGGTAGACCCGTTAACACTAACGGTTCGGGTTTGGAAATTTACCTGTACCCGTTTTAACCCGTTTCTACCCGTTAACACCCGTTAACACTAACGGGTACTATAGGGTCACCCAACCCGTACCCAATAACAATAACCATTAAAACCCATCATTTCTAAATCTTTAAAGACTAACGGGTGTTATAGGGTCACCCAATCTATACCCAATAAAAATTACAATTAAAACCCATTATTTTTAAAGTATTGAAGACTAACGGGTATTATAGGGTCACCCAACCCGTTATCCATTTCGACCCAAAATGATTCATTAATATTAACGGGTGTTAACGGTTTGGGTCGTGTACCCGTTAATATTAACGGGTCGTGTTTGGGTATTATTATTAGACCCGTTAGGCTTAACGGGTCGTGTATGGGTTAGGGTGTTTTATCCCGTAACCGGTACACGACCCAAACCGACCCGTTGACAGGTCTATTGGCAAGTATGAGTGTTATTTCATTTGATCAATTGACATAACAGTTACACTTGTCAATCTAGTATGTACCCATAGAACATTAGGATATGACTGCAAAACTTCCTCCAAAAGTAACAACTTTAAGCCACTAGGAATATTATTTTACAGAAATTATGCAGCCCCAAACTGTCCAAACGGGACAATTCAAGAGATCTCATTACAGGGGTAATGACTCTCGAACGGGTCTAAGGGCTATTGAATGCGTACGCATAAGAACTATAAGGCTAGTATCTATGCGCACTATATGTAATTTCAAGTATGTTTCATTTAATTATCATACTATATATATATATATTATTCGTTATACAAAGTAATTTTCAAAAAAAAAAAAGAAAAATACCACCCCCCATATGGACAATAATTCAGTGGTCATGCCACTTTTAAAATTAACCAACCCAACATCGATCCACTATAATTCAACCGCAATGGCAACAATAAATGTGTATCCCGTACTCCTTCTAATTCATCTACTCAATTAATTCTTTTCATTAATTAAACTAATAATTAAATTATACAATTATTAATTTACTAATTTACAATGAGGGGCAATCCTACTAAAAATTTAATCAATCAATTCTTTTACAAGGGTACTACAATATAAGGGGCAATATCTAATAAACCAATAAAAATTCAATTAAAAAATACACACACAAGCACATATACACACCCACCCACACCCCCTGCCCCCTAGCCCAGCCCCCCCACCACGCACGCACATTTACACACACACACACACACATATATATATATATACACACACACACACACAAACACATATACAACCCCCCTCCCCCAGCCCTGCCCGCCCACCCACACACCCACACACATAAGCATATATACACCAGACACACACCCACACACGCACATATATATACATATATACATATACATAAATGGAGGACGAATAGAGAGAAAACATACCAAAATCGTAGAGAGAGAGTGCAGTCGCTAGAGAGAGAGAGAGAGAAATGAAGGGAATTAGAATCGGTGAAAAAAAAGAAGAGGGAGGATTTTTTACTGACAGAATTGTCACGGACATGTCACGATCAATGACTGTGATAAGTCCGTGACATTCCGTGACAAGTACAGCTGTTACGGACTTGTCACGGTCATTGACCGTGACAAGGCTAGCCGCTTGAACGGTGTCAATTTGACCATTTTGGTGTAGTGATACTTTATTCTTTATGTAGTTGATTAATATGAAAAATATACTATAATCTATTTTTTTTATTCTATACAATTAAATTATATTTTAATTGTGCCTATTATAAATATTGTTGGGTTGTTTCTAATCTTTATATGTAGTGAGGGATATTGATGACGTAATGAGATGTTTTGACTTAATATTAGTTGTGATTAAGTAAATTTATTTGTAAAATTTAGTATAATATAAGTATATCTTCATGAATTTTTTTCTTATGACCTTTAAGAACTTATGATTTCTTATTCTTTTAAATCATTTTCCTCCATCCATAAAAAAATTCATATGCTTATACTTAGTTTTAATATTTTTATAAAGTTAAATAGATTTTTAAAAAAATTTATAAATGCTCGTGCATCGCGTGGGATACCTGCTAGTATAATACAATCGCTCTTTACTTTCTTTAAAACTTGTTGTACATATAATTTGTCGTTATTCGTCTTCAAATTACTGCGCTACAATGTATATAAATTGCAATCACAATTAAAAGGATATCTTTTTGTCAAGAAGAAGAACTTGAGTTTTTTTGTTGTACGTATTTGGACTGTTTGCTTTTTTTATTTAATATATTTATATATTACCCCCCCCCCCCCCCAAAAAAAAAAAAAAAACTGAAGTATCCGATTTCTATTTCAGGTTGGTTCAAGGTTCATCACAAAATAATCTCATTTATATTTCCACTCTTTCTCTAAATGATGAAACTAAAATTCTCTCTCTCTCTCTCTAAGTGTTTTGAAATATAATAAAAGGAAAAAGGAGGTCCCTTGCTTGTAATTCCTCCATATTTTATTTTCCGAATAATGATATGGGTACAAAAAACTTCACAAAAACCTCCACAAAATTTGATGTGAATTTCACTTATTCTCTCATCTACCTATTAAACATTGCTTTGTAGTATAAGGTTCCGTCAAAGCACCAATCAGGAGCGGATCCACCCCAGGCCGAAGTGGGGCGGCCGCCCCAGTTCATTTAAAAAAAAAAGGGTTTTTTGTGTAAAAAATTAAACCTGGAGGTTACTTGAAATTATATTCAAAGTTCAGGGAAAAATCTGTAATAAACTAAAAAAAAAACTTAAAGGTCTGTTACTCCCTCTTCTCCCGTACCAAATAAAAAAAACCCTATTTTCTCCCACTCCAAAAAAAACCCTATATGAAATTAAATTTATATGTGAAATTAAATTAAATTTGTAAATATCGGGAATCAATGGAGAAATATTTTAAACGAAAAAGAGGATACAACACATCAACCGTATTCGAAGCGAGGTTCAATCATCTCCCACTCCAATTAGTGTTGAAAATGAATATTATGCCCAAAAAAGTAAAAACAATCCAAAAAATGCTCGAAAAAACTCGAAATAACTCCCAAAAAAATCGCCTCGGGGGCTCCCGCCCACGAATCCCCGGCAACTATCGAAACTTTCCCCCCAGTTCACACAAAATCCTGGTTCCGCCACTAGCACCAATAATACCTTTTTGTGAAGATTTTATGTAATTATTTTGTATTCATAACACTACTCATTATTTTCCTCCATTTGATAATGATTTTTTTTTGGGAGGGCGATCTAAACTCTGCCCCCCTTTTATCATGGGATACTGTACACTGCTTGGAGTAACATGAGTATTTATGAAGTTTGTAGGTAATATGTATATTATATTATGGTGTAACATCCAAGTGAGATGAATCAAAACAAATGCGGGCTAAAGTTCAAATTAGTCAAAAGAAATATTTTATTATTATGCTTTCATCCTTAACTTCTCGAATAACTTTCTATGCTTGTACATATGAAGTAAATTTATAAATAGTTCCCTAAAAAGGCAAGAATCAAATGCTTTTCCCATGAGAACTTCTAGGTAGTATATATTGTTATCAAGATGTATCGGTCCGCTTTTTGACTTTCGCTCCAATACATAAGATTGAAGTCAAAAAGTTGGCCAAATGATTCATGCACACCACACGACTGGAAGCTACTTAATGCCGCACAGTCCGACTTGGGTCGCCACGACTATGAAGTCCGATTTAGGTCGATGTGATCATAATTATCACTATAATCTCACGCTTAAATTTTCGCATGAATATGTCATGTTACTAAATTAAGGTTGGCCACTTCTTCCAAATAAATTTTTGGGTTATAAGCTCGAACTTTACAAGTTATTTTCATCCACGTTCCAAGCCCAATTTGCTGCATATTATTCAATATAATATGAATTTAGCACACAAGAAGAGGATGGTGTTAAGATAATATATATATGTGTGTGTGTATGTGTGTGATAATAAAAGTGGCAAATATAATTTACGGAGAGCAAAAACTTTTCATTTTAATAGTAAAAGGATATCACCTCGAAATAAGACATTTCAAAATATCATTTCATAAATGAGTAATACTAGTGGACATTTACTAAAACACATATTTCATAATACTCCATCTTGGATGTACATCATATTAATCCTTTTGTTTTATTAAAACTTTGCTAATGAAAAATTCAGTGTGAAAAAATAAAATAAAGGAAAAAGAGTATAATTTTTGTAATAATTGAATTCGCGTTCGACGTGCTTGATGTGGTTGTATTAAAACATTTACTAGAAAAACCTGATGAAAAATAAATAAGTTAAAATAAAAAAAAAAAAGAATAGCTCACATATGTTCCAATAACATGTTTCCTCATTCTACCCATATAAGAAACTCCTCCTGATTGGAACATATCGATTTGCTTATTGATGAAGTCGACGCATTACAATCACATGCGAAACCTTCTGTAATGTTGCTTTCGTAAGTGACTTGGTGAACAAATCATGTAAGTTGTCACTTGGACGCACTTGCTTGACTTTCTTATCATATTTCTTAAAGTTTTTGAATGAAAAAAAAACTTTATTGAAATGTGCTTAATTTTGTCTCCCTTGATGAAGTATTCTTGAATATGGGCTATGCATGTTGCATTGTCTTCATATGTCATACTGGGAACATCTATAATGGAATATAATTGACAAAATCTTTAAATATGTTGAATTAAGGATCTCAGCAACTAGCTTTATGAAGAGACAAAATTCATAATTGTTAGAATAAGTAGATGTTAAAGTTTTTTTAGTAAAACAATAAGAACTAACAATATTTCAACTAAAAATAGATAACCTATCTCAAATAGATCCTTTTGAGTATCAAAGAGGTATTCAGAATCTGCATAACCTACTAAGTCGATGTCATTCAAATTATTAGTCTTAGGATATGCTTCCAATGCCTTTTTGTTGGTTCAGAACTATATATAGCAAGAAAATTCATTAAGAATGAAATATCCGCCCTAGTGCTTTGTGTCAGGTATAATAATGCACCGATTACACTTAGGTAGGGTACATCCGAACCCAATATTTCTTCATCATTCCCTTTAGAATGGTAAGGATATTTTATATATCTGAATATGAGAAAAACATGAGACTACTTAGTGGGTGTGATTCGTTCATACTAAATTATTGCGACACCTTTTTAGTGTTATTAGATTGATGGACAAAAGTTTTACTAGAATTTCCCTCGATCTCCAGTTCATGACAAAATATTATTTTCATCGGGTTTTGCATCTCAAATTCCTTCTTTAAATAACTACTAGTTTCCCAATTACGTATATGTCACCACATAAAGTGCCACTATTGCAAATTCCATTGAGGATTTCTATATAAATACACAAGAAGAAACTGGATTATATAGACAAATGAATAAACTTCCTTATAAATGTATTGATTAAGATGATTGAACGATATCGTTTGGATTTCTTTAAGCATGTAATGAATGTCGTAGTCGAATTGAATATGTACCCATTCACTTTGCTTCGAGCAAAGAAAATCCTTTTGGTATTTTCATATAGATTTTAGTGTCTAAGTTCACGTATAAATAAGCAGTCACAACATCCATGCATCTCATAGTTATATTTTCATAGACTTGTAAGCTGATAAAGAATGAAAATCATACCATCCATAACGAGAAGCTCGTACAAGCATAGCAGGTATCCCCAAGATTCCAACATGAAAGGTCGTGCAACCCTCCGTAAATTAGCTTCCCAATACATGATCTGTGATAAAGCACTGTTTAAGAGAAACTTCGATTCAACCCATTTGCCCTACATCGTATGGGTTGACAATAAAGAATTGATGCAAAAGATACACAGCCACATAAATGGTCATATGCTTGTTAAAATGATTATCTATCATGGGTATTACTGGAGCACCATGGTTCAGGATTGCACCGTCGACATCCAGAGAAATGCCAGCAGTTTGCTAATCTCCAACACTTATCACCTCGGGAATTGTACAGCATGACTTCCCCCTAGCTGTTCTCCACCTGGGGCATTTACATCACAGGGAAAGTCATACCCAAATATTTCAATAGGCATGAGTTCATCCTGGTTGCCATTTATTACTTCACCAAGTGGGTTGAAGACGAGTCATATGCAGTACTGAATGCCAAAAAGGTAGCTACGTTTATCCGAAAGAACATCATCTATCGATACAGAGTCCCTTATAAGTTAGTATCTAACAATGGGTTACATTTCGAAGTTAAGGTCATGGAACTAGTCGATGAGTATGGGATTCAGAGACATAAATCATTTCCCTACCGACCTCAAACCAGTAAAGCAGTTGAAGCCGCTAATAAAAATCTCAAAGCCATCATCAGCAAGATGACTGAGAGTTTTTGAGATTGGTCCAATCAGATCCATTACGTCATATGGGGTTACCACACTCCAGTTAGAACATATACTGGGGCTACCCCTTACTCTTTAGTATATAACATGGAAGCAGTCCTACCTGTCGAACTCTAAATGCCTTCACTGCGTGTTATGATTAAAAGTAAAGTCAATGAGGAAGATCAGTATCAGAGCCGCCCGGACGAATTCTCACTCTTTGATGAAAAGAGATTGAAGGCTCTATACCACATACAAGGGTACCATTACCGGATAGCACAATCATTCAACAAAAGAGTCAAGTACTGCGGTATTTGAGAAGGAGACTTGTCCCTCAAAGAAATCATAGACCCCCGTCTGGGACACCAAAAGGAAATTCCAACCAAATTGGAGTGTCCCCTACATCGTGAAAATGATCCTGTCAGATGACGCCCCTATGCTCACTAACCTTAATGAAGAAGAGATGGTGCGTCTAGTCAAACTGGATCATCTAATGAAATTCTACCCTTAACTCAAAATCTTGGCGTGCTATGACTCCTCTTATCCCCTTCCATTCTTAAAAAAAATCATTTTCGTCTACTCAGAACTACGTGGGGCCTAATCCTCTAAAAAATATTCTTTTAAATTGAAACTAATTTTTTTTTCAAAAACCTTAGAGGTATGTAGCCAACTCATATGCTTTACATGGGCACGGTCCCCTTCTTTTTCCAAAATGAAATTATTTTCTTACCCCCTGAGAACGATAGTTCGTTTTATCATTTACATGAACAAAAGGATAATGTATGCCTTAGCGATTGGTGTAGATGATTTAAATGTAAAACTCATCAAGATACACAACAATATGATCAAAATTCTTTTTTTTTCATAAATGGGAGAATTCAGTACAATTACATGAAATAGCAGCGTAGGGAGTCAAAACAACTAACCCCCGCTAACCAAACTATCCCTAAAATAAACAAACAAAACCTTCCCAAAATTATTCCCAAGAACCAAAAAATAAATAAAAAACAAACCAAATGCATCCCAGTCACAAAAATCTTCACAAGAAATGAACACTAGCTTCACAGAGAACCTATCCGCAGTTACTTGAAGACCCAACACCATCATCATCTGCTCCTTGAGGCCTTAAAACTTCCCCTACCTGATTGGTATTATGAAGGTGCTCCATAAAACAATATGACCCGACTAGATTGGAAAAAACCACTACTCCCCCTCTATAGTATCAAAAAAGACAAACTATCTTTGTCACGTATCCTCTGCTAAGATCTTTGCCACCACCCACTTCCACAACCATTTTAAATAATCTTCAGACACACACCAGACCTTGCATATAGATTGAGAAGGATGGATTGACGATCGATAATTCTCCCACAGAGAACCTAACCTCATGCACATGGATTTAGTTAAGTCTTCCATAGGAAAAAAGTCAAGTGATGGAGGAGGCTTTATCTCTCCCATTCGATATGACGCCGAAGCTGCCAGGGGAAGTATAATGAGATCTGCCAAAGGCCAACTTATCGAATGTACCAGTATTCTTCCAAGAACCCTTATTAAGATTGGGATCAACACCATGCGATATTAAATATTGACAATGAACATAGGTGAATGGGAGACCAAGGGATTCAATGTTTAGACTTGTATTAAATGATATGTTGTCACAATAAATACACAATATGCATAATAAATAGATGGGACCATCAGGTAACGTGGTCGGAGGGAGAAAGAAAAATCACTCTAGGCACAATAAAGGCAAGGTAGGAAATTGAAGCTCAGTTAATGCTCAATGATATGGGCATTCAATAGATATGGGAAGTTATGTTCTCACAATAGCACTTGTGTATGGGGAAAGTTGGGCAGCAATTCTAGGTTCAGAATGCCTCTCCCATTAAACTGTTTATATGATGTATTTATATGAGGGGAAAGTTACTCGAGCGAACTTGCCTGCTTTCAATAAGATCGACCGTCTTAAATGGATAAGTAAATTTCATTAATGTAGGAGATATTGCATTAAATGCGTGGGATCTCATAATTTGGCGGGAAACTATTTCATTGGCTGGAGGTATGGTGATCATTAATGAGGGACGTGACATGGCAGCATGGAGTTTACCTCAGGATGACTAGAGGGTCAGGTTTGGTGAACTAGACCTATTGTGATAAGGATAAACTCACTTGAGTGCAGTAACTTCAAGTCCCTAAATGTCAGATGTTATGCCGTCAGAAAGTGGGTAAATAAGGACTCTATTAGGTACACGGTCCCATTAGTAAGGCGGGATGGTGTTTACTTTTAAGGTTTCTCGATTGGTAGGTAGCCCGAGTGTTTGGTGCTCTGTTTGTTGGTTAATAACTATCTTAGAACTGAGATGCAAGATTGAGGTATCTCGAGAAGGTTCCCTTGAACAAGTAAGAGTTGTGGTGGCTCGAGCAACCGTATGTGCTAAAGTGAAGTTTTGCCCAAGTGTGCCAAGAGGGTTGGTAATCATATTCCCAATGCTGCCTTGCTCTCAATCCTATAAATCATGTACCTACGAGGTTCCCAAGAAGAGGTTGCTCGATAGAGCATGTTTGCTCTTACATGACCTGTCAGGCATGGTCCCTCTTAGGTTCCAAACAACCTCATTTAACATATATTTATAAGACAAATTATATGATACAGATCATTCTATTTCTTGTTACAAACTATCATCATTCAAGTGACTTTGATCTACAAGTTGGATCCTTTGAACCAGGTCCCTTGGAGAATCTTCGATGTAGGTCATTCGAGCAACCTCTGTGGAAAATCTTCGAGGTAACTTTCTGAGGTGGCTTTATTTCTCCTTCTTCGTGACTCATTTAATCCGTTTGACTAAGTTAATCACTTTTTTTGAGGGGGGAATCCCCCTACATTTACCTCTTCGTATAGTTATTTCTTTATTGCATGAAGAAATGTTTATAAAAAAGCCTTCGTTGGTCTTCAGTATTTTCCTGCAACAAGTTTAAATATCCCCGGGCACTTGATTTATAAGAAACAACAAATTATTAGAAATGGAGGAGTTATATTCTCCTCTGTCTTTCGAGCCACCTTACTGGTTTTAATGAATATACTGCCATACTTAAATAACATCTTTTCTCTTATGTGAGGCTTCATATGCCTTGGGGAAAATGAAGAGATTTATTTAAACTTACCCCAAAACTCTTCATTCCCCGAGGCGAAAAGACCCCAGGCATGTCGCATTAAACGATATTGTCGTTCGTACTTCTGTATGTGATACATAGCAGTGTCAGGGTATGCGTGTGTTCCCCACGCTCCTAATTTATGCGTTTGTCCCCCGAAACGTCATCATTTCAACCCTTAATCTTTTGCAGTCGCACGTGCTTTACGAACACGGAAGCTAACATGTTCATTACCACGCTTTTCTAAGCGTTGCCTTTTATCACCTATTGGGGTCCGTGTTGCCGCTATAAAAAGGGATATCCTCATTTCAAACACTCACCTTTGGGTTTTCGTTCTCTTGTGTTGAGCCTTTGTGAGAGTTTTCCTTCTTCATCCCCTTCACTCTTTTTAACCTACTCCCTCATTTTATTCCTTTAAGCTTCCATAGCACCCATCATCAAAAGAACCCACTCATCTAGGGGTGCTTCTCCCAAAACCCAAGCGCGCTAAAACTAGTGGGCACGTTATCGCCATGCTCCCTATTTTCAAGAGTCTTGTCGTTTATGGAAAACTGAGGAGACATTTCCCGGTGAGTTAGAGCCAACTGGAAACCCCAATTTGCTGATAGAAGAGGGTGATGATGCTAAAGATTTTGCTTATATTCCTACCGTCACTATTACTCGCTTTCGCATTGAACGTGGTGATATTCCCTTCTCTAAAGTAGATTTTAAAGCTTCCTTAGGTGCTCATGAGGGGTTATGTCCTTGGACCAAATACATACACTCTAAGTATTTTGTCCAACTTGCACTCGTTGGTTTATCATGTTCCCTTTGGCTGGGTGATCTCACTCTCACCAAAAATAACACCGCCCTTCAATTGTTCATTTCTCGCTGGAGTCACAGGTCACAAACATTTGTGACCTCTTAGGGTGAGTTCACTATCTCCTTGGAAGATGTTTGTGATCTTCTTAGGTTAGAAGCTGCAGGGTTTGATACTTTTTCCGATGAGACAGTCTCCAGTAAAGAAAAGACCTTGAGGGTTGAACTGGAAGTAGTGGTGAAGTATTGTATAGTTACTTACAACAAGTTCACCTACTCTGAAGTGATTAGGTACTTATATTTCATCGAAGACAAAGTTGTGATTAAGTCTCCCGAAGCGGCCAAGGAGAATCATCGGGTAAAACAAGTGTTCGAACAACCCATGGAAGGAATGGTCTTTGACTCCCAAATTAAATTGGCTAGCTATATCTGGGTGATGTTATAAAAAATATACCTCCCAGGAAAGCCCCATGATTGCCCCCAGAAGTATTTAATAAACTTGGCTATTCGGATGGCGAGCAGCGTGAAGATCCCTCTTGCTGCTATCGTTCTTGGTTCATTATATACCTGGCTAGATCATGTGGTGATAGATTTTAGGCGGAGCATCAAAAGGTTTGATGTCTCCAATTATACAAATCATGTCCTTTGACAGTTTTCCTTTATGCCCATTTCCCCGACTATGCTCCTGCTAGTAACTACCTAGTTCTCATCCTATGAGGGTACCCTATATCTGTTGTTGGAATTATAAGAGTGTCAAGAAGCCTCTCATCGATTTGATCGATAGAGATGGAAGGTTCTTACCTCGCCCCTATGTTGGAGTGGACCAATTTTTCACAAATGATTTTTTTTTCCTGAGGAGGAACGCCCCATTTATCCCATTGATGAGGATCTTGCGAGGAACTTTCCCTCGAATAATGTCTCCCTTTTGTTGATCCCTTAATATTTACCATAGTACACAGAATGGTCTTCTTTTTATTCCGTTTACATCCCCATCATGTATCCCTTCAATTTAGTTATGATCAAGGAACCCCTTTACTGAGCCACTTTACCCGTGAGAAGCCAATAAACTTTTCCTTTAATTATGTGAATTATATAACTTCAACTGTAGTAAGTCTCTGGGATAATTACCCAACCAATTCTGTTATTCAGAGAAAGGATGCTAGAGGAAGAAGGCCAGCCATGTATATAACAGTGTTCTATCAAAACAAGCTTGTTCGTTATCAAAGTAATGTTCTGAAGGAACCTTGATATCTCGAGATTAAGAGATACCCACCCACAGAGTTGGGTTTGAGAAATTATACCACCTTCAACTCAATGTTCCCTCTGAGTAGTGTCAATAACTCTATTCCTTCTGAGATGCCTCTGATGGCTCTAGTGTGCCAAACTATGATCAAGAAGAAGAAAGCATTACAATCCTCCATTCTAACCGAGGTAACTGTTGTTGCCCCTGGTCCTTCTAGGCCAGTTAAAGGAAGTGATACCCAATGTGTTTCTTCGTCTGGGGCAGCGATTAGGGCTACCCGGAAAGCTCCCATAAATAATCTCAAAAATGTCCAACAAGCTCCATTAGCCTAATAACCGAGGTGGTTCGTGCGATGCTGTTGAGGAGAGCAGTCTATTGGAGAAACATGGCGCAACCTTGCCTGTCTCGAAAGAAGTTATTTTGCAAGAGATAGCTGCCCCTACTAATTTATAGGTAACATCTAATTTCTCCCTAGGGGCAGTGATTTCTGATATTTCAACACAATTAAGAAGCGACAATTCACTTGATCCTACTTTTTTGCCTGAGCAGGCTGGTCTTGAGGTAGGTGTGCCAGCTGTAAGGATTATTGAAGTTGTTCCTAAATCCCCCGCTGTCGTTAGTTCTATTCATGTGGTAAGCTTGTTCTATTTATGTTCTAAATTCATTTTATTTCTTTTGGCTTTGTGTTCTAACTTTCTCTCCATTATTCTTCTAGGTATCTTTACCCGAGCTCGTTGTTCCGTTAGCCCCCACCCCCTCTTATTACCAGGTTCTTGTTACCATTTTTGGGCCCTCGATCAACGTTGTTGTTATGGGCCAAGGAGAAAGGAGACTGGAGGGGGTTACTGACGATAGGGGGACGTGATTGTCCCTCGAGAACCACGTCCTTTTTAGCACCTGTTGTGGCTGAAGAAGAAGATGTAGTTCAAATGGCTACTCGTTAATTTGTTGATAAGTAGCATCCATAGGTATACTTGTCTTCTTCTAGATATGTCCTGTAATTAAACTGGATTATTTTTTCCAAGTTGTATTGGTCTTAAAAATCTCCCATAACCGAGGGTCAGGCGGGCCAAGTCTTATTGGCATAAAATATCCCAAAACTAAGGGTTAGGCGAACCAAATCCTTTTGTTATAATCTCTCATAACCGATGGTCAGGTGGGCTAAGTATTATTATCAAAATCTCCCATAATCGAGGGTCACGCGGGCCAAGCCTTATTGTCATAATCTCCCATAACCGAGGGTCAGGCGGACCAAGTCTTATTAACATAAAATCTTCTATAACCGAGGGTCAGGCGGGCCAAATTTTATTGGCATAAAATATCCCATAACCGAGGGTCAGGCAGGCCAATTATTATTGGCATAAAATTCATACTTAAAAGATAATTTGTATGTGTTTTTCTCATTTTTCTTCTTACTTAGCCATTTCTTGTATCTCAGGTGGAGGTCGAGCAACCTGTAGCACATGAGTCGAAAGTTGAAGCTATTGCTTAGGAAGTTGCACAAGCGAGGACGCTAGCTGAATTCGCATCTTTGGGTAGGGACCCTGTTGTAAACATCCAAGGAATAACACCTAGCATTGGTGAGGTTCCTGAAGTGGTTGCCTCTAGGGTTCAATAAAGTGATAATGCTTTGCATACTCGGCTCCCTTTCGCGAGTGATAGTCTCTTTAATGCATATCCTCCTGAGGCAGCCCCTAATTTGGTTGTGAGGCAGACGTTGGCTAATTTACCCTATATCTTGATTGAGGGTCCCCGTTTTTTAATTGAGAAGATCTTAGTCCATTTTCCTTCGACTTTTACCTCTCGCAGACTTCAGCCTATTCCTGGGATGATGGCATGCCTCTTGCTAGGGCTCACCATAATCTTGGAGGAGATCCTCAATACCCCCCTCAAATTACTTAGCTCTGATACAATTAAGACTTTGTTGGGGAAAGTGAATGTTCTCATAAATGATGGATTCTCACTGCCTTAGTTGGTTAAGCTTCTCCATGACTTTAAGACAAATGATATACCTGCCCTCTGAATAGAAGGCACAGGAGGCTCGTCAAGCTGTTGCTTGGGCGGAGGCTGAGATTCTTAAGAGGGAGAAAGACTTGGAATCTACTCAGCAATAGATGGATCTTCGCCAAAAGGATTTGGCTGATCTCAACCTTGAGCAAATGCTTCCCCAACATCACCATCGGTTGCTTGGATCAGTGAACCTTCATTTTTTTATGGATAGCCCATAGTCACCCTTATTTAATGGTTCGTTTGTTTGTGTTCTTTATCTTCGGTTGTGATCCCCCTCTTTACTTTATTTCAGTACTTCTTTATTAAATAAATAAATAAAATTGTAGTGTTTGTTGTTTTTCTTCTTTCCCCTTACTGTTCTTTTAACATTGGCTACTATTACTTTAATACAAGTCGTACCATTCAAGCTAAGGATATTAACAAATATAGAAAGAGTAGTGGGCTAACATTTTCGACCTAAACATCATAACATACTATATTAAGTGAACAAGCCCAATCATTTACAAGAGACATCCTTTTGAAAAAACATTAAGAAGGTACAATGTAATAAATTGAGGTGTTGGAAAAACATACATTTAAACATGGTATATCTTCAGACATTTGTTTTTTAGTTTGAAAGTAACAATATCCTCCACCTTGGATATCTCGCAATAACCCGAATCATGAACTAGTCTAACGACGTATGGTCCTTCCTAATTAGCCTCAAACTTGGGCAGTGATAAAACCCTTATATGACTTGTGCATGCTTTCAAAACCAAGTCTCCCTTTTTAAACTTCCTTGGCCTTAGAAATTAGTCATAGGATCTGGACAACTGCCTCCTATACATCTCAAAGTGTCTTGCTTCATTATCCCGATGTTCTTCTAGTGCATCGAGTTATACGTGACGGCTATGAGGGAGCATGTACCTTCACAAGTTGTAGCGAGCAGAAGGTACCTCGAGTTCAACTGGTAACATAACTTTTACCCCAAACACTAAGAAAAATGATGTATACCCTATTGGTTTCCTATTTCTTGTTCGGTAATCCAAAAGTACTTCGGGGATCTTGTCATCCCATGTGCTCGGGAAATATTCTAACATCTTTGCCAACAAACTTACTAAGGTTTTATTAATGGCCTCTTCCTATCCATTGCACTTCCAGTATGCTACCGTTGATTTATAATTGACGATGGAGTACTTGTCCGTTACAAACGCACTTAGCTATTCATGAAAGGGGTGCCATTATCTGATAAAAACACCTTCGGGATACCAAATCGGTAGATAATATACTCCTTCATGAATTATTCCTTTATCCCTGCTGTAGCTTTCTTGAGTGGTATGGACTTTACCCATTTTATGAAGCATTTCGTGGCTACCAAAATCCAAATCTTTCCTCATGATGAAGGGTTTATGGCCCCCACAAGATTGAATGCTCAAGTGTGGAATGTAAAAGGTGTAGAGAGGGAATGTAGGTCCACCGAATGAGCGTGAATCATATTCTCATGTAGTTGATAAGATTAACACTTATGAACAAACTCTGCTGAATCTTTCTCCATTGTGGCCCTATAATACCCTAAGGTCATGAGTTAGTTGTAGAGTTTGGATCCTCCGATGTGTCCCAACTCATGAGCTTACTTCAGCACTTCTTTAGCCTCCTCTTTCCTTACGCACCTTAGGGGTCGATCATGGTAGCCTCATCGGTACAATTGCTCTTCTTGCACAAAATACCTTGGTGCTCGCCTCTTCACCTTGGTGGCATCCTCTTTGTAATAGGCATTACTCCGTCTATCAACAGATCCATATACAGTTATCCTCAATCTTGGGGTTGATCAATGAAATTGCATTCTGCTGCCTGATAGAACAGATAAAACTTCACGCACTCTCTTTGTACTGCTGGAGCATCTTATCTAATCGAAGGCCAGAAGAATCCTGCCCGCTATATCCTTCTGTACAGAGGGATCTTAGTGGTTTCATAACGGTCTTCATGCACTTTGATCAATCTTCTTTTGGCTTCCTCTGGATCCACACATCTGGACAACCAACCCCCTTTATTTTTGTAGTACAAGTTGCCCCTAGTAATGAAGTATTGTGCAAAGTCAACTAAACTCAGTGGACCTACACCTCTTTTAATTTTCTTTTCGATTTCACCCCTCTAGTCATCTTTCTCCTCTCAGGGCAACATTTCCAATATCGTCAGTGGGGATGTTCTCTTTGTGATTTGAAACAATGTTGAATCCCCATCGAAGAAGATCTTTTGGGCAATAGTGGCATAGGCGTCTGCATGTCGGTTCATCGTTCGAGGATACCTCTTGATCCTTACCACATCGAACTACCCGAGAAACCACTGAATGATTATTTGATAGGGCGCTAGGCTCATATGCTTCAAAGAGAATTACCCAGTTACCTACGTCACCACCAAGTTGGAGTCCCCCTTTATCATTAAGGCTTGGATACCCCTTATGAGAGCTTCGAGTAAGACCAAGACTAGTGCCTCATATTCATCCTCATTATTCGAACATTCAAACTCCAGCTTAAAAGATAAACTAAATTCTTCACCATCTCTCCGTAGAATGACTCCGACTCCCCCTTTTCCTCTACCAAAGAGATGTCAAATTCCATACTCCACTTGTCCAGGCTAGACGCTATGAAATTGGCCTGGAGATCGTCACCCGGGAGATCTTCAATAGGTCGCTTGAATGTTCCTGATGGGAAGATGGCTAACAAATCTGCGTATGCCTGGCTCTTGATGGCTCGAGGCACCACACACTTAAGGTCATACTCTGAGAGGATTAAGAAACATCATGCTGCCCTGCCTATTAACACAGTTCTAGCAAGAAAAAAATTTATAAGATCTAGTTATAATGTGAATTGTGAACGATAATAGGTAGTGCCTAAGTTTTTATTAAACGAATACAAGGGCTAAACAATGCCTCTCAATGCTAGTATATTTAGCCTGAGGCCCATGTATGATTATGCTCAAGTAATAAATAAGTTTATATGTACCGTCCATTTCGTAGGCCAGCAAAGCTTCAATAGATCGTTCTGTTGATGTAAGATATAGACGTAAAGGGATACCTATATTCGGGGGGATCATCATCTGAGGAGAAGTAAGGAGTGCTTTCAGCTTGTCCATAGCATCTTAGTGCATCACTTCCCATGCAAATTTCACGTCCTTTCTCAGCAACTCCATTAACTGGTGTATCACCTCAGCCAGTCGTAGGACGAACCTCCTCAAGTAGGAAACTTTACCAAGGAATGTTTTCAACTCCTTCACCGACTTTGGACTTGGCATATGAAGGATGGCCCAACGTTTATCCAAGTCCATTTACACCCCTTGACGGTTCACCACAAAGCCCAAGAATTTCTTGCTTGTTATCCCGAACGCGCACTTGAGGGGGTTCATCTTCATCTTGTACTTTTTGCATTGAGTGAACATTCTCCTCAGATTATCGAGGGGAGACGCCTCCTAATTGGATTTAATCACGAGATCAATAACATAAAATTCCATAATCTTGTGAAAAAGATTGTAAAAAATGCCCATCATTGTCCTCTGGTAGGTGCCTCATGCATTCTTCAACCCGAAAGGCATAACTGTGTACATAAAATTACCCAAAGGCATTCGAAAAGATGTATTCTCTGCATCATCCACATCCATCTTTATCTTATTGTATCCCACATAACCGTCCATGAAGATATTCATCTCATATCCTGTAGTTGTATCAATCAAACTATCAATGGAGGGAAGCGAAAATTCATCCTTCGGGCATACTCAATTTAGGTTCCTAAAATCCACACATATTCTGATTTGGCTCTTATCTTTCTTTCCTACATGTATGATACTAGAGAGCCAAATCGGATGTTGGATTGGAACTATGAAGTCGACCATAAGCAGACTTTGAACTTCCTCTTTGATCTTTAAATCTAGTTCCATCTTGTACGTTCGGGTGACATGCTTCATTGGGATGGTTAATGGCAAAACATTCAACCTATGACAGCTCACCTCTTTGTCTACCCTAGGCATCTCGGTGTACTTCCATGCGAACACATCTTTGAAATCTAGTAACAATTTGATCAACTCCTATCGAGGTACTCCCGCCAAGTCCTTTGAGATAAAATGGGGTTAGGGTCATCACCTTCTTTAGCCAAGTCGACTTTCTCTAGATCTTGAATCTGTGGCCTGGGACTGCCTTTCATGCACTCAGGTTCTTCTTCTACCTCTTCGACAAACTCTTATACTCCAGAGTTATCAATCACCAGACATTGCCCCTAGTTATCCACTAGGAAGCATTTATAAATCAGGCCATCCTCATCGTCTAGACTTTTAACTACCCGCTCACACCTTCATAATTTGTAGATAATTCAGTCGTTACGTAAAGCTACCCGTTTGCTCTACCGGGCAGCTCCTTCTTTCAATGGCCTATTCCTGTGATTCTCGTCCACTTATCTCACTATTAGCATGCTAAGGACGCTCTGAGTCTGGACTTAGTGTTCAATTATGTCAATGCATGGTGCCATTCGGTCTCGAAGCTACTTCGATAGACTAGGGGGCCTCGTAAAACCCAAGTCCCGTTCCTCCCCATAAGTCACAACCGTTCGGGCGAGTGCTCGCACGGTCTCTCGAATGGTCGGGAACCTTATTCCCCCAGTGTACCTTGTTACCACCGTGGATTCTTTCACCAGATCTGTGTAGAAAGCAATGTATACCATGTGAGCTTCATCATTCATAAAAGTCTTCTTAGTATATCGAATAACCACCTCCTTGGATTTTATGTTTGCCTTAGCGCACTGATGATAAGTGGAGGGTACTAACCCATGGTTGTGCATCCATACCCTACCCACTAAATTTTGGTATGATGGATCACAGTTCATGATGTGGAACTTGATATGAGACGTGATATTCCCCATCGTGATACCTACATTAACATAGCCCATCGATTTGGATGACTGGTTGTCATACCCCGAGATTTCTAATGAATGGGGAACTATCCTTGTTTCGACAGTCCAGTAGCATAAAAGGCCTAATAAGCATTATATTTATGGATGCTCCCCCATCCAACAAAGCACAAGAGAAAACACAATCATTTACAGATGCCGTAACATACAAGGGTCTATTGTGGGGATACCTGGTCAATCTATCGGCTTCCGAGAATGTGAATTCTGAGAGGTATCTCATCACAAGCTTGGCCATAAGCCCTAATTAATGTAAAAAATTAGATCGCTCTAATTATTCAATCAAAGATAAATAAAATGAGACAAAGATTTTTAAAGTGGTTCAGCCTTGTAAGAATGGCCTACGTCCACTGTTATGTTATTGCTGAGTGTTTTGGAATTCTCGAGTACCAGTTCTCTCAAGAAATTCCGGTCCCTTTGAATGAGGGTGATACAAGGTATTTATAGCCTTTAGGCTGTACATGAATGGGTTGATACATTAAATGATATACATATGAAAGGGTAATACATTTAATGCAGCGTGTGCGTCAAGATGATAAACATTCAATGAATAGTTGAACTGTTGATATTCTGGCAATTAATACTACGGCCGAGATGCAGCTCGGACTGCCTTAGTTGCTCGTTGCTCCAGAGTTCCTCGGAGCGCTAGAGTACCTCGGAGTGCTGAAGTTCCTCGGTATATCCTCGTTGCTCGGAGAGAACATGAGTTGGTCGGGGAAATGAACTTCCTCGTTGTTATTGTACCACGTAGATTGACAAGTGTCTTCGTATGATTCGTCCACATCAGCATATTAATTTTTGTATCAACAGAAGCCCCCAATGTTTCATATTTCGAACTTTGAGGAGAATGAAACATTCTTTCTTGGTATATGGTAATATTGAATGATCTTCCTGGGTTTTAGGAGCATCGTATTTGAATTTATTTCCAAATTCACAAAATCCGCCTTTTTTCGAACTTTTAAGAGTGCTTCGATCTTTGTGCCCTTTTTGTCCTTTTAGCCGCCGGAAGTTCAATAGTTTCTTTTGTGTAATCATTTCCTTCGCCGCTTCCCAAGGCAAAGTATTTAAACTTCTTAGGTAACCATACCGTCTTTTTTTTTTTTTCTGCATTCAAGCTTTCTATTCTCTCTTTCTCTCTTGTGAGTTCATCTTTTCCCTCGCTAGTTGTCAGCTCTTCCTTTTTCCTGTAAGATTCTCTTCTTTTCTTCTGTATTTCTTTTACTCACTATGGTTTATCTTGTGGAGTCTGTTGAGAAATTCCGTTCTGAATTTTCCATCCCATCTTGGGTGATTTTGGAGGAGCTTTCTGAACCTCAAAATTACTTTCGTTTGGCTGAGGGACATTGGTTCCCCAGTCTATTTATTGTTGAATGTGGATTTTCCTTTCCACCAAACCCATTGTGTCTTGAGTTTTGTCAGTATTTCGATCTTGTCCTTGCAAAAATAGCCCCCAATTCATGGAGAATAATTAATGGGTTGTATAAATTAAATCTAACTCATGGGACTCGTATAGGGATCCCTGAAATTATGTATTGCTATAGATGGGCCATTCTAGATAATATTTATTACTTAAAAACTAGGTTTTTGAATAGGGCTCTTGTAGTTAACCTCGCTGATGCAAATAGAGATTATTTTGAACATGGGGTGGTTATTAAAAATTGGCAATATGCCCCTTTAGTTGGAGATGGAGTATACAACGGTCCCAGATGCCCCCCATATGGCAATGGGATAGGTTTATTTTTCATTTTATTTCTTTTCTGAATTTATGAATTCATTATGTTTGACAAAATGTATGACTGATATTTTATCATGTGTTTGTTTGCAGTTGACAGTAAAAGACAAACTCCAAAAGAATCAGAGGTTAATATTAAGCATCTGAAACTTATCTGGGGTTTGCATAAGAACGTTGCAGACGAGCATATCAGGTCTGCATCATATTTGCTACAGTATAAGAGTTATACAACTTCTTATACTGCTCGTCCTGTTGAGCCAGCTTCAACTCCAGAGGATTCTTCTTCAGATTCTCACATCCCTTTAAGTCAAAGAATGGGCAAGAAAAGAGCTCCTCCTGCTCTGTTTGATGACACTACTTCTGTTGCTGAGGCCAAGAAAAGCAAAATTGAAGTCCCAGAGGGGACTAAGAAGGTTGATGTTGCGCCTTCAAAAGTTACCGAGAAGCCCCCAGTGGCTCTGAGCAAGAAGGTTGCTTCTGTGGAGATGACTGCTATCTCTCCGACCAAGAGTTCTTCCTTGGTTGAAGCTGCTGAAGTCCCTTTGAGGAGATTGAGGAAATCATCCTCAGTCAATTTGGCTGAAACTGTCTCCTCTCTACCAGCTGGTGGTGTTGGTGTTCCAACCATCATTCCTCCGAGCTCTGCAATTAGCTCGATAAAAACTTGGATCATACCCGAGGTCCAAGGAATTGATGAAAAGATTTCTAGGGATATGCTGACATCCCTAGCTACTCGTCATCTTGCTTCGGTAAATTTCTCACACTCTGAATTTCCTTTCTGTCTTTGAATACTTGTATTTTTGCATTGACCTGTCACTTTTTCCTTTCTTTAGCTGGTGAATTGTTTTCACAACATCGTGAAGAAAGACGAAGCTATTAAAGCTTCCAGCTCCTCGTTGGGGGTGGAGGATGCTCTACTGGGTTTGACCCAATCCTTGAAGGAATCTCGTCAACAGTATAGTGAGGACAAAGCTGTTTGGGAGAAAAAGTTGTCAATAGTTGAAGCTGAGAAGGTGAAGTTGGCTGAGATCTCCAAGAGTTTGGAGAACAAGGTGAAAAGTTTGGAGATTGAGCATAAAAAATATGACGACAAGCTCAAGAACTTTGGAGAGCTTGAAGACAAGCTGAAGAAGGCAGAGAAAGAGTTGTCCGCCCTGCGAGATATCAAAAGCCAAAAAGAAGAATTGGATGCGAAACTCTCCTCGGAGAAGCTGAAAAGAAAGCTCGCAGTTAAAAAATCCTTCAGCGCTGGCTGGGATAAAGGATGGGACAAGGGGATTGCTGCGATGACATCCCAAGTTCAATACGGGAAGTTGAAATACTTTCGAGATGGCTGGGTAGCTACCCTACAGGAATTGAAGATCAAGGACGACTCTGGGCTATTCCAGCTACACCTCCATGGTCCTCCTCCACCAATTATGGAAGAAGAAGAAGATGAGCCTATCTCTGATGAATCTTCCATGGCCATAGGTGATCAAGTCCCTGCATCTCTATCTTCTGCCAACGAGGACATTTCTTCCATGCCTCCTCCTCCTGAGAAAATTTCAACTCCTGCTGATCAAGCTGCTATTACCACCGAGCAACCAAGCTCCTCATCCCAGCCTCCCAAGAAAGTCTTGGGAGACAAGGAAAAGGTGTGAAGTTGTTCGGTATCATTTCTATATTTCATTATTTGTAATCAAACAATGTAATCCTTTTGTGATCTAATAAAATACATCTTTGTTCATCTCTGTTGTTGATGATTTGTTTTTGTTGATTGTTGTCTTTTTCTCATCCTTAGTTTGTTGCTAGAATGGAACTGATATCTACACATGATACAAAGCTGATGCAGCAATGTCATGAGTATTATAAAGCTGGTCATACAAATTTGAGTGGATCAGAAATTGCTGACATCCTTGGCCATGATGCCTCAGAACAAGCAATTGAGGCTTATCGGTACTTGAAAGATTTACTCGACCGAGTTGTGGCCAACAGTGTGGCCTACTATGAATTGATCGAGGAACTTCATTGTACTTTAGAAGATTTACAACATCAACACAATGAATCAACTGCTTTGCTGCACAAGGAGTATGAAAATAGATATCAGCAGCTTTCTTCTGAAACAGGCCATAAAAAGGTCCTTGCTGGATACGATGTTAGGGAAAGAACTCTAAAAGGTGAAGTTGAGGCCTGCAGGCAGATTGCTGAGTTGCTGGAACAAGAGAACAATAATTTGCAGAAAAAGTTGGCACAGTATGGATCTGCAGCATCATCTTCCACTGCTTTAGTACCAGTTACCGATGAAGGTTTCTCGTTCTTAGAGGTTGAGAATGCCAAATTAAGGCAAGAATTGGATAACTTAAGAAGATCTGTTATTCCTGTGACTGCTCGGGGACGAGGAAGAGGTTCTCGTGGGCGAGGAAGAGCTGTTCAAAATGTTGTCGAGGAGCAAAGTTCTCCAGTCGCTGCTCGGAGTCGATCAAGAGTTCTTAGCCGTAATGTTGAAGAGGCTCGCACTCAGTCTACTTTGGAAACTCAAGCGTTCCAATTGAATGCAAAAGATCGTGATCTGTCTGAAATGTTCAAGAAAAACCTATCTTTGGAAGATCAACTTACTGCGACGAAGTCTGCTTTACATACCAAGGACCTTTTTGCTAAAAACCTTCATGACCAATTGGATAGATTAACCTTCCAATTCCATAAACAACCTCGTGAGTTCTGGATGGCAGGTTATAATGAGGCCCTTTGTCATTTGGATGCTCGTATTGAACACACCAATAATGAAGGTTATAAGCAGGGGTGGTTGAACGCCCTGGGTGTATTAAAATTGGAGCAATGGCATTATTTATGGGATTATCATGCTCCTGGATTACTAGACTTGCCTGTACCACCTTATAAATTGGACATGGAATGGATCCCAGCTCGTTCCATTCCTCGGAGCTTAATTTCAAAATACCTTGGTGACTACAGTCCTCATTCCCAAATCGAAGTATCTCGTCCAGAGCATCTAATGGACACACCTTCAATAATGAATGTCAGAATGCTGAAGGACTTGAACTTTATTAATTCTCCCCTTTGCTTGGAAGATCCTCCTACTGGCAAAGAGCCTGTTTCAAAAGCAAAGGGCAAGAAACCAATAGAATAGGAATCTCAATGTAATAGTTAGTACATCCATGTAACCTGTAATTTATTTTGAATTTTAATGAAAGACTTTCATTTTCTGTTTGCAAATTAGTACTACTATTATCTTGTGCATATCAAACACTTTATATTTGTGCTTTCATAACGATATTGTATGGTTCATCGATTAACCTGATAAAAATTACAAGTATCAGAAATATTGCTTGAGTCACTTAATAATAAAGTAATGAGTATAAAAATGTTTAAAAATTTCCCAACCAACCAAGGTTGTTGTATTGTGCTTGTCGACCAACTATGGTTGATGGGCTTTTATCCTCGACCATCCATACTTGGTTCAATTTGAAATATTTTCTCCTCGTCGACCAAATACAGTTAGTGGGTTCTTATCCCCGACCAACCATACTTGGTTCAGTTTGGAATATTTTGTTCTTTGAGGAACTTTTGTAATAATATTACCTCCCGACCAACATAAGTTGGCATTTGAGAGTATAAACCAACCGAGATTGGCGTTATAAGAATGTTGTTCTTGCCTTTTTACCAACCAAAGTTGGTCGTGGGTTTGAACTATCAGGTTCTTTCGAACTATCTTGTCCACAAGCTCTTTTACCAACCGAAGTTGATCACGCAAGTGTACGACTCCTAACCAAAGGAGTATAATTTGTTCTCGCTATTTTACCAACCGAAGTTGATCACGCTCGAACTATCAGGTTCTTTCGAACTATCTTGTCCACTAGTTATTTTACCAACCGAAGTTGATCACGCCAGTGTACGCCTCCTAACCAAAGGAGTATAGTTTGTTCTCGCCCTTTTACCAACCGGAGTTGGTCGTGGGTCTGAACTATCTTGTTCTTTCGAACTATCTTGTCCACTAGTTATTTTACCAACCGAAGTTGATCACTCCAATGTACGCCTCCTAACCAAAGGAGTATATCAGTTGTTCTCGCCCTTTTACCAACTGGAGTTGGTCATGGGTCTGAACTATCGTCTTCTTCTTGCTATCAAGAAACGTAGTGTACAACACTAGTATTCCCCGAAAAAATTTCAAACAAAGGAGAGAAAAATGGTGAAAAACATCATCGTTTTATTCATATTGATGGACCCGTTGTACATTTGATATCATTGATAATACTTGCGAAGGTGTTCAGCATTCCAAGAATTCTTGAATTCTTCTCCTTCTAGAGTTGCTATTCGGTAAGTTCCTGGTCGAACAACTTCTGTAACTCGGTAAGGTCCATGCCAATTTGCTTCCAATTTATTGTGCTTCTGAATGACCTTCTTTAGCACATAATCTCCTTCTTTTAAATCGCATTTCTTCACCCTTTTGTTGTAGAACAGAGCTGTTCGTTGTTGATAAGAAGCATTCCTAATGGCTGCCTCTTCTCTGACTTCTTCGAGCATATTCAAATCCATTCTTCTCATCAATTCACTGATCGGAGAATTGAAATTCAGCACTTTATGTGTTGGTAGGCCCAACTCGGCAGGTATTACAGCCTCACTTCCAAATGCCAGCATATATGGTGATTCTCCAGTCGCTGCTCGGGGAGTTGTTCGGTAAGCCCACAATACTGAGTGTAGCTCATTAATCCAGTTAGCTTTAGCTTCACTTAGCCTTTTCTTCAAACCATTTAGCAGCGTTCTGTTCGTTACTTCAGTCTGCCCATTGCTTTGAGGATGACCTGGTGCTGAATGGGTCTTCAGGATGTTTGATTGTTGGCAATAGGCAGCAAACTCCTCGTTGTCAAATTGTGTTCCATGATCTGTGATGAAGGCATGAGGGAGACCATATCGATAGATGATATTCTTCCAAACAAACTGGTATACCTTCTCGTACGTCATATCGATAAGCGGCTCAACTTCTACCCACTTAGTAAAATAGTCCACTGCAACGACGAGGTACTTGAATCTTCCTCGGGTGGTCGGCAGTGGTCCAACCAAATCAATTCCCCACATGGAAAATGGCCAAGGGGAAGTTATTGGTGTCAGCAATGATTGTGGAGTTCGTCGGATGGAGGAAAAACATTGGCACTTGTCACATTTCTTAGCATAGGCTATACAATCAGCCCTCATCGTCGGCCAGTAGTATCCTTGAGTCATTACCCTTTGCAAAAGTGTTCGACCTGCTACATGAGCTCCACAAGACCCTTCATGGATCTCTTCAATCAATTCTTTCACTTCGGAGGGATGTACACATCTCTGCAAACCTGCCATAATTCCTCGTCTATATAAAATACCATTAGTTAATACATACCGAGCAACTTTATACTTCAATTTCTTGGCAGCGAGCTTATCCTCTGGCAATTCTCCCTCTTCAATATATACTCTGATGGGATCCATCCAAGATGGTCCTAAATCAAGGGAAATAACATTCATCGTCAAGTCTTCATCTATGCTCCGACTTTCCAGTACTTCAATTGGTATTGTTCTTCGCAGCTTGGTACGAGTAGCTGATGCTAGTCGGGCCAGTGCGTCTGCTTATGCATTTTCTATTCTGGGTATTCTGATTAACTGAATCGCATCAAATTCTGCCAATAACTCCATTACCTTGGCATGATATTTGACCATTAATTCTCCTTTAACTGCATACGTTCCCATCATCTGATTCACAATCAATTGAGAATCACTGAATACCATCACTTGTTGCGCTTCCATAATCTTTGATAAATTAAGACCTGCTATCATGGCCTTATACTCAGCCTCATTATTGGAGGCTTTGAATTGGAATCGCAAAGCATATTCCATGTCAATCTCGTCTGGGGTGTTCAAAACAATTCCTGCCCCACAACCTGCTGTGCATGATGAGCCATCTACATATAATCTCCATATGGGCAACCCGTCTTCAAATTTCTTATCTGATAGAGTTCCTCGATGAAATATTTGTTACTTCTTTTCATCCTCCCCTGACACTTTTCGCTCCTCGTTGACCATCTCTTCTCGTTCTTCAACCAACCGGAGCTGGTCTGAGTTTGAAGTTGATGATCCTTCTACATCCACAAGCCCTTTTACCAACCGGAGTTGGTCTGGACTTATGTCTGTTGATCCTGTAACATCCACAGGTTGGTCAGCGAGCAGTTTTTGTTCCTCGGGGGTATCAGGATATGTAAACTCTGCTATAAAATCTGCTATAGCTTGCCCTTTCAATGATGATCTGGGCTCATACACAATATCATATTCACCGAGCTCTATTGCCCAGTACATCAATCTCCCTGACTTTTCTGGCTTATAAAGGGCTTGCCTCAGTGGCATATCGGTATAAACGACGATGGTATGGGCCTGGAAATATGGCCTCATTCTTCTACTTGCTTCAATTAATGCCAATGCCAATTTTTCCAGCTTTGGGTACCTGATTTCTGCACCTCGAAAAGCCTTACTTGTGTAATAGATTGGTTTCTGGACTCCATTCTCCAATCTGATCAATGCTGAACTAACTGCATTCTCTGATACTGCCAGATACAAATACAACTTCTCTCCTGTTATTGGCCTGGACAACAATGGAGGTGATCCCAAATACTTTTTCAAGTCTTGAAAGGCCTTCTCACATTCATCAGTCCACTCAAAAGTTTTTCGAAGTGTTTTGAAGAATGGGAGGCATTTGTCAGTTGCTCGGGACACAAATCTGTTGAGCGCTACAACTCGTCCTGTAAGACTCTGCACTTCTTTCTTTGTTGTTGGAGATCGCAACTCTAAAAGGGCTTTGATCTTATCTGGATTTGCTTCAATGCCTCGCTGGTTGACAATGTATCCGAGAAACATTCCTTCTCGTACTCCAAATGTGCACTTCGTCGGGTTGAGCTTCATCTGGTATTTATCCAGTTGATCAAATGTCTGAGCTAAGTCAACTAGATGATCTGCAGCTTTCTTGCTTTTTGTCAGCATATCATCGACATAGACTTCCATGTTGCAACTGATTTGTTCGGTGAAAATGTTGTTCATCAGCCGCTGGTATGTCGCTCCTGCATTTTTCAAACCAAAAGGCATAACATTATAGCAATAAGTTCCCCTAGGGGAAATAAAAGAAGTACTTTCCCTGTCTTCAGGTTTCATTTTGATCTGGTTGTAACCAGAGTAAGCATCCATGAAGCTAAGCAGCTCGTGCCCAGAGGTAGCATCTACTAGTTGGTCAATTCTGGGCAATGGAAAATGATCCTTTGGGCAGGCCTTGTTAAGATCAGTGAAATCAACACACATTCTCCATTTGTTGTTTTTCTTCTTTACCATCACCACATTCGCGAACCAGTCCGGGTACTTCACATCTTCAATGAATTGAGCTTTCTGGAGCTTGTCGACCTCCTCTTGAATAGCTTGATTCTTCTCGGGGCTAAATACCCTTCTTCTCTGCTTTACAGGCTTGATCTCCTTATTCACATTGAGTTCGTGACATAAGAAGTTTGGATCTATTCCTGGCATGTCCTCATGACTCCATGCGAAAGTTTTCTTCTTGTTTCTCAAGAAAATTATCAACTCTTATTTTATTGAAGCATCCAACGTTGAACCTATCTGGGTTACTCGTTCAGGGTTCTCGTCTCTAGAATAACATTTTCTGTAGATTCCACCACCTGTCCTTTTACAAGTTGGGATTCATCTCTGGGATCGAGAGTTTCAATCTCTGTATCTTCTTCCACCTGGTAGGTAGTAGTCTTTTTTCTTGATTCCTCAAGATCCTCTTGCTCGGCAGATGAATAATAGCATTCCCGAGCTACTTTTTGATCACCTTTCACAACTCCTACCCCAAAGTTTGTTGGGAATTTTAAGCACTGATGTACTGTGGATGGAACTGCTTCGAACTTATTCAAACCAACTCTTCCCATGATGATGTTGTAGGCTGACTGCACATTCTTATCCATCACGAAGAAGCGTATTCTTTCTGTTCGACAAGCAGTCCAGGTTCCAATGAATATAACCAACTTGATCGTCCCAAGTGGAAAAACTTTCTCACCAGCAAAACCTAGGAGGGGTCTGTGATACGGTTGCAACTGAGATAATTTCAGGTTCAAGCTGTCAAAGCATGAATAGTACATGATGTCTGCCTAACTTCCATTGTCTACCAACACCCTTGAAATCACTACTTCCTTCATCCTCATTTTGATCACCAGAGGATCATCGTGAGGATAAAGAACACCTTCCAAGTCGTTTTTTGAAAAACCAATGGCCAGCTTCTCTTTGTTTAGCTTCCTCGGACGATCGTCCTCGGCCAGATTTATTCGCTGAATATATGAACAAGCTTGAGCCTCTCCAAGGTAAGCCTTTCTTTCTGCAGTAAGGTATCCTCCTCCTGCATCTCCTCCTGTAATGACATTACAATCAAATGACCCAAAACGTATAGAAAATACCTCTCGTTCTGGCTGTCTTGGTTTCTTGGGAAGGTCGGGATCATCATCTGGATCATCTTCATGATTCCTCTTCTTTTTCTCTTCTGCTCGACGAGGAGATCTTGACCTCTCTCTAGTCCGGTCGTTATCCTTTCTTTCACCTCCCCGATCAACATATTTTGCTAGCTTTCCTCTTCGGATGAGTGTTTCAATCTCGTTCTGAAGAGCTATGCAGTTTTTGGTCATATGACCATGATCTTTATGAAATTCGCAATATTTATCCCTACTCCTCGAATCAGGGTCTGACTTCAATTTCTTTGGCCATTTTACCTCCTCGTTGTTCTTGATTTCCTCCAAAACATGATTAATACCCATTTTCAAAGGAGTATAATTATCATACTTCTTCATGACTTCCCATTTATTCTTGGAATGTTTATCTCCACCATTGCTTTTATGCTCTTTCTTCTTAGATTTGTCCACTTCCACCTTGGTTTCTTTGTCCATATTCTTCTTTGCAGCCATAGCCTCCTCGGTATTCATGATTTTGGCCGCCTTTGCCATCAATTCTGATATAGTTCTAGGTGGATCTTTAGCCAAGGTGTAATACAATTTATTAGGCAACAACCCATTCATCAAGGCGGTGATTGATATCTTCTCTTCATAATCTATGACTTCTAGCTTCTCGTTATTGAAACGAGTTATGTAATCTCTAGTACTCTCACCAGATTTCTGTCTAACACTTAACAAGTGTGCTACTCATTTTACTGGCTTTGCTCTAAAATAGAAATTGCCAATAAACAACTCGGCTAACTGAAAGAAAGTTAAAATCTTACCCCGAGGAAGATTGTTGTACCATATCTGGGCAGATCCAGTAAGAGTTCCTGATAAGGCCCTGCATCTCATCTCGTCGGGGACAACATAGATATCGGCAGCAGCTTGATATTGTTCTATGTGAAGAACAGGATCTGTCTTTCCATCATATTTGGGAGTTACCACGGGTGCTTTAAATTTCGATGGTGTAGGAAAATCCACAATGGCCTGTACAAAAGGTGTTCCTCGAACAAAAGTTCATTGTAGGGGGTTCTTTGCTTTGGCCATTTCTCCCAATTTATCCTCCAAACGTTGGAGAGATCCTTTCCACGCTTCATTTCCTTCCTCGGGCCTATTGGTTCGAGCAATTGATCGTTCTGAGGTAGCTTCTTGAGATCTATCTTGACGAACAACTGGTCGTGACTGTGCTGATCCTTCTCTTAGATTGGATGGTTGTCGAAAACTCCTTGACATGGTCTTAGGTGGACTCCTATTCCTCCTAGGGCCTAATCGACTGAAAGGAGACACCCTACTCAATCTTTCTAAAGCACTGGGTCTTTCCGGAGAGAGGGTGATATGTTTATCAGTATCTGTAGCCCTTATTGACGAAGTTCGCCCAGGTTGATAAGAGAAATCATCGGATTCCTCATTGTGACGTGACTCAGTACGCCTGGATCGTGAAGAAAGTAAATAAGTTTGCCTCTGACCACTTTGCTGTCCTGAACGTGCGGGTGCGCCACTATGAAGGGTTTGTATGAGTTGCCTCATTGTTTCTTGCATGGCGGTTTGTCCTTGGGCCAGATTCGTCATGATCCCGGCCAGATCCGGAGGTGCAGAGGGATTTGGAGGGTTTCCAACATTTCTAGCGTTTCGATTGCTAGATTCTGGGTTATCCGCCATTGATGATGAATGACTTGTGGTGAAAAACGATAATAAAAATCGTTCCCACAGACGGCGCCAATCTGTTGATGTAAAAAATTAGATCGCTCTAATTATTCAATCACAGATAAATAAAATGAGACAAAGATTTTTAAAGTGGTTCAGCCTTGTAAGAATGGCCTACGTCCACTGTTATGTTATTGCTGAGTGTTTTGGAATTCTCGAGTACCAGTTCTCTCAAGAAATTCCGGTCCCTTTGAATGAGGGTGATACAAGGTATTTATAGCCTTTAGGCTGTAAATGAATGGGTTAATACATTAAATGATATACATATGAAAGGGTAATACATTTAATGCAGCGTGTGCGTCAAGATGATAAACATTTAATGAATAGTTGAACTGTTGATATTCTGGCAATTAATACTACGGCCGAGATGCATCTCGGACCGCCTTAGTTGCTCGTTGCTCAGGAGTTCCTCGGAGCGCTAGAGTACCTCGGAGTGCTGAAGTTCCTCGGTATATCCTCGTTGCTCGGAGAGAACATGAGTTGGTCGGGGAAATGAACTTCCTCGTTGTTATTGTACCACGTAGATTGACAAGTGTCTTCGTATAATTCGTCCACATCAGCATATTAATTTTGGTATCAACAAGCCCCATCCACTTCAGGTGTGACGCCATGTTTTTCTTTGCAATATCTAAGATAGATTGCATGACTTGCAGCCGGAAGTCCTCAGGGAGGCCTACCTGATCGAAAAACCAACTAAACTTTGGCGAGCGAGAAACTGCCACGCATTCGATCCACGGGTCTGTCTGGTCATCTTCTAACTTATAAACTTCTTCCACATATCTATACATAAACTCATCGTATGCTATTCGAAGGTACATTCTTCTATACATTCTTCGAAGCCATCCTCCAAAGATTTTTCAGAGTCACTATCTTCGAACCAATGCTTTATCATCAATCATTCGGCCTCTTCATCAAAAGAGATGGCCATATGGGCTCCATGGGACGGTAAAGGGTTATCGTTTACATTAGTTTGTGGTAGATCAATGTCTCCATTCTTAACATGTCGATCAATCAACCTCTTTAGTGAGAAACATACTTTGGTAGGGTGGTTCACCCTATTGTGAAGCACACAATAATGAGGTTTCACCCTATCCTCCTAAGAGAGTTATGCCATGTGAACATTGAACGGTCTATAAATCGTATTGCGAACCACAAGATCGTATATTTTTAGAGCTTATTCCACCGTTGAAGGTAGCTCAGGAGGGCATTCTTTATCTTCTAATCTTCTCTTGTTGCTCCTCCCCCTTCTGTCCCCTCGGTCGCCACTACTTTCCTCTTTAGCCCCATCATCCATGTAATTGACCCTCGAGGGTATTCTCCTCCTCGAGGCAACCATTGGCCTTAGTAGCAAGTTTGACAAAGCAAGCGGGGGTAGTATAGGCTTGACCACCAAAGCAATGTTCCTCTTTTCTTTCAAGAATGTTGCGAACGTCCCTTCTCGTGTTTCATTAATCAAATGTCATATATATTTGGTCAACAAGGCCTCTGCATAAACTTCAAAAATCTTATTCTCTCGCGTCTCCTCTCTCACATCGAGAGATAGAGAGCGTCGACGAAACCTCCTAATATAGGCCACAACATCCTCCCATTGCTTATTCTTCTCACGTGCTAGCTGCGTGAGTGTAAACTCATCCTCAGCCAAAAAGAACTTTTGCACAAACAAAATGTGAAATTACTCCCAGGAGCCCACACTGCCTGGGGCCAAGTGGGAGTACCATGTATATGCTTTTTCTGTCAAGGAATTTGAAAATTCCCTCAACCTCATCTTTTTGTTATTGCAATGGGCCCCAAAACTTTCAATAAATCTCTTCACGTGCTCCTTTGGGTTTGCACCTTTACTGGTGTGCTTCTCAAAGAGTGGGGGAATATATCCTACTGGATAGGTTTGCGTCCATCCCCATTAGAGGCCATCCCCGATCCTCGTGGAGGGAGAGACGAAGAAGAGGGTGTCTTCGTGTCAAGAGGATCTCGATCCCGTGCATCCCTCTCGGGAGCGCTTCGGCCGGCGTCGGTGATGAGGTGAAAAATATAGAGAGATGGAGTCGCTAGTATATTTTACTCAAAATAGACAAAAGAAAAAGGGGCCATCCCGAACGACAGCATCCAAAGACATACTGATACATACGAAACCAAAATGATTCGAAAAGGGTCCGGAGGCTAAGTTACGAAATGGGAAGGTGTTAGGCACCCATTCCTCCCTTGCGATCTCTCATGGATGGTTGCTATTTTCCTTTATTTCCCTGTGATATGTGTGCATGTGTATATGTAGTGGCGATAGGAATCATCGACTTGTATCATGGAAGAGATAAAGCGAGTCATCCGTAGGAATGCTTTAAAAGTAATATTAGAAAATAGGATTTATGTAATTATCCTCGCATTGATCATTATGATGGAACGATAATGCATGTGGAATAATACAACACTAAGAACAAATATATGTATACGTAAATGTATATAGAATTTAAGATAATTAAGTTAAAGAATATAGAAAAATAACAAAAATGAAAGGAATAGGACTCGAATCTTGGATTTTACCCCGAGACGTCTACGTAGCCTATAGAGGAATCAAAATCCACGTAGTTCGTATACAAAACGGGGGGTGGGGTTTATCCCATAAATGCAATCGGGGATTTCTCTTATATATGTGTGTGTGTAAAAAGGTGTTTTAGTTGTGAGAAAAGTGTGAGAATTCCTGTTTGGAATTTATGAGCAAACCCTCATTTTCTTATTTTTGAGTTTTATTTATATGAAAATAAGAGATGTGCAATAATACTAAATAAAAAGTATATTAGGATATGTAATATGAGAGAATAAAAGTGCTAAGTAATAAAATAAGCTAATGCGAATCTGGGAGAATTTGAAGAAGAAGTAGAGAAAGTTGGACCTTCTTGAAGATCTTAAGCTTGGTCTTGAATGTTTGAGAGAATCCCTTGCACTTATATGATGATGAAGGGTAGTTAATTTACTAAGTTTGGGGAAAAAGATGATGAAAAGTGATGGTTGGAAAAGGATTTGGATGTGAAAATCATGCTGACTTCGAGAGAGGTTTTCTGAGTTCACTGAGAGTGATGGATTTCAGATCTTAGCGTCCTTTGTAATGAGTCTAGGCCCTCCTTTTTATAGGCCCAGGGCATTTTCGATCTCCATAGACCTGGTTCCTGCCAATCAGCAGGTGTTTTTAGGCACACTGCCGATAGGTAGGGTTTGGGACCTGTCGTTTGGCAGTTTCTTTCAGGTTCCTTCGGAAAATCGATCGTAGAGAGCAAACCATTGATCTAAATTGTGTATGGGGAAAAACATTGGAAAGATAATTTAGAGACCATAGAAAGTCAATTGGACCTCTCCTGGGTCTGGGAGTTGACTTTGGGTCAAATATAGCTCGGAAGTGTTCATTAGTCCTTTGGACGGGGGATCGTTGGACACAAACGAATCGTTCATCTACATGGTAAGTCAGAATCGTGCATGGGGTGGACCGTTGGAAAGGTTAGGATATTTAATTCAACATTCCAAAGAGTTTGACTCAGTTTGGGAAGTTGACTTTAGTCAACCGGGGCCTGGAAGCATTTGGTGACCTATCGGAGTAAAACGGATTGTTCGTCTGTACCGTAAGTCAGAATCGTGCACGGGGCGAACCGTTGGAAAGGGGTTTTAGTGCCCTTTAAAGATTCATTCAGTCTCAGTTGATCTAAAGAGTTGACTTTGGTCAAACGGAGCCTGGGAGCGTCAAAGGGCCTATAGGTCAGGTTTCGGGGGAAAATAAGTCGTTCGTCCGCACTGTAAGTTAGAATCGTGCATGTGGTAGATCGTTAAAAAGGGGTTTCAGTGACCTTTGAAGACTCATTCAGTCTTGATCGAGCTGAAGAGTTTGACTTTTGGTCAAATGGAGCCTGGGAGTGCTCGATGGCCTCTCAGTCAGTACCCGGGGTGTGACTTAGGTTTGTAGTGATGAAAGGAGGTGCTAGGGACCTAGGAGATGTTAGGGGGTGTCTACAGAGCCCCTCGACAGGTGAGTTTGGAACAAACGATAGACGTCAAATAAACACCACATGATGCCTTTTAAAGAGGTCGATTCTGAGGACCTGGGGGATGAGGATGACCGATTTAGGGGGTCGAGGCCGATTCTAAGGACCTAAGGATGGGGATGACCGATTCAGAGGGTCAAGGCTGATTCTGAGGACCTAAGGATGAGGATGATCGATTCATAGGGTTAAAGCCAATTCTGAGGGCTTAGGTTGAGATGACCAATTCTGTGGGTCAAAGCCAATTATGAGTATGCGGGTCGAAGACAATTCTGAGAGCTTAAATAATGATGACCAATTCTACAGGTCGAAGCCAATTCTGAGGGCTTAAATTGAGATGACCAGTTCTGCGGTTCAAAGCCAATTCTGAGAGCTTAAATTGAGATGACCAATTCTACGGGTCGAAGCCAATTCTGAGGGCTTAGGTTGTGATAACCAATTCAGCGGGTTGAAGCTAATTCTAAGGGCATAAATTGAGATGAACAATTTTGTGTGGCGAAGCCAATTACGAGGGTTTAAATTGAGATGACCAATTATGCGGGTCGAAGCCAATTATGAGGGCTTAGGTTGTAATGACCAATTCCGCGGGTCGATGCCAATTCTGAGGTCCTAATTTGAGATGACCAATTTTACGGGTCAAAGCCAATTATGAGGACTTAAATTGAGATATTCTCGGGGAACACTGCTGGGGAGATTTCCTCCTAATTTTAATTTTAGCTAGGGAGCCGATTGCTGGGGAAATCCTCGTATCTTTTGGAAACTTTGTATAGGAATAACCAATCTGATGCTATAAATTCCATCGGGGAAGTGATTAGGCGGTCCATGGTTTGGACTCTTTGCTCGGGGAAATTCATTTGGCTTTTGAGAGTTTCATCGGGGAAGTAGGGGTTCCGCTTGAGGGAGTGTGAAATTTTCTTGGTAAAAATGTTCTAAACCCTCCTTGGGATTTTCAGGAATTTTCTGAAAATTTTTCAGGCTCTTTTGGTATTTTCTGGGAGTTTCTGTACAAAAATTTAAGGGGGGTGTCGGTCGGCATGGTGTGGAGGGTGCCATTCGACAATGGCATAGACTTTTGGATTGCCTCGAAAAGGTAAAGGGGTAGTGCCAATCGGTAGGTTTGGGGTCAGTGCCGATCGGCATGACCCTTGGCTTCCTATAAAAAGGGGAGAGTTCCCCTCATTTTTAATAGCTTCTTGCCTTCTCTTTCTCTGTAATTTTCCTCTAAGAATCGTTCTAACGTTCCGCAATATAAAAAATGGCTGTTTTGGTGAGCATTGCAGTACACAAGGAGTGGTTACTGGTGACGAATGGGCGAATGTGGAATGGAGGGCTAGGGCGCCTCTTGCTTTAGGGAGTGAGAACTCTTTTGATGCATTCGAGCTAGTTCCGGATGAGCGGACCTTACTGTGGGAGTCATCGCATCATCGCTCTTCGAGGGTGGTGAACCCTGGCGATTATGTAAGTAAATTGACTTTTGGCATTCTTTTTTGGTAGTTTTCCTTTTTTCTTGGATTTTGACAAGGTTTTTCTTTGACAGTCGGATGTTTCTTTGTCGACTATATGTGCTCGCGGGACGACGGGGCTTAAGGATGTCTGGGAGCATCTTCCACATGTGGTGCGTTGGGTGGTATCATCAGCAGGCTTTGGGAGGTTGGCGTCTATGCTAGATGAGACGCCTCGTTCGACTACAGTTTTATGCGCTCTGGGGGAGAGGTGGTGGGACACTACCCACACCTTTCATTTTGGCTTCGGGGAGATGACTGTGACTCCCATAGATGTGCAACAGCTGCTGGGGATGGATTGCGATGAAGAGCAGATAGAGGTGGATCGCTCTCTGCGGGTGAGGCCGAAGGCGGTGCGGGAGGCGCTCGGTGATGTTGGGAGGATAGTGTTTGGGTATTCCATCCAGCTTTCGCTGTTGAGGGATGTTTTACTGAGTAGGGTGATCGATGTGGAGGATGGGCTGCAAGTAAGGCAAGTGTCCCGGTTGTTCATTTTGCTAGTGATGGAGGGATTTTTGGTGGCGTCGAGCGGCGGCGTCGTCCACTTATGATTTTTTCCATACTTAAGGATGTTTTCGAACATCCCTCTCTACGTTGGGGGAGCTTGACTTTGGCGACCCTTTATTTTTCTCTCGACGCATTTAGCCAGTGCTGCCGACAGACTTTCACTAGAGCCACATATCTTATTGAGGTACTCTTTGTTTTGCGTATTTTCCTTTCATACATTCGCATTTTCCTTGTGCATTTTTTTTTTTTTATTGAGGATTCTTGTCTTTGGCAGATGTGGTTCTATGAGGTGATTGGGCGTAATACCCAACTGGTTGCTCTAAAGGATGAGACTGTTAGGGGATTTTTCCAGTTATATCGGTGGCGGAAGGCCAATCAGCAGTCGAGGATGTTTATTTATCTGGAGGTGGTGCGTCAGATCTTGAATGGCCAGACCAGTGATAGGGTAAGACTTTTCACTTATTCAGTCCTGGTCTTTGTGTGCTCCGATTCCATATTGACTTATATCTTTCTAGGGATTTTCAGGTGACCTTTTACCCTTGGGGGATGGCTGTTCAGGATACGGGGTCGACTGGGGTGAACGCGGAGATGAGGCATTTACTGGCGCATGAGTTTGGCCACTCTTGGTATCTCTTGGAGAGGGTGGTCCGACAGCTTGCTGAGGAGGAGGTGGTGGTGCCATCTGTGAGGCCTCCTATGTCTATGAGGTGGGAGCAGCTACTGCTAGAGGATGCGAGGATCGCGATGATAATTAGTGAGTCTTATTTGTTGTACACTGATACGGCTGTGCTGTATGATTATATGGACTTCATGAAGAGTTGGCTGATGGCATATGATTATCTTTTCCTTCTTTTTGGTTTCTTTTGATCTTTTCTGCTTGATACTGATTCTTCCTTTTCTTGCAACAAGTCCGGGTGTTCACTACTTGGCTGAGGGATATTAGAGACTGGATATCTTCGGCGACCACCCATATTCAGGACGCGGTTAATGTTCCTTCTTACTTGGTTCCGTATGCATCATTCGGGGAGGAGTCTGGTTCGGGTAGCGGTGGTGCGTCATCTCGACGCAGGGGAAAGAGAGCGCGTCGCAAGGGTGGGAGTGGGAGCTCTTAAAGAGAGAAGGGTAAGTGAGAGAGAGAATGTGGGTTCGGGCTGAGTCCCGCTATTTTTATGCTTTTATTTTCCTGTAAAAATGATGTAACACAGAAAAATATCTATGCAATGCAATGAAGATTTTTATTATCTTCCGTTAATGATGAATGCATGAATGCATATGCATTTTTTACTTTGCTGCTGAGACCATAAAAACAATTTTTTTTTTGGAAGTTTTGAAAGGAAGTTTTATTCACAATGAGGAATTATATAAAGATGAAATGGGGATTCTTGAAATTCTATTGAGAATATCGATTTATTTTTATTGAGTTTTCAGATTTTGACAAAAGAGGGAAAAGGGAAGTTTCCAAAAATAGGGGGTTGCTGATCGACAAGTGCCTTGTCCTGCCTATCGGTGGATCAGTCCAGTCCCATCAATTCAAAGCTTTGATTGGTACCCTCTTAAGCCTTTGGTACCTTGTGGGGTAGGATTTTCTCCGATTTCTACAGGGGTTATGTCTTTTGGGAGGGTTTTCAAGTATAAATGAGAGGTAAGGGTGGAGTGTTTTCATCACACCTTCACATTCCTACTTTCTCGTTCTGTGAGATGGCTCTCCCTGGTAGTGTTGAGTTTTCCAACCACCTCGAGACTCTGGAGGTGATGTACTCCTACAACGTCAACTATGATGCTTTCAACATGCGTCGAGTCTCTTTATGGCGTAATCGACCCATAGAGTGGAACATGATGATGGCGCTGGTATAATTTTTGTACCCCGAAGACCATGTATTCCAGTTTGACTTGGAAGAAGTTTGTCCGACTTATGAGGATTTTTTTGCCATGTTGGGAGTAAACCCTAGTGTGGCGGATGCTATGCCTGAGTTTTCTCGATCTTATCGGGAGTTATTGGCTAGACTTCTCCGTGTATCACCCTCGGTGGGTAGATCTTTGGTTACTAGAGGAATGATGGCGGTCTTTGAATTTACAGAAATTTGGTGATGCTGGATATGCCGGAGCCTTCATTCTGGGCTTGGTTTCAAAATTACTGTTGGTGATTGGAGATCTACTGGTGGACCCATAACTTGCAGCTATTACTTCATGGATGTCTTACAGTCATAATCCTGCGGCGGTGATACTAGCAGAGACTCTGAATGGCTTGAATGCCCGGCGAGAAGGTCGTTCGGGCTTTTTGAGGGGTAGCCCTGTGATGCTGTTCATGTGGTTGTCTGAAAGATTCCGCCTGGTGACTCCTCCGGAATACCCTTTGTCGATTGTACCCAACTTCTTTTTCGCACCATTTCATCAGCGTTGTCCTGGATATTGAGAGCTAGGGGAACTGGTTTGTGGAGCATGGGGATTTAAATTTGTATTGGTTAGTGCCTTGGTAGGGACAACTGCTACCTATTCTAGAGCTAGGGGAATACCTGTATGTTCGGCTGGTTGGTCTCAGACAAATCTCTTTCTATTTCCCTTGGCGGCTTCTGCACTAATTTGGCTGGGAGCATGTCGTTCCACCTCGAACAGTAGACTTCTTTTCGATAGAAGATCTGACAGAGCGTCTGTGTATGCGACTTGGATCTTTATGGGATAGTCGACGTCCATCGACCCGTCCTTCTCAGTCCGTTGGGAGAGTTTAGCACGTCCCTGAGGATTATATTAAATGGTTGTGGAGAAGAGTAGTTAACAAGATGTTGGAAGTGGAGACTGGATAAATGTGGCTTGTCTTATCTGATACCATAGAGGGAGGTATTGTGCTTTTTCTGAGGATGGTTCGAGCTTATCGTTCTATAGAGCGTCTGCATCAATCTATTAAGTCAGGGGAGACTTGTGGACCCTAGGATGTAAATGATGATGATGGAGTGGGCTCCTCTGGTAGCTTTTTGTCACCATGTTGGTCAAGTCACATTTTTCCTTTTTTATCTCATCACCAACTCATAAATTCAAAGACCTAGGTTCCTATTCGACCTTTTTGTTTCCATGGTCTCGATAAACAACTTTCTAAAAGCTTTTCGGATCACACTTTCATATCCATTCTCATCCTCATTATCGCTTAGGGTAGCGGGCTTGGAAACTTTCTTTCCCTCTCTCCTAAGTCTAGTGGTACACTCAACTTTCTTGTGCCCTTTCCCATCCCACTCAAAACATCTTATCTTCTCAAGGTTTTTCTCTCTCTCTTTTTTATTCTCATATTAACTCTCTCTCTTTCCAAACAATCTCTCTCTTTCTCTAAACTGACTTTCTCTCTCAACACAGGAAAACTCTCTCTCTCTCTCTCAAGGTAGTGCCGGTGGAGGAATCTATCTCTTTCGCTTCTCCTAAATCTTTCTCTAAAGCAATGATCCTAAGAACTAACGCTTTGTTACACTTTTTGGTTTTAAAAGACTCTGAATGTAACTCAGTGTAGGTGCGTTGAAGATCACTCTTTCTCTCACTTGAAGCATCCTCCCCTTCACTCACTTCGTTCTCACTGTTGAGGTGTCCCTGTGAAGTAGCATCCTCATTGTCATGAGGATCACTAGAGGTACTCACATGACTAGCCATGAATGCGGTGAAGTTACACTCATGCGATGACTCATCTCCAGAGTCCACCGACTCGACCTCACTGTCGTCACTAAGGGTAGCATTAAAAATAACTTTGCCCTTTTCTTTTGCAAGTCTGTTCAGCCTAGTAGCACACTCAAAAACTCTACGACCCTTACTGTGACACTCATAATATCTTTCCCCGTCTTTCTTAGGAGGGTCTTTAAAAAAAAATTCATTTTTCTTTTCAAACTTATTTTTCTAAAAATTCTTTTTATCTTTGAAATATCCATTTTTCTTGAAATTGAGAATTTTCTTGAAATTTTTTGCAAACAAGGACAAATCATCTAAATCAAGGCCACACTCGAAATCTGACGTTTCTTTATCCCTTTTCTAGATGACTCTACTCTCTTTCTTGCTGACCCCTTACTCTTTCTATCCTGGGCATTAAGTGCAATTCCTTTATCTTTTGGTTTAACAGACTTAGGAAACATGTCAATTTCAAAGATTTGTAAGTCTCCAACCAATTCCTCTAATTTAAGGGTATTCAAATTACCATAGAATTTAGCACAGTGACTTTAGGGAGAAAACACTTAGGGAGTGATCTTAGAATCTTTTAAATAATTCTAGCATTAGGAATGTGTTCACTAAGATTAAAGCTAGTGTTTACAATATATGATAACCTAACATAAATTCATCAAAACATTCAGACTCAAGCATGGTGATAGTTTCAAATTGAGTTATTAAGTTTTGCAATTTTGATTCTTTCACGGCATTAGTTCCTTCATGGGTAAGTTGTAAAACATCCCATGCCTCTTTTGATATGGTACACGTCATTATTCGTCGGAACTCTTCAGTTGTGACGGATCCGGAAATAACACTAAGACCCTTAGAGTTAAAGGATGACCATTTAAATTCATCTTCAGTCCATGCACTCACAGATTTTAAATTAGTCACGCTATCAATAGTGATAGAGGGAGGTGTCCACCCTCTTACAACCAAAATCCAAACTCTTTCATCAATGGCTTTTAAAGAAGATTTCATGTGGGCTTTCCAATAATCATAATTTGTCCCGTAAAAAACTGGCATTTTATTATGTAATTTCTCCATTTTCAACACGCCCCTTTTTAAAAACCAATTTTTCAGAAAATTGATATCGTAGAAAAATTTTGTGGAAAATTACATGGTATAATTGTGTAATTGGCTCTGATACAAATTTGAGAGTGCGCTTTTGTTCAAACAAAGAAATTATTTAATTAAACTCAGTTTTTCAGTTAAATCCTAAAACATGCATCTAGGTGTGATTGAAGACGATATAATCATGAAAGAACATTCAATAACAAACAAACACACAAATGGGAAAAAAATCCCCCAAAGGGGTAAAACCTTTTATTTTCACTATAATTTGTAAAGAACGGTTTAAACGGATTATAATGAAAATAATAGTGACATACGAAATACCCTCAGATGTCGATTCCGATGTCGTCGGCTGGAATCTCCCTCAAGTGGGAAGCAATGAAAAATAGACGGTTTCTCCATAAGTTACTCCAGATGAGTAAAAACGATCCTTTGAAGGTTTAAAGATTCACATACATATGTAGGAATGATTTTATGAATAAAGAAGGTATAAAACCTTAAAACATGAAGTCTATTTTCTGGGCTGTGAAACGCAGAAATGTATGTGAAAAAGATTTAACAAAACGTGTAGAATGTACCCAGATATTTATACGAAAATCGAGGCGACAACGTCGCTCGAACGACGTACACGTGTCGCTCGAACGAGATTGCGCGACATGATTATGTCGCTCGAACAACAGAGCGATGTCGTTTGAACGAGATCTCGCGAGCTCGACGATCGAGGCAAGTCCGCTTCTACACTTAGAAATTTTTTTGCTTTTTGTTAAAAATAATTCAGACTACAAAAAATATTTTCTAAAAAAATTACCAAATATAAAAAACTCCAATAAATCATTTTACCAATAACACGAAGTGGAGTAGTGGGAATAACTGAGCAGCACGTCGCATGAAGCATGATGCACGTGTGAAGATGATGGATGCATGGATTTGGATCAAGGCTGTTGTGGATGATCGTATTGACGTGTCGAATGTAGCGGTATCAGACATACATACTGTGATCTAGGACAAATAGAAAATTCCTAGATTCTACCCCGAACATTTATGAAATTATGTCCTTACAATACTATTGGCAAGGTTCTCATCCATACAGATGATAATAATCCCAATAGTTAAGAATGCTAGAGCAGATGCACTAGTTTTGTCTAACATTAGCTACTCGAATCAAACTTCATAGACAGTATTAATAGAAATCTTATCCCAGTGCAACATTGAAGAAGAATGTGTGATGATAATGGAGTTATATGTGGGCCTATATTAGATGGATCCTATCCATTTATACTTAGAAGCCAACGCAGTACCAGAAGATCAAAATGAGGTAAGAAGACTCCTCTACATAGCGTTAAGATAAGTGCTTGAATGGGGAATTGTTATGCCACTGCTCAGATGTGTTCATATCACTGAAGTCTATGGCCTAATCAAAGAAGTCCACAAGGTCTCATGCGGATCCCATTCTTCAGGCAGGTCGTTGGCGAAGCGAGTTTCCACACAAGTATACTATGGGATGATAATGAAAGAAGTATGATAAGTTCTAGAGGAACACCATAATACATAAGGGAGAGGGGATTCATTAGCGTCGATCACATTCCCATGGCCTTTCGCTATGTAGAGAATTGACATGGTCTGCCCACTACTAAAAACAAGAGGAAGATTCACGTATCTGGTCATCATGTTAGATTATTTCACTGAGTGGGTAGAGGAAGAGATGCTGGAGGAGATGTTGTACGAGAAGATGCTCCATTTCATATGTAAAAATATCATTTGCCGATATGGTATGTCGCACAAGGATTGAGGAATAAAATTATTTATGGTATGGTTCCAAAAATTACCCAAAGTATAGTATGTGTGTGTGTGTATAATTTTTAAAATTAAAAATTTCTTAAACAAAATTAATTCAAATTAATTAAGGAACAGATAAATATTAAACTAAACAAATTAACCCAAAGTTAAATGTTGTACAAATTTAAATGAGTTTTGATTAAACCAATTTTATCTTTGACCTAAGCATACATGTAGGTTAGTACAATAAGATAAAATAAAACAATCACAATGCCTGATATACGAGGAAAATCCAAATGGAAAAACCTCGGACGGCTCAGCCACACAAAGTCCACTAAGTATAGAATTTCGAAAGGATACGACAAAAGACACAACACAAACTCGATTCCATCATAAGCCTCAAAGATCTTCGTTCCTTAAACCTCTGCTCAGTAACACGTAGGAGTCCACCCGCGAACCTGCAACAACGTGTGAGTCCAAACACATCTTGGAATCTGCCGTTAAGGCTTAGACACCATCACGCACACTGAGTCCACCGTATATAAACCAATGAGTACGGAATCCTCCACAAGAAATGATTCTAAAAAATTAGTATAGTATAAAAAATAGTGCCAAAATATTATCTCAAAACATATAATGATGAATCTTTGAAATTAAATTAATTGGGTGTAAGCAATGGTTTATGCTGGTAAAAATTAATCATAAATGATTAATAAAATTTAAAAGGACTTTTTTAAAGAGTTTAAGCGCTCAAATGGATAGAAAAACTAACATTGATAATTAATGTTCCGCACTACTTAAAGGAGGGAAAACTGAGATCATGGGAGGAGTGGGAGGAGTGGGAAAAACTGTTGTTTTTTAAAAAATGCTTCGGGTAGTTCGAATGCAATGGTATCTCTTTCGAACGAAGTACTTATTCTCGTTCGAATAGGGATCTAACGAGAACTCAAACGAGATTCTAGAGAGGTTAAGTTTTTAAAAAATTTACCTCATTAAAAGGTCGTTCAAATGAGGGTACTAATCTCGTTCGAATGGCCTTCGAATGAGTTATCGAACTAGATTCCAAATAGAAGGGAAAAATGGGTCATTAGAAGTTTAATAGATCTTTTTCGAACGAGGTACCTATTCTCGTATCCGGTGAGAAAATAGAATATTCTAATTTTGACTCGTTTGACATTCCGTTGGGTTCGGGGTCTAACGACATACAAAACGACATCTTGGCCGTTACATCTTTAATAAAGATGTCATAGGCTTGAATGGTCACTAACGCAAATCCTAACCTATGACTCAAAATGTTTTTTTTTAATTAAGCTAATACATTCAAACTGACTCAATTGAAAATTTGTCCTTACAAATCTTCCCTTTGTATGTTTCTTTCTCTATTCCCTCATCTACTTAATCCGAGCATGTTTGTATTAGATTGTCCTTTTTTCTTATTATTGCGGTTTACTTTATGAATACTTTCTTACAATGTCTAAAAAAATGATAATAAGATCAGTGGCGGAGCCAGAATTTTACACCCGGACGGACTAACTTAACAACGATTTCATGGAGTTAGGGGGTAGGAGCCCCCGAGCAAAAAAAAAATTTGATGTTATTTTTGAGTATTTACCAAAGAATTATATTAAAAACAATGAAAAATAATATTAATTAACAATTCTATACATACCTCACAATTAATATTTTTAAATTATAATATTACGTGGGTGCGCTCCTTTATATGAATAAAAATATTGATTACTTAAAGTTAAATGGATTAATATTTTGGGGGGGACAAAGTAATTATTTTGAATTGAGTTTACACTAATAAATTAATTTTTTTTCTGCCTATCCGGGCTATTTTTCTGCCAAGCCCTGTCTTAATTCCGCCACTGAATAGATCAGACTCGGACACACATAATATTTGGTGGCCGCCTGTTTTTAAAATAACATAGAATTTATCAATTATGCATGATTTTAAATAAGCCAAAGATAGCATGAAAGCAATCACTTGTGCAATTCTTAGTTGCTGGATTGTCACCACTCCTGGAATATAATGGGATTTAGTTGACGAGGCACAGGTCATACTCTCACTACGCATGGCCAAAACAGTTTGGCGCAACAATCATTTTTTTTCTTGTTTTTTATAACGCAACAATCGTTAGGACATTATAATTTAACATTATCTCTAGTGGCAACTTGTTAAATAATTAGTGTTTAATGGGTATTGAGAAAGTCTAGTGTAGTCAAACCAACCTCGAGCGTAAGCTTGGGAGTGAGCCATATTAATGAGTATGATGTACAAACAATTGTAATTTTCTCCAGAAAGTGACAGAAAGATTAAGTTATCTTGTGCGTGCGGGAAAGCAGATTTTCAAATGGAAGTTCCACTTATGTAACCTTAGCCAAACGCCCCTATGATTATCTTCCATTTTATTGAATATTCATGTATTGATTAGACAAGCTAATTGCTCCACAAACTTTGATCCCACGTGAGTCGTACTCGCATTTGGATTTAATGGATGATAATTAAAAATAGAAACCTAGCTACACTTAGTGAGGTCCTCAAATTTTATAGGGTCTTGTCGATAACTTTCAAAAACCATTCTTACATTATATCAACGACATTAAGGAAGTGAGTACAATTGTCAACTGATTTTTAACCAACTAAGTAATACACTTGGTAGTCGTGCAATATGCATCCGGGATAGTATATTGCTTTGGCATCATAGAAATATTATTCTTCATGTACGCGACTTAAAGGGCTTTGAATAATATATTCGGGTTAAAAATCATTAAATGGCACGCATTTATATTCCTTACATTTTACTTTGAGAGATACAAGCAAAAGCTAAAGATACCATGAGACTTGACTACTTTGAATATTTTATTTGGGTCTATAAAATTTGATTATAAGTCTTTTGATTTCAATACCAAATGTAATTTATAAACATTTTATTATTGGTCCAATCAAATAAATAAATTTTTTATAAATAGTATTCATTCATGTCATAAACAATTATTACGTGTCTTCTACTAATCATTGGAGCATCTTCAATACGAATATAATTTGATTCTTATGTGATTATAAAAAATAGAGAATATCTATCTTATGTGGCATACGAAATTTTATATAATCATTGTAAATAAAAAATCATCTCTAATACAAATATAATAAAGTAAATTTGAGTGACCAATACACAAGTGATTTGTCTTGTAAATATGAAAAGAGGTCTGAAATTCACAAGGTGGAGGGAAAAAAATTTAGATTAGTTACTTTTGCTTCGCAATATGTAAGAGACTCTTTATATCTAAAAGGTCTTTTTCACATTATGAATATTAATTAATATCACATCATATTTATATTTATTCTAGAGAGTTGTACTGAAGATTTTTTTAACTCATATTCTATTAATCTAACGTGGTACATTAAATTCTTCCACTTCACATTAGCATTGGAGATGCTCTTAGTAAAACAAAAATATTATTTCATGTAACCTATTGAAGAATTTTTTTTGTAAGACCTACTAACTACATATGAAATAAACGAAATCAATGGATAAAGATTCCTTAAATAAAACTCATAATTACACAACCATTGTTTACCCTACGCTTATTGTGAATTCGGGTTACCTCAAATATACCATTAGGATTTCAAAGTGTATGCATATGAGCAAGAATGCACATATTTGAAGTTGATTAGAGAGTGCTATAAACAATGAGAACTCAAAATAAAAGTAGTACAAAAAAAGTAATACTAGAGTTCACCTTCTTTGTAACCATTTTTGTTACATGATTGGCATGTCAAATATATATTGAATGGAGTTTGATATAAAATCTTATAAATTACAAACGCCATTCAACACGGTGTTTCACACCCCTCATGTATACTTGACACATAAATAAACATAAATAATAATAAAAAAAATAGATAAGCCTTCCTCACCCATAATTAATTACGAGTAATAAATCATTCAGTCACATCATACAGTTGGGTTTGGGTGTGTACTTTACGCCTTAATCTGCCATTTTTTATAGAGAGGCAGAAAGAGGCATTGAAAAGATTCAGTTTCATATTGATTAGACCCTCCGAGTAGGAAATCATTTCTATCTATGAGGAATCATAAGCTCCCGCACCCCCACATAAAAAAAGGTAAAGTGAGAGGCAATCATGAGCAAGTCAATAATGTGATTAATATATTCTTTATCTACAGAAATCCACATAACTTTAAAGAACCCGTGCAAAACCATAGAGATAATATAACATACTTAAGAGGCATGTATTCTTAATTTATTGAAGGGCCGTTTTAACTTTTGGTCACCTTTTTTTTATTCCTTTTTTTTTATTCCATCTGACCCTAATTCCTTTCAATTTTCATCAAAAATTCTGAAGCAATATATATTATATTTATGTATAGACTTTTTTGAATTCTTTAAATTAGGAGCAACTATGCGAAATAAATTTTATAAAATAGTATAAATAATAGATTTTTTTTTTCGATATAAGCATTTTAGGGAACTTAAGAAAATTAACTCAAAATAAAAAAATTTACTATTTAAAAAACAAGCGGTTAACATAAATTACAAAAATCAACTCATAATGAAAGACAGTTTTAACTGTTTATTATTATTTTTAAACAAACTAGAAAGAATTTTCTTTTAAATGCCTTAACTTTTTATATATAATTTGTTTTAATGACTTTTAGAATTTTTTTATTTAAAGAAAACATTTTAAAAATTTATCCTTTTATTAAAAAAGATTTTTTAATAGGTAAAACTGTTTTTAACAGTTTTTTTTTGGGAATATTTTTTTTTCTTTTCTAAAACATATTTTTTCTTTAAGAAAATTGTGAATCAGAAAAAAGTTAAAATGATCTTCTAATTTAAAATGGTTATTTATTTAATTTTTTAAAAATGTTAAAGCGCTTTTTATTTTTTTATCGAAACATTTTACTATTTTAAAATGGTCTTTAATATTTTTGAAGAGTTTTTATTTTATTTTCAAATACTTAAACTATTTTTTTTAAAGTTTTTCCTAAAACAATTATAACATTTTTTATATAAAAAAAGGTACAACACTTTTTATTATTTCAAATAGTTAAGAGACCAATTTTTATTGTTTAAAAAAGTTATTTAAAATATTTCAGAAAAATTATCTTTAAGAAAACATTTAACCTCTCTCCCTCTCTGTGAGTGTATGTGTCCGTGTATGTGTGTGTGTGTGTGTATCCAACATACCAAAAAAAGGAATATTTTTTGAAAATTGTAGAAGAAATTATTTTGAGTTCAGCTATTGGTACGGTATTTAAACCTTTCAAGGATCGTACATAAAAAAATCAAGTGAAAATGAATTGGTTTGCAATTTTAAAAGAATCAATCAATTATATGTTTAAAAGTGACATAAAAACTGACATCCATTTGACTGTTTTTTTTTAAAATAGCAAACAAATTTATTTTGAGTTGATTTTTTTTTGTGGGTACGTTGAAATGTTTAAATACTGTATAAAAAAACTCAGCTTGAAATAAATTTTCTTACTATTGTTAAAAAATGTACCATTTCTTTGGCATGTTGTTTAGGGTATGTGGACCCTCTAACATACCTTAAACAACATAATTCATTTTGATCGTTTTTTAAAAATAGCAAACAAATTCATTTTGAGCTCATTTTTTTGTAGACTCGTTGAATTGTTTAAATACCATACAAAAAAACTTAGCTGGAAATAATTTTCTTTACTATTTTAAAAAATGTCGCTTTTTTTGGTATATTATTTAAGGTATGCAGGGGATCCCCTCTTTATACACACACACACACACACACACACACACACACACATCGAAGAAGGGTTTCAAGAAGAAAAAAACATAATGATTAATGGTTTTACGGTAAAATGTGGTTCATAGCGAATAAATGTGGAGATATATTGGATAGTTTAGGCTTAAAAATAAGTTGATTAACGGTCAACATATCAAATCTGTTAAAATAGCGGTTAAACATCAAAAAGTGAAAATAATTGGGGTTTGACTAATTAACAAATAATTAATGGGTATTAGCCCCTAAAAATAGGGTTTCTTTGAATGAAAATTACTTTATGCAAAAGCACACTACATTGGAGCATTACAATTATAAAAATCACCTTTCACATCCAGAAATCCCTTACAATTTTTTTTTGAAGAAAATTCAATTCTCATTAATTAAAAAACAAGAAAGAAAAAGTGGATGACATAACATGTGTAATAAAGATACAACACAAAAATCCTCAAAAAAGAGGCACGACAAAAGTAACAATGTTGATAAAAAAAATTAGTCAGCTGACGTGGATCAATTATATGAAGACACACGTCATCCAACATGGCACGAACTCAGCGTACCGAGCTACCTAGTGTACCGAGCTACTCAGCGTACCGAGATACTAAGCATACCGAGCAACTCATGGGGAATGCCAAATGACCAGACATATTCAATGTTTATTGTATTATAGTTATTCCTTACCATGTACAAATGTAAGCGCCTATTCGATAAAGGCTCACTATCTATTCATATTGACAGCCCAAGGGCTATAAATATATTGTAATACCCTCTTGGCAGGGCAGGTGAGAGTACTTAAAACCAAGGCAAGACACCCAGTAGTACAAACAAGTGGACGTAGGCCATTTCCTAAAGGCTGAGCCACGTTAAAAATCTCGTGTCTTATTTCTTTACTCATTTTTATCTGTGATTAATTAATTAGATCAAATCTAGTTTTTTACATCAACAGATTGGCGTCGTCTGTAAAAAACGACTATACATAGCATTTTTCGCCAAAAATTCATCACCAATGGCTGATATCCCAGAATCCAGTAATAGGAATAATGAAGGGAATCCTCCCAATCCTTCTGCACCCCGAAATGCGAACGATTTGACAGGAATCTTAATTTGTCTGGCCAAGGGGCAAGAAGCTATGCAATAAACTATGCGACAGTTAGCTTATACCTTTCAAAATGGAGTATCTGCCCACACAGGCCAAAGAAGCATCCAGAGAAGCATGCATCCGCCATCTTCGCGACACACTGAACCACGATTTGTATCACGATCCAGGCATACTGAATTCAATTATTTCGGGAATTCAAGAGATCCATCCGTTCGCCCCGCTGTAACTTCCCTTATAAGAATTTTGGATTCTCAGGAAGATATCACTCTAACGCTAGAGAGACTAAGTGCACTGGAAAGGTTGAGAAGAGCCTCTCCCTTCGACCGTTTGGGCCCCAGGGGGAACATAAATCCTCCTTATGGTGACAATTATTATTCAACACAAAGAAATAAGAGAAGCCCAATCACCAAGCAAAATAAGGAATACAAAATGCCAATCACACAACAAAAGATGTACGTGGTTCACCAAAGGTGCCTATGTCCACGGTGTTGCAGTCAGTATTATTTCTATATACTCCGGAGAGTGATTACAGAGAATACAATGTGTCCTTTGCCCCGGACCTAGGGTTTGTTATATACATGTTCATTTCAGGGAGTGGGGGTATTGGACTCCCCCACGTTTTCCATCTTCTCATAGAACCCCTCTTAATGGGAACATGGGAGGAGACTAAATCATAATCGGTTAAGATATGGGGGGTCTGAACTTTGGGCCACTACAATTGGGCTACTCGTCCAGGCCCATTATTCTATTTTCGGGTACCCACAATTGCCCCTAAGTTTGTTGGGCCATACTTTGGGCTCAATAAATTTAAATGATTTGTCATAATGGCTTATTTGTACACCATGCAACTCTTCCCAAGGTTCAAGGATGTTTAGGAGGCACTTTCTTCGTGGTCTGTGCATTATGATTAGTAGCACTCAAAAGCTATCCAGAGCAGCCATTTCTCGACCGTCTTTTTAACCTTCTCAGTACTCTCCCATTTTCTGTGAGCTCTAGCGATTCACGTTTTCTTCTCCCGATCTCCATTCTTATTTCCTTCGATCTTCCTTATCATTTAGGCTCGTGATTCTTCATCGTTCGAGTCGAACTTTCATCTTGTAAGTTTCCTGTGCCTTCTCTCTGTATTTTGAATTTGTAGTTTTTTAGGGTTTCCCAATGGCAAAGATCGGTAATAGGTCAGTGTCTAAGTTTAGGAAGTTTTATAATATCCCAGAGTGGGTATAGATTGAGTGTGTCCCTCCCCCTAGAAATGTTAGAGAGATAGAGGGTGCCCATTGGATCCATGTCTTGCTGCTTTCCCAAGCGGGACTTACTTTTCCTCCCAACAACCTATTCTTGCACTTCTTTGGTTATTTCAACATTATTCCTGCACAGTGTTCGCCCAATGTGTGGAAGATAATCAATGGTGTCCATAGAATAAATCAACTCTATGGCACCAAGTTAGGTCTCGTCGAAGTCTTCTTTTGTTATTATTTTTCTCGAACTAGTTCTGGTGTTCTCTATCTCAAAGCCAGGAATCCTGACAGGGTATTGGTAGTAAACCTACCTGATTCCCATAAGGACTATTGGCAAGATGGATTCCTTGCTAGAAATTGGCAGTTTTTCCCCCAGAATGAGGGGTCGAGGTCTGATAGGTTCTCTGTTCCTTTTTATGGGGAAGAATATGTAGGTAGTCTCTGCTCTGTTCTTTCAATTTCTTTATTGATTTATGATCTTTCTAACTCTTCTCTGTTTCCTTTTCAGCGAGGTTGAAGAACTTGGAACCTGCTCTCAGTGAGGTTCGTCTCTCTGAGTTGGTCAAAGCTTGGAACATTAGGGAGCCCTTAGTTGACGACGAGCACCCCCGGTCTGTAGCCTTCTTGCTTGAGTACAAGAATATTGGCTCTAGTTTTATAGCGAGGATGGTAGATAGCATTCCTGAGTTTGATACCTACGAAGAAGCTGATGCTGATCCCATCCAGTTAGACGAGGAGGAGAGTAGTTATGATAGTGACGTCAGAGGCGGTGCTGAAGGCAATTTTGGTAAGGGGAGCTCCAGTGGTGATAGTTCTTCTGACTCGAAAGAGGTTTCTGAAGCCCGAGACTCTTCGAGTACGTCTAGTAGCTCTAGCGAAGAAATAGTTCCTCCAAGGAAGAATCTGATCCGAGATGACGATGATGATGACCATGTGCTTCTTAAGGTCGAAGAAGCAAAAGTCCAGTACTGGGGCTATGGCTACTGTCTCTAGGGTTACTGCTCAGGAGCAGAAGAGGAAGAGGAAAGAAGAAAAATAGGTGAGAGAGAGAGAGAGAGAGAGAGGAAGAAGTAAGAGGAAAGAAAGAAAATAAAAGAGAAGAAAAGGATGGAAGAGAAGAAGAGAATGGAGAAGGAGAAGGAAGAAGAGAGGAGGAAAATGGAATCGAGGTCGAAGGCAGGTCAGGCCTTAGTCCCTGTGTCCGCATTGCCCGAGAGGGCCTCAGTGGCCATTTCTCCTCAACTGGCCCCTGCGCTGCTCGAGAGGGCAGCCCTTCCTGCTGAGCGTCAAAGGGCGACATGGACTGACCAGTTAGCTCTGCAGGTGAGCCAGAGGCCAGCCTTGGTAAGTTTATTTCTCTCTTTCAATGTCTCCTAATTTCTATTTGTTTCCCTTTTCTAATATATCTTCTTCTTCTCGCAGTTTGTGACTGACTTCGTCATGCTTTATCGTTCTCGCAATGAGCTGGTGAAGAAAAATGTCGAGCTGGAGCAGCAGAATGCTGCCTTGAAAGTGAGGGGCACTCAACTGGAGGCTGATCTGAAGACTGCTGACGCTGCCCGAGCTTATTTTGACTTGGCCCTCGTTAATTCCAATCGAGAGAGGGATGCGGCGGTTAAAGAGCTGAGCGAGCTGAGGCAGACCTATGATCTGGTCTGCTCGAGAAAGTTGTCCATTGTAGAGGAGAATAGGGTGTTGACCGAGCAGCTGAAAGAAAAGGATTCTCAGGCAGCTACTATCAAGGAGGATTCTTATAACTCCAGATGGGCTGCTATATATGAAGATGTCGAGGTTCAGATGGGCTACATCAGTCGTCTAAACTTCAAGAAAGGTTGGAATAAGGCCCTCATAGCCACTGGTGTCGATGTTGACTCTCCTTTATTCAACGAGCACGACCCGATCCCGAAGCCAACTGTGGATGAAGAAGCCCCTGCCCCAGCCATCGAAGGTGTTGATCCTGCCTCCCAGATAATTCCTGTCGAGGTTCTCCCTGCTCAGGCGACAGAGGTTATCCCTGCTGAGGGGGGTGCCTCTACTGTCGCTGACAAGGGGAAGCAGCCAGCTACATCTGGGAAGCCTGAGGTTGCTAGTTAATTTATTTCTAGGGTTACTTGTGGATCTTCGCTTATAATTTTCATTTTTGTTGCTCGATGTACTTTGACCCTTATTAATGAAATGAAGAGGTTTCTTCTACCTAGTGTACTGATTTATTTTTCTTTTCATTTCCTTTTTTATTGCTTGTAGTCGATTGATGTTGATGATTATATACCAGCCACTTCTCAATTGGAAAGGATGCTTGGACCTGATGTGAGCTCTGAAGTTCATCATACCTTTGTGAGAATTTGCAAATCACTGCGACTAAGGAATAAACGTTTCATAGAGCAGACTAAGCTTGTTGTCAAACTAAAGGACAGGCTCCAAGAGATGGAGGAACTTGGCGCCTCAGTCCAAGAGGAGGTGAATACACTGAGAGCGAAGCTTCTATATGCTTCAGAGATCAACCAGGTTGGGGATATTCTTCAGCAGGAGAACGAAGCTTTGAGGAGAGAGGTCTCGCGACTTAGGGAGCATGCGCCGAGCACCGCTCCTACAGTATTGCGAGGTTCTTCCTCGTCAAGAGCTGGAACTGGCCCGAGCGACGTTCCTCCTGTGTTGTGAGGCTCTACTCCTCTAACCGTTCTGCGAGCTGGCAGGAATACTAGGAGTTCAGCTACGGAAATGGAAGAGCTTCGTGGTGATGTCCAACGAGCATATGTGATTGCTGCTGGGCTTCAGAGGGACGTCACCCGGTTGAGGCACTTGTTTAATAAAGGACCTCTATGAGTGTGGGCCGATCATTACGATCAGGGTTGGATAGATGCTCCAACGAGGCTGATAGAGTTCAAAGAGCTCGCCTTCATCAGGGGGTGGTTGAGGGCCCTGAGAGAGCTGCAAGTTCCGAGGAACTCAATGCTCTGGTATCGACATGAAACATCTCCTTCCACTCGAATGTCTAACCCCTTCCGGAGAGATGATCAGTGGATACCCATTGCTGCCATCCCTCGGCAGCTATTGGAGTCGGATGCGAATGAAGTCGAGGAAGAGTGAGTTCCCCCTCCCGATGATGGTCGAAGAGCTAGAGTGGTTGATTATCTTGCTCAAAGACCTCACCCTCACTAATATTCTCTTAGTAACTCTATGTACTTTGTATTGAAGTGATGTAAAGTCGATGTTTTGGGCGAGCTCGCCGATTAAATATGTATTGTATTTGCTGTAAATGTGATGAATTAATATAAAATTTATGTTTTGGGCAAATTTGCCGACTAAACAAGTGTCTTATATTTTTCCACATCGTTGCTCAAAAAATCTTGAGCCTATCTTGGCTGACTAGATTTGTATGTTTGCATTATCAAGTAAGTGTCCCTCTAGTCCAGTATGCCAACGAGATACCATTCTGCCCCACTTTACCTTTTAGGTTGTGTCGTCACACTCCCTTAGGCCTAAGTGTGGCAATTGGCGAGGACACACCTGGTGTTGGATTTTTCATCCGATCAGAATTTTATCATCCAAACATTGTTTGGTAGCCAATTTTGAACTGGCCTTACTGCCAAAGGATCCCTTGTAGGACTTCGTATATTGCCAGGGGCAATGCTAGGTGGTTTTTCGTGTCTTATAATGAAAACCTGAGGAGGGTGATTTCCCTGCTATGGCATAATGATTAATGTGCCTGTCACTTGGAAAGGGTGTGTGAGTTATAAAGTCCATATACTAGTTAACTGACACTTCGTAGAATGCAACTGCTAAACAACTTTTATTAATGAGTTTCAGTTTCATAAGTATAATGCAAAAGAAGAATCTAGAAATAGAATTTCTTGAGATTGGCCGCATTCCATTCTCGGGGTATCTCTCTGCCCTCCAGCGTTTCCAAGTGATAAGCTCCTTGCAGATCGTCTCCATATCTTAAATGGTCCTTCCCAGTTTGGCCCCAACTTGCCGTCTGATGGACTTACTGTGCTCCCCAGGACTTTCCTTAGGACGTAGTCTCCAACTTGGAATGCCCTTGGATTGACCTTCTTATTATAGTGCCTTGCGAGCTGTTGCTGATAGTTTTCTAGTTTCACTAGGGCCAGCTCGCGGCGTTCATCGGCTAGGTCAAGCCCGACGAGCAATGCTGCATCATTATTGCCCTGATCGACAAGGCTGGACCTCATCGTTGGCAATACCGCTTCCAAGGGGATGAATACTTCCATTCCATACGTCAATGAGAATGGGGTCTCCCCTGTCGCTCATCGCGGAGTAGTACAGTAAGCCCATAGAATATGTGGTAGCTCATTTGTCCATGCGCCTTTGGCTCGCTCTAGTCATTTCTTTATTCCGCCGATCACTATTTTGTTGGAAGCATCGGCTTGGTCATTGCTCTGAGGATAGGCCACCGAGCTGAAATGGTGTCTGATTCCATGTTCGTCACAAAAATTCTTAAAGGAGCCGCTTTTGAACTGCGTTCCATTGTCGGTGATGATGGTTCTAGGGATGCCAAAATGGGTGATTATGTTTTTCCATATGAATCTTATCATATCTGCATCTCGGATGTTCGCCAGGGGTTCTGCCTCGATCCATTTGGTGAAGTAGTCAGTTGCGACCAACATATACTTGCGATTGTCGGTGGCGGTAAGAAGTGGTCCCACGATGTCCATTCCCCTGTAATAACCCGCGTAATTTTGGGCTATTTTAATTATTTTTTGGAAAATGGAGGAAAATAAAGTTTTAGATAAAATTATTTTTATTGCTCAAATATGTTGGTTATTATTTTTAAAGGCGATAATTTCAAATGGTTTCGAAAACGGAGTTAAAACGGATTTTAAAATGATTTTTAAATGTTTTTAACTCTTGGAGTTGTTTTGACTTCCAACTCTTCATTTCTTTGCCTTATTTAAAGGATTCTTTTGGATTCCAACTTTTCATTTCTTTGCATTATAAAAGGAAGTCATGGGCAAGCCTTTTAACATACTTTTGGCACAAATTTTGGCAGCAAATATATTTTATATTCCTTTTCTTTTTAATTATACTTTGGCCCTTGAGATTTGTGAGTTCCAACCTTAGATTAGAGGTGTTCTTGGGTCTATTTTGTTGGAGGTTCTTGGAGCAGATTTTGTAGATCTTTTGTTGATCTTGAGGATGTGGTCGTTGGTTTCTCATCATGGTTTGAGGTATGGGGTTTTACACAATATGCTCTTTAAATCTCGCGAGTGTCATTCCCTTTGAATTCTTGTTTAATTGAACTCATATTTGAATTAAGAAATTCATTGAAATCTGGAAAATAATTGTTGAAATTATTTGATTCATGTGGTATCATTATATTGTTGATGAGCACGTTGTCATGAGATTTTAATATGGCACGGATGTTGGGCACCCGCCAAAATTCCTGTTTCTCGGGCTATGACTTGATAAAACATATGCGAATGGGGTGAGACCTGGTGACCCAGTTAAAGTGTTGTTGAGAAATTATATTGATAAATGCTTTGAGATTTACATTTTGATTTGGATATTCGTACTCGTGTTGTTACGTTTTATTCATCGCTAATATATATTTGTTGAGCATCTTTCCTGTCGTATTTTGTACTTCCCCATATTTTCTTTTAGTGGCAGGTTAGCGCGGATTTTGGGGCGCTATGGAGATTGATTTTAGCGAGGATTGTTTGGGAAAGATTTGTATTATTTTGATGTATAGAGCTTTGGATATTTGTATTTTATTTTCGAGTTAGTTGTTTTAATTTTAATTCGAGAGACTTGTTGTAATTGAAGAGATTTGAGATTAGTGGATTCCTATTATTGTATTGTGGTACTTAGATGCTCTATACCTTGTCACTTGTGGATTTGGATTTATTTCATCGCATTAGCGCTCCGTTCGCTCTCCCCGGGCGGGCGGGGTGTTACATCCCCATTGGGCGAATGGCCATGGGTTGGACAGTGATTTTAGGTCGCTAGCAGGTTGGTGGACCATAGGAGCATGAAGTTGGCATTTCCGGCATCTGCGAGCATACATCGTAGAGTCCTTTTGCATATATGGCCACTAATAGCCTTCCTTCATTGCTCGGAAAGCCAGAGACCTTCCTCCAATATGGCTTCCACAGATTCCCTCGTGAAGCTCATGTAGAACTTTCTCGACATCCCCTGGGTGAACGCATTGAAGGTAGGGACCATAAAAGGATCTCTTATATAGCTTGCCCTCGGGAGATAAGTGAAAGCGAACAACTTTGACTCTTATCTGGTGAGCGATCTTCTTGTCATCTGGGAGCATTCTATCCTTCAAATAGTCCCTTAGGGGGTCTATGGTGATAACTCCACTTGGAGCACCTGCTCCACGCCTGGCGGATTGCTATTAAGGTCAATGCTCGGATGAGCAAGGAAACCGATGGGGATTGTTCTTTTTAAGTCGGAGTCGATTGCTGAGCTCAGAGCTGCTAGAGCGTCAGTATGGCTGTTCTGTCCCCTGCGAAACTATTGGACATTGACTTTTTCGAAGCTAGCCATTAGGCTTTTTGCTAAGGCGAGGTAAGCTGCCATTCTTTCATCTTTCGCATTGTAGTCTCCACTTATCTGATTGGAGACCAATTATGAATCGCCAAACACATGTAAGCATTTTCCTCCCAAAGTGTGTGCATCTGGAGGCCGGCTATTAAAGCCTCATATTCTGCTTCGTTGTTGGAGGCTGCAAATCCAAGCCTGATACCCTATTCGAGGATTGTATTCTCCGGGGTGATGAGGACAATGCCTACTCCTGCCCCCTTTGAGTGGGAGGCTCCATCAACAAATAATTTCCAGACTCCCTCCGTTGCGTGGTTCTCTCCTTGTTTCCCTGGTTGGGGTTGGTCGAGGGGCTGTTAGCATGTGATTTCGGCTATGAAATCGGCAAGGACCTTCCCCTTGATTATGTTCCTTGGTTGAAATTGGATATCAAATCGTCCGAGCTCGACTAACCATTTAGACAGTCTGCCTGACAAATCCACGTTCCTTAGGATTACTGTAAGGGGGTGCGACGTAAGGACGATGATAGTGTGGGCTTCGAAGTAGTGCTTCACTTCAGCTTTCTTGAAGCTACTACTAGTGAAAAGGCGAGCTTCTCCAGTGGTAGGTACCGTTGCTCAGCGTCTAGTAAAGTCTTGCTCGTGTAATAAATGGGGTGATGGATCCCTGAAATTTCGCACATCAATGCATAGCTGACAGTGTGGTTGGAAACGGAGAGGTATAAGTACAAGGAATCTGTTTCCTGTGGTATGACGAGCAGTGGTGGGGATCTAAGGTAAACCTTGAGCTCATCCAGTGCCTGCGAGTAATCCGGGTTCCATTCTACCGTTTTGTTTCCCTTTAGAAGCTGGAAGAAAGGCTTGTACTTCTCGGAGGACTTAGAGATAAAGCGGTTTAAGGCAGCGAGCATACCAGTGGGCTTCTGTATGTCTCGGATAGTTCGAGGAGGTTGTACCCTGTTTATTGAATCGATCTGGTCTGGGTTAGCCTTGATACCTCTTTTACTGACCAAGTATCCAAGAAATTTTCCTGACTGGACACCGAAAGAACACTTGCTCGCGTTAAGTTTAATTCGGTACTTCCTAAGGATTTCGAAGGTGCTTGACAGGTCTGAGAGGTGGTCTTCCTTCTTCTTGCTTTTAACGAGCATATCATCGATGTAGAGCTCCATGGTGTCTCCCATCTGGTCTTTGAACATCTTGGTGATCAGTCGCTGGTAGGTCGCCCCTGTGTTTTTTAGCCCGAAGGGCATGACCTTGTAGCAGTATAGCCTAACTGTGGGGATGAATGATGTTTTATCCCGGTCTGGGGTATAAAGAGGGATCTGATGATATCCTGAGTATGCGTCCAGAAAACTCATTCTCTCGTGAGCTGCAGGGGCGTCTACCAGTTGATCAATTTTTTTGGGGGGGAAGCTATCTTTAGGGAACGCTCTATTGAGGTCGGTGAAGTCGATGCAAACTCTCCACTTCCCATTATTTTTTGGAACTACCACTGGGTTGAATAACCATTTGGGAAATTGTACCTCCCGTATGGATCCTGCATACAACAGTTTTTCCACTTCTTTTTCTACGGCTTTTTCCTTCTCGGGTGCAGTTTGCCGTGCCTTCTACGCGATTGGTTTGAAGGTGGGATCGACGTGCAGCTGATGACAAACCATACTAGGATAAATTCCAGGCAGCTCGTATGGCTCCCATGCAAAGACGTCTATGTTGTTCCTTAGGAGGGTCGTCAATTCTTTCTTCTCCTGATATGTGAGAGAAGCTCCAATCAAGAAGACCCTGCTGTCATCACCATCTCCAGTTTTGATTTCCTCCAGATCCTTGAAGACACGTTCAGAGGGGAGGAGCTTGGTCTCCTCTACACCGGGCCTTCCGTATTTTAATTACTATTTCGAAGGTATCAGACCTCCTTGTTCTTCAACTTTTTCGCTGGACTTGTCGACCTTCTTCTCTAGTTTTGGGTGGATGGATGCTATGAAGCACCTTCTTGCCATCGCTTGATCACCACGGATCTCCATTACTCCTCGCTCGGTCACATATTTGATCTTCTGATGGTAGGTCGAGGAGACTGCCTTCATCGTGTGAAACCATCCTCTGAGCCTAGTATGGCGAGTCTATGTCGACCACCAGAAACTCGATCATTTTAGAAACATGTCCTGCCCTTACTAGAAACATGATCTTTCCCAAGGGCATAGTCACTTTCCCAGCAAAGCCAAACCAAAGGGACAGTAGCTTCCTTTAGGTTGGCGATGCCTAACTTCAATTTCTGAATAGGTCGAGGTACATTAACTCAGACGAGCTTCCTTGGGCAACGAGTAGCTTATCGACGTCATAGTTAGCTATTCCGAGGGTGATGATCAGAGCATCATGATGTGGGGTTCTCACTCCCACCAGATCTTCTTCTGTAAACACGATATGCTTGCTATAGTCGACGTCATCTGCTCGCCGATATTTTCCTAACAGCGTCTTTACTGGATCGATCTGAAAAACTTGCATTACCGCCGTAAGCTTTTTCACTTCCATTCAAGCTACCTGTTTTATGTCAGATGCCCCATGATATACTGCAAATTCATGGTTGGCATCATCTTCGAGTACGTTATCGGGTCTTGCTTCCCGATGGGCAGCAACTTTTTCTGCCTTCTTTTCTCTGAATTCATTCAGGTGCCTGGACTGAGCCAGCTCTTCTAGGTGGGACTTAAGAGCCTTGTAATGCTCGGTTTTATGTCCTCCTTCTTTGTGAAAATCGCACCTCATCACGTTGTTTCTCTTCGAGGGATCTCCCCCATTTTTCTGGGCTACTTGATAAATGGTTCGTCTTTGATTTTCATGAGAATTTTGTAAATTGGTTCTCTGAAAACGGTATTAACCGCCTGAAATGCTTTCGAAAAATCATTGTTGCCTCTGTTCTTGTAGCCATTCTTGCCCCCATTCTTTCCTCCTTTATTCTGGTTCTCATCATTGTCACTACCCTTAGTAGCGAGCTTAGCTCGACCGTTTTCTCCTGTGCTGAGGCGGGTTACATCTTCCACCTTAGCATATTTCTCGATGCGGGCCATTAGGTCGTCGATGGTCATGGCTTCTTTCTTCATCAAGGACTGGTACAGAAGGGAAGAGCTGGGTAGCCTAATTTTGAAAGAGGCCACTGCCACTTGCTCCGAGCAGTCCTCGACCTCTTTGAATAACTCCCAGTACCTCTTCATGTAGTCTCGGAGGGTCTCTTGAGGCATTTTTTTCATGGTTAGCAAAGCATCCATCCTTTTGGTATGGGAGCTACTTGTAATGAATCAAGCAGTAAAGAGCTCGACCGGGGACTTGAAACTGCTGATGGACCGGTGGGGGAGCCTTTCGAACCATTTCTGCGCCACGTCATACAGGCTCGAGGGAAAAATCTAGCACATTAGCGCGTCTCGATGGTTCCATAGGGTCATGGACTATCGGTACTACCTGACGTGATCAATGGGATCAGTCTTACCGTCATAAATTTTGAACCTTGGAATAGCAAACTTCTTAGGGGCTTCCTCTTCTTCTATTTCCCTCGAGAAAGGTGATTTTATATGAGTTTTGAGAGCTCGCCTAGCGAGTTCTTGGGTCGATTTGGTACCGTGTTGCGCAGGGTGTTGGTCCATCTCCCTTCAGAACAGACTTCGTATGTTTTCATTACTGCGATCCGGGCTCCTGTGATTGCGAGCTAGTCGCAGTTTCTCTAGCAGGTCGTCCTCTGACTCGTTTTCCTCAACTTTTTGGGACTCGCGCCTGGGAATCCTTCCTCGGCTGCGAGACTTGCTCGCCTTAGGGCTAGGAGTGCGGTATGGACGTCTCTTGGTACCTTGATGGAGTTCTCTCTCTATTCTTTCTAATCTTCTTTTGAGGCGAGCATTCTCAGCTTCGTGCCTGCGAGAAGACTCCCTCTACTCATGGAGCCTCGCCTCATATGTATCAATCGGCTTGGATATCTGTGTGGACCTCGCTGCTCCTTGGCTTTCTTCTGAGGCTGGCCTTTCTAGGCGAGCTCTCTGATCTACGAGGAGCAGGAGGTTCTTAGATATCTCCTACCTGGGGAGCATTACTACTGTGACCAGATATTTCGAACTCTTTTCTTGGTGTGGGCTTTCTTAGGGAAGATAAATGTTCCCACAGACGGTGCCAATTGTGGTGACAATTATTATTCAACACAAAGAAATAAGAGAAGCCCAATCACCAAGCAAAATAAGGAATACAAAATGCCAATCACACAACAAAAGATGTACGTAGTTCACCAAAGGTGTCTACGTCCACGGTGTTGTAGTCAATATTACTTCTATATACTCCGGAGAGTGATTACAGAGAATACAATGTGTCCTTTGCCCCGGACCTAGGGTTTGTTATATACATGTTCATTTCAGGGAGTGGGGGTGTTGGACTCCCCCACGTTTTCCATTTTCTCCTAGAACCCCTCTTAATGGGAACATTAGATGAGACTAAATCATAATCGGTTAAGATATGGGGGGTCTGGACTTTGGGCCGCTACAATTGGGCTACTCGTCCAGGCCCATCATTCTATTTTCGGGTACCCACACTCCTCGACTTGCATCGAGAAATTCTCAATGACCAAATTATTTAAGGGAAGGCCCAGCCCAATCACATCCAAACCCGAGACCCGCAGCTCGAATTGAAAGACCCCAAGAAGAAAATTCCGCCCGATTTGTTGCTTGGGAAAATACTAATAAGTCAGGGGTTGGAAATGATGCATGGAAAGGATCTATTCAGAGGTTGGAAGACAGGTTAGGAGAGATGGCCAAGGCCAAGAACCCTCTCTAAAGAACCTTTATTAAATGATCCCCATTTGTATAGGCAATTATGGATTTTCCCACACCAGTAAAGTTCAAGGCCCCTATGGTCACACCAAAGTATGATGAAACACAAATTATGTCCTTCACATAGAGCAAAACTAGGTTGCGACAGATATTTATACGGTCCGAGATGAAATGAGTTATAGTGCATTCTCAGGGACCATTACCGAATCTGCTCAGATATGGTACAACAGCCTTTCTCGGGAGCAGATTGCAACCTTCCATCAACTAGAAGAGCTCTTTCTAGGTAATTTCTATTTTGGTGCAAAGCCAGTTAAAAGGGTAGCCCATCTATTGAGCGTTATGCAAAAAGAAGGTGAAAGTACCAGAGATTACATCACTCGTTTCAATAATGAGAAACTAGAGGTCATAGACTATGAGGAGAAGATAGCCATCACAACTCTCATAAGTGGTCTTTTGCCATATAAATTGTATTATACCTTGGCTAAGGATCCCTCGAAATCCATGGCGGAATTAATGGCTAAAGAAGCAAAAATTATGAATCCCGAGGAGGCTATGGCTGCGAAGAAAAATGCTGAGGCAAAAGTGCAGAATAAAGATGCGGGTAAATCAAAGAAGAAAGATAACAAGAATAATAGTGGAAGCAAGAGGTCAAAGGTCAAGGAAACATTAGATCATTTGAGGAAGTATAGTAACTGATATACCCATATATACCCTCGGCCAGGCCGAGGGCTCCCTGCACCTGGACGGGGCCAGGATGACGTCTTAACCAATATCAGACGACCCTCCAAGGGGCCGACCCCTCATCAGGCCCAGATGACCCTTCAAGGGGCCGACCCCTCATCAGGCCCAGACGACCCTTCAAGGAGCCGAACCCCTCATCATGGTCCAGACGACCCTCCGATGGTACGATAATACGAGTCCCAGATTAGACCAGACTCACTACCAGAAGGAACTTTGCCCTCGACCTCATATCATAGGCCGAGGGTGACATCATCACAATGCGTGATTTGGGAGATGCGTGGAACAGTGCGCGTGAGGCTCACATGGCACGTGGAAGATCGTTATAACAATATCACCCCCTCACACGAGGGAATATTATGTCATCATTAACCACAGGTGGCATCTACAGGTGTCAACAGGGGATTGGCTAGATCATCATTCACATGCACCATGTATGCTTGGGGGGTACACTACACCCCCCAAGACCTATATATACTTGTCACCTACAATACTACAAAGGCATCAATAATGGTAACCCTAGTAAAAACTCTGCTTGTACACATAGTAGGGAGAGAAAGTGAGCTTATGTGCATTGTATCCAAGGCCATTAGTGCCCATACTTAGTGGATGACACACTCACAGTGGATGTAGGCCTAATTGGCTGAACCACTATACATCATTATCTTATTCCTCTTATACTCACCTCCTTCTATATACTTATACATATACATCTCTATGGCTGCCATGGTTATTACTGTTTGAGCTCATCATCACTTATTTGGTGGTGCTGAATCTAAGCATCATCAGTTTGGCGCCGTTTATGGGAACGAGAAGATATCTCTTCCTTTGTACAGCTTGATCTCACCGAGCACTCTGGCGGTGAACTAGTTCTCCCCCCGTGGAGATGTTTCACCATTAAAAAAGACCCATTAAGGTTCTCAAGCTTACTAGTCTTCTTCAATTCAGCTCTTCATAACTCAAACACATGGCACCAGAGATGCCACCACCACCACCACTTCCTCCACCGAATAGTGGAGTAGGACCCAGTTCTAGTCAGTCGCCACCTCAGTCCGAGATGGATGATGTGACGACAACCTTGAAGTCTCTGGCAGCAAGCCAGCGGATCATGCAGGAGCAGTTCATAGCTCTAAGCTAGAACATACTAAGACCACCAGGGGTCTCACCTGAGGTGATTACTCCGATAGTGGATCCAGGGCAGCATGAGGCCAGGGGACCACCCCAGGCACCACGCAAAGACTTGCCACCCCCACTGCGGTGGAGGGATGTTGCTGAACCCCGACGTCTACACCTGGAAAATTAAGGAAACCCTTTCCCTGAGGATAGGTATGATGATCTGGAGGGAGAGGAGGCCCCCATAGAGTGCTGGGAGCCGTATGAGGTCTCCAACAATACTGTGCGACCTCTCCAGGAGAGCAGAGGGAAGTGTGGAAGGAAAAATCCTGACGATCACCCGAGGGGTTCTGCTTTTGATCGTCTGAGCAGGGGGTTGGCCTTTGAGAGGCTCGGCCCAGTAAATGACCTGCGGGAAAAATTATCCAGATCAAGGAGTGCTACAAGGTCCAGAAGGGAGGCAGAAGATGGTCGACCCCAAGGACGGTACAACGATCAAGGGGAAGTAAACAGCCGACACAGGCTTGCTACAGCAGAACCCTCCATCCACCTCAAAGAGGCGACGGGGGATAATATTGGCCAGGCCGACCCTATGAGGCCCTGGAATGACTCGATCCAGGGACTGGAGGATAAGATCGATGATATTTTGAAGAGCCGAGACCCTCTTCAGAGAGGATACTCCATAGGCTCACCCTTTATGGCGAATATAGTCAACTTCCCCACGCCATCCAATTTCAAGCCACCAGTGGTCACCCCAAAGTATGACGGGAGTACCAACCCTGTCCAACATATTGAGATGTACCAATCAGTGGCAGACATATACTCTATCTCAGATGAGATGAGGTGTCGTGCCTTCTCTGGCACACTGACTAGGGCTGCACATGTCTGGTATATGTCTCTTCAAAAAAACTCCATTGAATGCTTTAAGCAGCTGACATACCGGTTTATCCACAACTTTTGCTTTGGGGTGAGGCCATAGAAGAAGACCACACACCTGCTCTATGTTAAGAAGGGGAAGAACGAGAGTCTTAGAGGCTACATAGCCAGATTCAAGAAAGAAAAGTTAGAGTTGGAAGACTACGAGGAGAGCATAGCCATGACCGCCCTCATTGGAGGACTACAGAAGGGAAAGATGCTATGGAAGCTTGCTGAAGACCCTCTGAGGACGCTGGCTGAATTGCCGTCGATAGCAGGAAAGGTGATGAACGCCGAAAAGTTGATGGCCGTAAAATACGAAGATGAAAAAGGAGGCACTAGCGGGGGTAAGTACCATAAGAAGAACAAAGAGGGGAAGAAGAGGTGTATGGACGACAAGTTCGTTGATTACACCCCTCTAACGGTCAGCTGTGAACATATTCTCAATGAGATAAAGAGTGACCGATCCCTGAAGTGGCCTGAGATGTTGAGGGCAGCCCCCAGCAAGAGGAACAAGAATCTTTGGTGTGAATTTCACCAAGATCATGGCCATATCACCGACAAGTGCTTTGCTCTGAAGGATGAGATTGAAAAGATGCTGAAAGAAGGGAAGCTCAGGAAGTACGTTGATAAGAGTGCCTTCAAAAGGGGCCGAGGGGATGACCCCAGAAAGAAGCGGAGTGATGCATGTAGAGAAGGTCCTCTAAAAAGAGGGGACGACCCTTTTGATGATGAGGACGACCCCGACCTCCCTCCGAGAGATGACCACGGCCCTGTTAAGAGACTTAATATGATCTCTCTCAGTGTGGGGATGATCTCTGGGGGACTGTCAGGAGGAGGGTCAGAGGTCGCAGACAGGAAGGCCCATGTAGCTGAAGCCAAGGCAGTGACAAAAGCAGTACACTCAACCTCCCTAGAGGCAAAATCAAAAAAAAGAAAGAAGGTCGATATGGATACTCTGATAGTGGGGTTCTCAAGAACGGACTTCAACGGCCTCTTGGCCCCACATGATGACCCTCTTGTCATCACTACCAGGGTTCACGGATGCGAGGTGCCGAGGATCTTGGCAGATGGGGGTAGCTCTCCAGATGTGATATTTTGGCCATGCTTCAAAGCCCTTAGGTCTCAGCCATGCTAGACTCGTCCCATACCATCACCCATTGATTGGGTTCAGTGGGGAAAAGGTTCATCCCCTTGGAGTGTATGAGGCCGATGTGAGGATGGGGGATGAGTGGCCGAGATGGCTTACCAATAAGGTCAGCTTCTTTGTGATGGATGAACATGTCTTCTTCACCTACAACATTATACTGGGGCGAGTAGCCCTCAAGGGGTTTGAAGATGTGCCGTCTACGGTCCATCAGATGATTAAATTTCCAACCCCTTACGGGATGGGGGAAGTCCAGGGAGACCAGACGACAATGCAGAAATATTATTTTAACTCCGCCGAAGAAAGAGAGGCGCACAAGAAGGCAACAACCACTTACAATATTGATACCCTTGACCCCAGGGATGAGAATAAACTCAAGAAAGGAGAAATCGCAGAAGAGGTAGAATCCATCATCCTCAATGAGGATGAGCCGAAAAAAACCGTCCAAGTCGGCAAAGCTCTGAAGGTAGACATAAAAGAAGACCTCATCAAGCTGCTAAGGAGAAGACAGAGTGTCTTTGCATGGAGTCACACATATATGCTGGGGATCGACCCTGAAATTATGGGCCATAAGCTCAACGTGGTAGAGGGTGCAAAGCTAGTGAAGAAGAAGAGGAGAGTTTATTCTCGAGAGAAGTATGAGGTCATTAGGGATGAGGTCAAGAAGCTGGGAGATGCAGAGTTTATCAAGGAGGTCATCTATCCCGAATGGCTGTCAAATGCAGTCATTGTCCCAAAAGCCAACGAGAAGTGGAGGATGTGTGTAGACTTCAAAGACCTTAACAAGAAATTTCCCAAAGACAGCTTCCCTCTCCCCTGTATGATTAGATGGTAGATGATATACCCAGATATACCCTCCAACCGGACGACCCCTAAGGGGGCCGACCCTTCATCATGTTCCAGATGACCCCTCAGGGGCCGACCCTTCATCCAGTTCCAGACGACCCCTCAGGGGGCCGACTCTTCATCAAGGGCCAACCCTTCATCATGTTCCAGACGAACCCTTAGGGGGCCGACCCCTCATCAGGTTCCAGACGACCCCTCAGGGGGCCGACCCTTCATCAGGCTCCGGACGACCCTCCGAGGGTACGACAGTACGAGGCCAGAATTGGGCCAGACTCACTACTAAAAGGAACTTTTCCCTCAGCCTCGGCTCATTTACCGAGGGTGACATCATCACAACGCGTGGTTTGGGAGACGCGTGGAACAGTGCGCGTGAGGCTCACATGGCACATGGGAGACCGTTATAACAAAATCACACCCTCACGTGAGGGAATATTATGTCATCATTTGGCATCTACAGGTGTCAGCAGGGGATTGGCTAGATCATCATTCACATGCACCATGCATACTTGGGGGGGGGGGGGGTACACTACACCCCCAAGACCTATATATACTTGTCACCTACAACCCTATAGGGGAATGGATCGATAATTGTAACCCTAGCTAAAACTCTGCTTGTACACACAGCAGAGAGAGAAAGTGAGCTTATGTGCATTGTATCCAAGGCCATTAGTGCCCATACTTAGTGGATCACACACTGACAGTGGATGTAGGCCAAATTGGCTGAACCACTATACATCATTGTCTTATTTCCTCTTATACTCATCCCCTTATACATACTTATACACTTATACATCTCTATGGCTGCCATGGTTACTACTGTTTGAGCTCATTATCACTTATCCGGTGGTGCTAAATCTTAGCATCATCAGTTTGGAGCCATTTGTGGGAACGAGAAGACATCTCTTCCCTTGTACAGCTTGACATCACTGGGCACTCTGGTGGTGATCTAGCTCTCCCCCTGTGTGGAGACATTTCACCATTGAAAGAGACCCATTAAGGTTCTCAAGCTCACCAGTCCTTTTTTCCAGTTCAGCTGTTCACAGCTCAAACAAATGGCACCAGAGATGCCACCACCACCGCTTCCCCCACCGGATGATGGGGGGGACCCAGTTCCAGTCAGCCACCACCTCAGTCTGAGATGGAAGATGTGGCGTCAACCTTGAAGTCTCCGGAAGCAAGCCAGCGGATTATGCAGGAGCAGTTCACAGCTGTGAGCCAGAACATACTAAGACAACCAGGGGTCTCACCGGAGATGATTACTCCAGCAGCAGCTCCAGGACAACATGAGGCCAGGGGACCACCCCAGGTATCACGCAAAGACCTGCCACCTCCTCAGCGGCGTAGGGATGTTGCTGACCCCCGGCGTCTATGCCTGGGGAGGGAAGGAAACCCTTGCCCTGAAGACAGGTATGATGACCTGGAGGGAGAGGAGGCCCCCATAGAATGCTGGGAGCCGTATGAGGTCTCCAACAATACTGTACGACCCCTCCAGGAGAGCAGAGGGAAGTGCGGGAGACCAAATCCTGAAGATCGCCCAAGAGGCTCCGATTTTGATCGCTTGAGCTGGGGGTCAGCCTTTGAGAGGCTGGGCCCAGTAAATGACCCGCGGGAGAAATTGTCTAGATCAAGGAGTGCTGCGAAGTCCAGAAGGGAGGTAGCAGATGAACGACCCCTAGGGCGAGATGACGGTCAGGGGGAAGTAAACATCCAATGCAGGCCAGCAGTGGCAGGACCCTCCGTCCATCTCAAAGAGGTGGCAGGGGATAACATCGGCCAGGCCGATCCAACGAGGCCCTGGAATGACTCGATCCAGCAATTGGAGGATAAGATTGGCGACATACTGAAGATCCGTGACCCTCTTCAGAGGGGATACACCATAGGCTCACCCTTTGTGGCAAAGATAGTCAACTTCCCCACGCCATCAAAGTTCAAGACACCTGTGGTCACCCCAAGATATGACGGGAGCACCAACCCCGTCCACCACGTGGAGATGTATCAGTCAGCAGCAGACATATACTCTATCTCGGATGAGATGAGGTGTCGTTCCTTCTCTGGTACCCTGACTGGGGCTGCACATGTCTGGTACACGTCTCTCCCAAAAAACTCCATTGAAAACTTTAAGCAGTTGGCAGACCGGTTCATCCATAATTTCTGCTTCGGGATGAGGCCACAGAAGAAGACTAACCACCTGCTCTATGTTAAGCAGGGGAAGAATGAGAGTCTAAGAGACTACATAGCCAGATTTAACAAAGAGAAGTTGGAGGTGGAAGACTATGAGGATAACATAGCTATGACAGCCCTGATTGGAGGACTCCAAAAAGGGAAGCTGTTATGGAAGCTTGCTGAAGACCCCCCGAGGACGATGGCTGAATTACTAGCAACGGCAGGAAAGGTGATGAACACCGAAGAGGCGATGGCTGCAAAATACGAAGATGAAAAAGGAGGCACTAGTGGGGGTAAATACCCTAAGAGGAACAAAGAGGGGAAGAAGAGGTCTACAGACGATAAGTTCGTGGGTTACACCCCTGTAACGGTCAGCTGTGAACATATTCTCAATGAGATAAAGAGCAACCGGTCCCTGAAGTGGCCTGAGAAGTTGAGGGCAGCCCCCAACAAGAGGAATAAAAACATGTGGTGTGAGTTCCACCAAGACCACGGCCACGTGAAAGATAAATGCTTTTCTCTGAAAGATGAGATTGAGAGAATGCTGAAAGAAGGAAAGCTTAGAAAGTACTGTGACACCCCGCCTAATTAAATACCGGGCGATCACTCCTTTATTAAATTAAATCAAGGTAAACAGTTGGTTCATTCTCAGCATCACTGTCGCTAAAAATACATTTTTCCAATTTAACACCCTAAATAATTAAGCTACATGTCAAAACCATTTTTTTTATACATACAATCCAAATTTTAATTAACGAAAAAGATTTATTTATTTAAAGACCACATTTCTACAATTAAGAATCACACCACGATAAACCAAATAATATAATACATTCGCCAATCGAATGTCAACATATGAAACTAGAATCACAAATCCATACTGAATAAATACCATAGAACAATACTGGAAATAACTGAAATATAAATGTCCCAACAACAAATGAAATAATGGAAAGGGCGACACATGCCCAATAAATGAGAATGCTAGAAGTGGAGTCAATAAAGGAAGCCATCTACGCAAGTGACCTGCAACTCCCACCTAAGCTGCAGCACGTTCTTCTTAAAGGATCCTAAGCAAGACGCCCCTGTGGCTGGGCACCTGAAATATATACATATATATACAAGAGAGAGAGAGAAAAAGAAACGGGTCAGAGCCCGAAAGTGTGTTTGATTTTAAAATACGTTTAGCAAGTATTTAAATTGATACAGGCCAATGCAACAACATATTAATGCGTCACTCTCTTGAGAAAACACTCACCTCTCTTCTAATGTGCACACCTATTGCACTAATCTTCCCATCGGTTTGTTTTATCAATTATCGCACTAGTCTTTCTAAAAGATTTAACGTATCTTAGATTACTCGTAATATTTACAATTCACTAATTCCACTTTAAAAAGATGTTCCAATTTGTAACCAAAGTTCTCTATTTGTAACTTAATAAAAACAATAAAGTTTCCAGTGACATAATATACTTTCTCAAAACAAGTATTTATAATTTGAGTCAACAACCATGTCCTACTTATCAAATCTCAGTGGGCAGTTTCAAATATCATAATCTCATATATATATATTAACTACTCGTATAATATATATATATAACAGCACCCCGAATAAAACTATGGTGCATGCATACTTCCACTATCCAAACCCCATACCACTCAAATCAAGGGGAATACAAATTCGGAATCACTCTCGAATTGTATTAACACATATACAAACAATATCGAGGCGAAGCATAGATTCCAAGTCTCTAAGAGGATGGCACATACTCGCGTCTCTTAGGACCGTCTGAACTATCAATTCGATAGCCTGTACCAAGGATATCTATCTTCTAGGGTACAAGTCAATATCCCCCATAAAGTTCCCATCGAGATAAGACTGTCCCAGCGCGGTAACCTCAAGGATAGCAAGTAGCGCGGTTTGTTTTTCACATGTATATAATATATGTACACACAATCATATAAATATACCACTTTATCATATTAACATAGGTTCTTCACGTTACCCATAATTATACCATTTATCCTTAATTTCACATCTATAGAAATACGTATAAGGTTTTGTTCCTAACCTTAACTCGAAGGGTTTTCTCACTCATTACCTGACACTCGTGGACTATATCCTCACAAATCTGAAATTTAGTAAGTGTCTTTATTAGGTTCCAATGTAACTCTCTTACGCACCTCACCCTTTAAATTTATAAACTCACCAACCCTAAAGTAAATGTCCCATAAATACCATTCTCGTTGAAGATTAAAGATCCAATCATTTATTCCTATGCCCTACTGGTCCTCAATGTCTCCCAAGTAATTTTATCAAGAATGCCCAAGAATTATATCACGACAATTTGAATTTAACTCATTTAAAGAGGGAATTAGGAGTCTTCCAGGAGGGGTCGATCGATCGAAGCTTGGGGCTCGATCGATCGAACCTTCGATCGATAGAAGCTCTAGGCTCGATCGATCGATCAAGCAGGTCTGGGCAAAATTCTGCAGAATGCAGTTACGGGTTTCACTAAACTTCTTCATCCAAAACTATGTTTTTCCATTCCAATCATCCCAAAAATCCTACTATCATCATTATAACATTATACCAGGTGTTTATAACGTAAAGCATGTGTATAACTATCATTAAACATGGATAATTAACTCAAAATCCCATCTAATCATCAAGAACCCTAGAGTTTTCCTTAATCAAGGTTCTAATCTGTTTTTACCAGAAATTCCTTCTAATATATCATCAAAATTGCGTGGGTTATATTCCTCTACATGGCAAGGGTTCCAGAATTTCCACATAATCAAAACTACATGCATTATCCTAACACAAATTTAATTTTCTTCCATAGTTTCCATCTCTAAACAATCCTAGACTAATATGAAGATTGCATTAACGAAAATACGCAAGTAAAATACTTTCTTGGGATTTTTGGTATGCAGATTCACGGCTGATTATGGTATGGCTGCGTTCCTTGTCTCGCGATCTACGCGGTGGTGGTGGTGGCGGTGCAATCCGGTGGCTTTCTGGCCTTGAATTGCCTTGGAGCTCTCTCCTCTCTTCTCCAATGGCCGTCACTTGATTTCTGGATATTCTAACCCTAAAAGGCTAACCTAATGGCTGATATAGGTTGCTGAAATTCTTGGGTTTAATTACCCAATTATGAAAAATGACTAAAATGCCCTCCCGGGGTACTATTTAAGCCTAAAAATGCCCCGAGACCCAAACTAAACCCCTGGGTACACTTTTCTGACTATCTCGACCCTTCTGGACGTGTTGGCACACTCAAAACGACCATACGAACAACTTATAAAATATTCACTTTTTATTTAACCAAATTAGTCCCAACGTGACACGAGCACGTTCCGACTTAAATTTTCGAAATCGTCATTTAATTCACTCATGACATTCAATATAACCAATATAATATATTACTTTGCTTATTATTAATATTCAACCAATTTTCCATAATTACTAACTCTCGTCACGTTAATAATTATAACATATTTAATTTCCGGATTTTTTATTAAATAAATCATTCACATTAAATTTAATAAATCCCCAAATTAATATAGCATAAAAATACGGGGTATTACATACTTCCCCCTAATAACGGAATTTCGTCCCGAATTTCAGAAAATAAAGCGTACCTGGTAAAAACAACTCTGGATACCTCTCGCGCATATCTGCCTCACGCTCCCAAGTGGATTCCTCCACATTATGATGCTCCCACTGGACTCGCACAAGTGGAACTATTTTCGACCTCAATCTCCTCTCACTATAGTCTAGAATAGCCACTGGTCTCTCCTCGTAAGAGCTATCAGACTGTAAGTCTATCTCATCTATCGCAATTTGAGTATAGGCCATATCATCCCGAAGATATCGTTTCAAGGACGAGATGTGGAATACATCGTGGATGAGATGTAAATGTTCTGGCAATCCCAACCTATATGCAACCGGCCCAATCCTCTCGATGATGGGAAATGGTCCCACGTACCTCGGAGCCAACTTCCCCTTCTTTCCGAACCTCATCACTCCCTTCATAGGAGATACACGCAATAACACTTTATCTCCCACATTAAACTCCCGGAAGAATCGTTTCGCATCGGCGTAGCTCTTCTACCTGTCCTGGGCTACCCGAATACGACTCCTGATTATCTCAATCCTCGCGGAGGTCTCCTGAATCACTTCTGGTCCTAGCAACTTGTTGTCCCCCACCTCGAGCCAACAAGTTGGAGAATGACAAGGCCTGCCATACAAAGCCTCAAATGGGGCCATACCAATCGTAAACTGATAAGAGTTATTATAAGCAAACTCTACCAGTGGAAGATGTGGCTCCCAACCTCCTCCAAAATCGAGAACACACATGCGTAGCATATCCTCTAACATCTGATTAGTACGCTCTGTCTGCCCATCTGTCTGTGGGTGGTAAGCTGAACTCAACCTCAACTCAGTACCCATAGCCTCCTGAAAACTTTCCCAGAAACGTGACATAAAAATCTTGTCTCTATGTGACACAATATTCAGAGGCACCCCGTGTAATCTGACAATCTCCGCGATGAACAATTGATCATACTGACCCGTGGTATAATCTGTCCGCACCGATAGAAAATGAGCCACCTTGGTTAAACGGTCTACAATCACCCAGATAGAATCATGGCCCCGCTGTGATGTAGGCAACCCTGTAATGAAATCCATGGAAATACTCTCCCACTTCCACGCGGGTACTTCCAATGGCTGAAGCAATCCTGACGATTTCTGATGGTCCAACTTCACCAGCTGGCAGGTAGAACACTTGGACACGAACTCTGCGATGTCCTTCTTCATCCCACTCCACCAGTATTGTCGCCTCATATCCTGGTACATCTTATCGCCTCCCGGATGTACTGCAAATCGGGACCCATGAGAATGAGTCATCACTGCATGATGTAATTCTGCTTCTTCTGGAACTACCAATCTCCCATTAAACCGTAAACCTCCATCAGAACTAACAGAATAGGACTCAGTACCCTCGGCTAGAAGTCGCACAATCTGCTCCTGGCAAAACGGGTCTGTGGTCTGTGCCTGTATCACCCTCGTAACTATCTCGGGGGTGACTGACATCACGGATGTGAAAGAACGTTCCACTGCATCCTGGTGACCCAACTCCTTCCATTTTGCTTTCCAGACGTCCGCTACATCGTCTACCGATCTACGGCTCAACGCATCAGCAACTACGTTGGCCTTCCCCGGATGATACTGTATATCGAACTGGTAGTCTTTAACAAACTCTAACCATCTGCGCTGACGCATATTCAGCTCTCGCTGAGTGAACAGGTACTACAGTGACTTATGGTCTGTGAACAAACGGAATTTCTCCCCCAATAAATAGTGCCTCCATATCCTCAAAGCAAAGACGACCGCTGCTAACTACAGGTCGTGGGTGGGGTAATTCTTCTCATGCGGCTTAAGCTTGCGGGAGGCAAAAGCTATAGCCTTCTCTTCCTGCTGAAGTACTCCCCCAAGTCCTCGTAAGAACGCATTGGTGTAAACCAGGTACTCCATACCTGGCTTCGGTACCGCAAGGACTGGCGCTGAAGTAAGCTTGTCTTTCAGCTCGTCGAAAGCCAACTGACAAGTGTCATCCCAAACATATGGTACTCCCTTGCGAGTCATATTTGTCAATGGACCCGGTATTTTGGAGAATCCCCGAATGAATCTCCTGTAGTAACCAGCTAACCCCAAGAAACTACGCACTTCCGTCGGTGTCGTGGGCTGTCCCCACTCCCTCACCGCTGACACTTTGCTCGGGTCAACTGCTATCCCCTGCTCAGAAACAACATGGCCTAAGAACTGTACCTCTCGCAACCAGAATCCACACTTCTCATACTTAGCATACAACTGATGCTCTCGCAGAGTCTGAAGAACCTGCCTCAAGTGCTCGGCATGCTCCTCCTCGGAGTGTGAATATATCAAGATGTCATCTATGAAGACGATGACAAACTGATCCAAGAACTCTCTGAATACTCGATTCATCAAGTCCATGAAAACGACTGGAGCATTTGTAAGTCCGAACGGCATCACCCTGAACTCATAGGACCCATATCTCGACAAGAAGGCAGTCTTTGAAACATCCTGCTCTCTAATACGTAACTGATGGTACCCCGACCTCAGATCTATCTTCGAAAAGAAAGTTGCTCCCCTCAACTAGTCGAACAGGTCATCGATTCGAGGCAACGGATATTTATTCCGTATCGTGACCTTGTTTAACTCCCGGTAGTCCACACACAATCTCAGTGAACCATCTCTCTTCTTCACAAACAAGACTGGAGCGCCCCAAGGTGAGGTACTCCTACGAATGAAGCCCTGACCTAATAGCTGCTCTATCTGATCTCGTAGCTCTCGCATCTCTGCCGGAGCCATACGGTACGGTGCGCGTGCTATAGGTCTCGTATCTGGCAATAAATCTATAACAAAGTCTATCTCACGACTGGGCGATAGGCCTGGTATCTCCTGAAACACATCGGAATACTCCCTGACAACAGGGATCGAATCTAAGGGAATCACAACCTCCTTAGAGGTATCCTCCTCTATGTAATACAAATGAGCGGTCGAACCTCCCTCTGGGCGAGGCATCGCCACTACAAACATCTCTTGCCCCGGAATGGCAAAAACAATGCTCCCACTGAAGCAATCAATCATGGCTCTATAAGCTGCGAGTCAGTCGATACCAATAATCACATCATGCTCGTGCATGCCTAAGACTAACATGTCTGCAGGTAAAACCAAGCTACCAATCTCTACCCCCACTCCCCGGCATATAAAGAAAATAAGTGACCCACTCCCCAGTGGTGAGTCGACACACGTCACGGTGCTCTCTGCTGTGGCTAGCAACCCTAAGGACTTTGCAAAATGTGTAGCTATAAAACAATGCGTTGCCCCCGTATCAAACAAAACTCGACCCATAGTACCATGGATAGAAAACGTACCCTCAATCGCGGGTGGTGCCTGTGGAGCTGCTGCCTGGTGGACGTTATAGACACGTCCATACTGTAATTGCCCCTGCTGCACTGGAGCTGCTGGAATGGCTGGTAGGGCTGGCACCTGGGCTGGAGCTGGGAGGGCAGGTGGAAAGAGTGGTCTCTACGGCTCATTACGGGCTCCATGCTGCTGTGGGGACCTATCGCCCTCTGGGCAATCCTGGCGCCTATGGCCATGTTTTCCGCACCCAAAGCATCGGCCTTTGAAGTTTCCGCCCCTCTGACCCTGCTGTCCACGACCCTGCTGGCCGTTTCCTCCACGCCACTGACCCTGTTGGCCCTGATGTGCACGCTGTTGGCCTTGCTGGCCCTGCTGCTGTCCCTGTGGTCGGTGTTGGCCCTGCTGGCCCTGCTGATTAGGCTGGCCCTGATGGCCCTGCCTGAAACCCCCGAATCCTGCCTAGAATCACCTGAACGGAATCGCTTAGCAGGGTCCCCCTGATGGGAACTCTGCTCGTGCTGACGAGTCTGCCCATGAGTTGGTGCCCCACTGGCACTATTACCCCCGGTCCTGCCCTGCTGGCTGGACTCCCCTGCTTTCTTGCTTCCCTGAAGATGGAAGCGGTGATCCTGGCAATGTAGTAACGCTACATTGAGTACGTCAGTGAAAGTACTCAGGGATAGATTTCCAATAAGGTGCTGACGGATCCTCCAAGCTAACCCGTCGACAAATAGCAAAATCTTCTTGCTCTCAATGGGTGCCTCATCCGGCACAATAGTGAGAAGTATTGTGAACTCCTCCTCATACTCAGCTACCGTAAGGTTCTCCTGCTTCAGATTTAGTAATTTCCGCCTCATCTCAGTCTGCACTGCGGTTGGAAAATACTTGCGGTCAAACCGCTCCCAGAACAACTGAATGGGGATCGTGTCCCTCTCCTCCAAAGTAGTAGTGGACTCCCACCACTGTAATGCGGCTCCCACAAGCTTAAAGGAAGCCAATAATTGCTTTTTCACGTCAGTGCACTCATACATACGGAGATGCCGCTGGATGTCCTTCTTCAATTGGCTAACTGTAACAATATCGGAGCTACCAGAAAACTCAGGGGGATGCGCTTTCTGAAAAGCATCCCGAACCCGCTCCCATGCCGATGAAAGCTGTGCTGGTACTGGCGCCACTACCTGAACCTGGGGTGGAGCCTGCTGAATCACCGCTATTGCGGCATTCACCGCCTGAGCAGCAATGGCGGCTACTTCGTTTGCATTCATTGTGCCTGGTGCCGAAGCTGCTGGCTGCTCGGCTTGGGCACGCCTATCTTTCGGAGCACGTCTCGGAGGCATCTGAAATGTGAACAAGTTTATTAGTCTACAGTTATCATCAAATCTCAATAGCTGAAGACTTTAACGTAAAAGCAGGAATACAACAATCCTAAAAATAGGGCTCTATAGCAATAACGTTAAGCTGAAAGCGAAATAAGCCGTACAGATCCTATGGACACTAGAACCTGATGCTCTGATACCACTTGTGACACCCCGCCTAATTAAATACCAGGCGATCACTCCTTTATTAAATTAAATCAAGGTAAACAGTTGGTTCATTCTCAGCATCACTGGCGCTAAAAATACATTTTTCCAATTTAACACCCTAAATAATTAAGCTAAGTGTCAAAACCATTTTTTTTATACATACATTCCAAATTTTAATTAATGAAAAAGATTTATTTATTTAAAGACCACATTTTTACAATTAAGAATCACACCACGATAAACCAAATAATATAATACATTCACCAATCGAATGTCAACATATGAAACTAGAATCACAAATCCATACTGAATAAATCCCATAGAACAATACTGGAAATAATCGAAATATAAATGTCCCAACAACAAATGAAATAATGGAAAGGGCAACACATGGCCAATAAATGAGAATGCTAGAAGTGGAGTCAATAAAGTAAGCCGTCTACGCAAGTGACTGCAACTCCCACCTAAACTGCAGCACATTCTTCTCAAAGGATCCTAAGAAAGACGCCCCTGTGGCTGGGCACCTGAAATATATACATATATATACAAGAGAGAGAGAGAGAAAAAGAAATGGGTCAGAGCCCGAAAGGGTGTTTGATTTTAAAATACGTTTAGCAAGTATTTAAATTAATACAGGCCAATGCAACAACATATTAATGCGTCACTCTCTTGAAAAAACACTCACCTCTCTTCTAATGTGCACACCTATCGCACTAATCTTCCCAATGGTTTGTTTTATCAATTATCGCACTAGTCTTTCTAAAAGATTTAACGTATCTTAGATTGCTCGTAAGATTTACAATTCACTAATTCCACTTTAAAAAGATGTTCCAATTTGTAACCAAAGTTCTCTATTTGTAACTTTATAAAAACAATAAAGTTTCCAGTGACATATTATACTTTCTGAAAACAAGTATTTATAATTTGAGTCAACAACCATGTCCTACTTATCAAATCTCAGTGGGCAGTTTCAAATATCATAATCTCATATATATATTAACTACTCGTATAATATATATATATAACAACACCCCGAATAAAACTATGGTGCGTGCATACTTCCACTATCCAAACCCCATACCACTAAAATCAAGGGGAATACAAATTCAGAATCACTCTCGAATTGTATTAACACATATACAAACAATATCAAGGCGAAGCATAGATTCCAAGTCTCTAAGAGGATGGCACATAATCGCGTCTCTTAGGACCGTTTGAACTAGCAATTCGATAGCCTGTACCAAGGATATCTATCTTCTAGGGTACAAGTCAATATCCCCCATAAAGGTCCCATCGAGATAAGACTGTCCCAGCGCGGTAACCTCAAGGATAGCAAGTAGCGCGGTATGTTTTTTACATGTATATAATATATGTACACACAATCATATAAATATACCACTTTATCATATTAACATAGGTTCTTCACGTTACCCATAATTATACCATTTATCCTTAATTTTATATCTATAGAAATACGTATAAGGTTTCGTTCCTAACCTTAACTCGAAGGGTTTTGTCACTTATTACCTGACACTCGTGGACTATATCCTCACAAATTTGAAATTCAGTAAGTGTCTTTATTAGGTTCCAATGTAACTCTCTTACGCACCTCACCCTTTAAATTTACAAACTCACCAACCCTAAAGTAAATGTCCCATAAATACCATTCTCGTTGAAGATTAAAGGTCCAAACATTTATTCCTATGCCCTACTGGTCCTCAATGTCTCCCAAGTAATTTTATCAAGAATGCCCAAGAATTATATCACGAAAATTTGAATTTAACTCATTTAAAGAGGGAATTAGGAGTCTTCCAGGAGGGGTCGATCGATCGAAGCTTGGGGCTCTATCGATCGAACCTTCGATCGATCGAAGCTCTAGGCTCGATCGATCGATCAAGCAGGTCTGGGAAAAATTCTGCAGAATGCAGTTACGGGTTTCACTAAACTTCTTCATCCAAAACTATGTTTTTCCATTCCAATCGTCCCAAAAATCCTACTATCATCATTATAACATTATACCAGGTGTTTATAACGTAAAGCATGTGTATAACTATCATTAAACATGGATAATTAACTCAAAATCCCATCTAATCATCAAGAACCCTAGAGTTTTCCTTAATCAAGGTTCTAATCTGTTTTTACCAGAAATTCCTTCTAATATATCATCAAAATTGCGTGGGTTATATTCCTCTACATGGCAAGGGTTCCAGAATTTCCACATAATCAAAACTACATGCATTATCCTAACACAAATTTAATTTTCTTCCATAGTTTCCATCTCTAAACAATCCTAGACTAATATGAAGATTGCATTAACGAAAATATGCAAGTCAAATACTTGCCTGGGATTTTTGGTATGAAGATTCACGGCTGATTTTGGTATGGCTGCGTTCCTTGTCTCGCGATCTACGCAGTGGTGGTGGTGGCGGTGCAATCCGGTGGCTTTTTGGCCTTGAATTGCCTTGGAGCTCTCTCCTCTCTTCTCCAATTGCCGTCACTTAATTTCTGGATATTCTAACGCTAAAAGGCTAACCTAATGGCTGATATAGGTTGCTGAAATTCGTGGGTTTAATTACCCAATTATGAAAAATGACTAAAATGCCCTCCTGGGGTACTATTTAAGCCTAAAAATGCCCCGAGACCCAAACTAAACCCCCGGGTACACTTTTCTGACTATCTCGACCCTTCTGGATGCGTTGGCGCACTCAAAACGACCATACGAACAACTTATAAAATATTCACTTTTTATTTAACCAAATTAGTCCCAACGTGACACGAGCACGTTCCGACTTAAATTTCCGAAATCGTCATTTAATTCACTCATGACATTCAATATAACCAATATAATATATTACTTTGCTCATTAGTAGTATTCAACCAATTTTCCATAATTACTAACTCTCGTCACGTTAATAATTATAACATAATTAATTTCCGGATTTTTTTTATTAAATAAATCATTCACATTAAATTTAATAAATCCCCAAATTAATATAGCATAAAAATACGGGGTATTACAAGTACGTTGACAAAGGTGCCTTCAAGAGGGGCCGAGGGGACGACCCTAAAAAAATGCGAGTTGATGCATGCAAAGAAGGTCCTCAAAAAAGAGGGGACGACCCTGACCTCCCACCGAGAGACGACCAAGGCCCTGTCAAGAGACTAAATATAATCTCACTTGGAGTGGGAATGATCTCCGGGGGTCTGGCAGGAGGTGGGTCTGAAGTCGCAGATAGAAAGGCCCACGTGGCAGAAGCCAGGGCAGTGATGAAGACAGTACACTCGACTTCTTTGGAGGTCAAGTCAGAGAAGAGGAAGAAGGTTGACATGGACACTCTGATAGAAGGGTTCTCAAAAATGGACTTCAAAGGCCTCTTAGCCCCGCATGATGACCCTCTCGTCATCACAACCAGGGTGCATGGGTACGAGCTGCCGAGGATCCTTGTGGATGGGGGATCATCTGCAGATATAATGTTTTGGCCATGCTTCAAAGCCTTAGGTCTCAGCCGTGCTATACTTGGCCCCTTCCATCACCCATTGATTGGGTTCAGTGGGGAAAAGGTTCATCCCCTAGGCGTGTATGAGGTCGATGTCAGGATGGGGGACGAGTGACCGAGGTGGCTTACCAAGAGGGTCAGCTTCTTTGTGATGGATGAACATGTGTTTTCAGCCTACAATATCACATTGGGGCGGGTGGCCCTCAAGGGGTTTGAAGCTGTGCAGTCTACGGTCCACCAGATGATTAAATTCCCTACCCCTTACGGGGTGGGGGAAGTTCAGGGAGACCAGACGACAGCACGAGAATGTTACTACAACTCCGCTGAAGAAAGAGAGGCACATAAGAGGGCCACTACTACTTACAATATTGACACCCTAGACCCCAGGGATGAGACGAAGTTAAAGAAGGGAGAAGCCGCGGAAGAGGTAGAATCCATCATCCTCGATGAGGATGACCTGGAAAAAACCATCCAAGTTGGCAAGTCTCTGAAGCCCAATATCAAAGAAGACCTAATTAAACTATTGAGGAGAAGACGAAGCATCTTTGCGTGGAGCCATGAAGATATGCCACGGATCGACCCTGAAATCATGTGCCACAAGCTCAATGTGGTAAGGGGAGCAAATCCGGTGAAATAGAAGAGGAGAATTTACTTTAGAGAAAAGTATGAGGTCATAAGGGATGATGTCAAAAAATTAGAAGACGCTGAATTTATCAGAGAAGTCATCTACCCTGAATGGCTGTCCAATGCGGTCATTGTCCCAAAGGCCAACGGGAAGTGGAGAATGTGTGTGGACTTCACTGACCTCAATAAGCACTGTCCCAAAGACAACTTCCCTCTCCCCCGCATCGACCAGATGGTAGACGCTACCACAGGCCACGAGCTCATGAGCTTTATGGATGCCTATTCAGGGTACAACCAGATCTCCATGAACCCTGAAGACTCGAAGAAGACAACCTTCATTACTGATAAGGGGACATACTGCTATAGGGTCATGCCCTTTGGCCTGAAAAATGCAGGGGCAACGTATCAGCGCCTTGTAAATAAAATGTTTGAAGACGAAATTGGGAAGTCTATGGAGGTTTATGTAGATTACATGCTGACTAAGAGTTTGAAGGTAGAGGATCATGTGGTAGACCTGGAGAGGACCTTTAACACGATGGACAAATACCAGATGAAGCTCAACCCGACTAAGTGTGTCTTCGGGGTCGGAGCAGGGAAGTTCCTGGGGTTTATTGTCAACCAAAGAGGCATCGAGGCCAATCCCGAAAAGATAAAAGCCCTTGTTGAGATGAAGACCCCCAAGTCCATCAAAGACGTTCAGAGACTCATGGGGAGAGTTGCTGCCTTGAACAGATTTGTGTCAAGGGCCACAGACAGGTGTCTACCATTCTTCAAGATCCTCAGGAAGGCCTTCGAATGGAGTGAAGAGTGTGATGAGTCTTTCAAGGAGATAAAATCATATCTGGGGTCTCCCTTGCTGCTGTCACGCCCCGTGCAGGGTGAACGACTTTATGTGTACCTCGCCGTCTCAGAGTTCGCCATCAGTGAAGCCATTGTAGAGACGAAGACGGGATACAGAAGCCTGTGTATTTTAATAGCAAGGCACTCCAGGGGGCAGAGCAAAGATATCCAAGGATGGAGAAGTTGGCCTACACCTTGATTCACGCTTCGAGAAAGATGAAGCCATACTTCTAGTCCCATACAATGGTCATCCTCACTGACTCTCCTCTTAGGCAGGTCTTGCACAAGCCTAAAAAATCAGGAAGGCTAATGACCTGGGCTATAGAGCTGGGGGAGTTCGACATTGTGTATCAGCCTAGGACGACCATTAAGGGGAAAGCATTGGCAGATTTTGTGGCTGAGTTTACCTGGGAAAGTGAGGAGGCTGAGGATGAGGGCCTCAGCAGGATAGATACCCAGCAAGGTAGACTCACCGACCCTTCTGCAGATAAGGTTGAGACAAGCACCACTAGAAGGAAAGTGGCTGAAAACGAAGAGGGAAGGTACCTCTTCAAACAGGGGTCACTCATCGAGGGAAGTTTCTCAGAAGAACATACTGTGTGGAGCCTCTTCGTTGACGGGTCATCATGTGAAAGCGAGAGTGGGGCTGGATTAATAGTATCAGCGCCCGATGGAACAGACATTGAGTACGCCCTGAGGTTCAACTTTAAGGCTTCCAATAACGAGGTCGAATATGAGGACTTGATAGCAGGCCTCTCCTTGGCCAAATCTCTTAGCATCGGCCAAATTTTAATTCATAGTGATTCGAGGCTAGTAGTGAATCAGATACTAGGAGTCTACGAGGCCAAGGACGAGAGGATGGCTAGATACCTTGAGAAGGTGAGGTCATTATTGAAGAACTTCAGAGAAGTAAGGTTAAAGAGGATACCCAGGCTCGATAATGGTCGAGATGATGCCCTTGCTAGGTTGGCCTCGGCGACCAGAACAGACATCAGGAGGACGGTCCCAGTGGAAATTTTGCTTCGACCAACTATTGAAGATGCTGAGGGAACACTTAGCAATTGCCTGAATGTTTCTCAGGAGGCTTCATGGATGGACCCTCTGATCAGATACATTAAAGAGGGAGAGATGCCAGAAGGACGTCAAGAAAGGAAGAAGCTGAGATACAGGGCTGCAAAATTCACTGTCATCGGAGACACTTTGTACAAAAAGGGGTTTTTGCTCCCCCTACTTAGGTGTGTGCACCCCTCAGAAGTCCCTTCCATTTTGCAAGATGTGCATGAAGGATCGTGCTCAAGCCACGTTGGGGGTAGATCCTTAGCGAAGAGTGTGATCACCCAAGGCTACTGGTGGCCGACCTTGGGGAAAGATGCCGCAGCATATGTAAAAAAGTGTGATAAATGCCAAATATTTGCCACCATCCCTCATCAACCTCATCAGCCTCTTACCTCCATTACATCCCCATGGCCGTTTGCAGTATGGGGGATCGACCTGGTAGGACCCTTACCTAGAGCTGTTAATAACTATCGGCTCCTCATCGTAGCAATTGACTACTTTTCAAAGTGGGTGGAGGCCGAACCAATGGTCACGATTACAGAGCAGAAGACCTTCCAGTTCATCAGGAAAAATGTGATATGCAGATATGGTCTCCCCAACACCCTCATCTCGGATAACGGGACTCAGTTCAAAAATACCTCTCTTCAGAAGTACTGTGAAAGGGTGAGTATTAAAAAATTCTTCTCCACCCCTGGCCGACCTCAGGCCAATGGGCAGACAGAGGTTACAAACAGGACAATCCTAGATGGAATCAAGAAGAGGCTTGAGGAGGCAAAAGGAAAATGGGTCGAGGAGTTATACGCCGTGCTGTGGGCCTACAGGACGACAGCGAGGTCCTCTACCGGAGAGACCCCATTCATGCTAGCTGCCCAGAAGCCGTCATTCCCACTAAGATTGGGTTTCCTACTCATAGGGTCCAAATGTATGACCCTTAGAGAAATGCAGAAGAAAGGAGACTTGACTTAGACCTAATCGAGGAAAGGAGGGAAGATGCTGAGATAAGACAAGCCGCCTACCAGCAGAGGACCGCAAGGTTTTACAATCAGAGGGTGAAACAGAGACCAATTTCGGTGGGGGACTTGGTCCTCAAAAAGACTTGGCAGAAGCCCAACAAGCTCCACCCTAATTGGCACGGCCCATATAGGGTCATCGATGAAGTCGTCCCAGGGACCTATAGGCTAGAAAACCTGGAGGGGGAACCCTTTTCCAACCCCTGGAATGCAAATCATTTGAAAAAATACTATCAGTAATGTTGTAAGGTCTTGATGGGCCATAATTGTAATAGGTACTGCTTCGGCAGAATACATTGAAAATTAATGAGAAATATCAGTGTTTCCCCTCATCTTGTGCGCATGGAATCATTAGTTGGGTAATTTGATCCCTCGGCTATAATGAGGACCAGCGGAGGGGACGACCCCACCACTGTCCTCAAGAAAGACGAGGGAAGACTTCATTAAAACCATTTGTTTGGTGATTTGATCCCTCGGCTATAATGAGGGCCAGTGGAGGGGCCGACCCCACCACTGTCCTCAAGAAAGACGAGGGAAAGCATTAAAACCATTTGTTTGGTGATTCGATCCCTCGGCTATAATGAGGGCCAGTGGAGGGGACGACCCCACCACTGTCCTCAAAAAAGAAGAGGGAAAACATTAAAACCATTTGTTTGGTAATTTGATCCCTCGGCTATAATGAGGGCCAGTGGAGGGGACGACCCCACCACTGTCCTCAAGAAAGACGAGGGAAAACATTAAAACCATTTGTTTGGTGATTCGATCCCTCGGCTATAATGAGGGCCAGTGGAGGGGACGACCCCACCACTGTCCTCAAGAAAGATGAGGGAAAACTTCATTAAAACCATTAGTTTGGTAATTTGATCCCTCGGCTAAAATGAGGGACAGTGGAGGGGACGACCCCACAACTGTCCTCAAGAAAGACGAGGGAAAACATTAAAACCATTAGCTTGGTAAGTTGATTCCTCGGCTATAATGAAGGACAGTGGAGGGGACGACCCCACCACTGTCCTCAAGAAAGACGAGGAAAAAACTTCATTAAAACCATTAGTTTGGTAATTCGATCCCTCGGCTATAATGAGGGCCAGTGGAGGGGACGACCCCACCACTGTCCTCAATAAAGCCGAGGGAAGACTTTATTAAAAACCATTAGTTTGGTAATTTGATTCCTCGGCTATAATGAGGGCCAGTGGAGGGGACGACCCCACCACTGTCCTCAAGAAAGACGAGGAAAAAACTTCATTAAAACCATTAGTTTGGTAATTTGATCCCTCGGCTATAATGAGGGCCAGTGGAGGGGACAACCCCACCACTGTCCTCAAGAAAGACGAGGGAAAACTTTATTAAAAACCATTAGTTTAGTAATTTGATCCCTCGGCTATAATGAGGGCCGGTGGAGGGGACGACCCCACCACCGTCCTCAAGAAAGACGAGGAAAAAACTTCATTAAAACCATTAGTTTGGTAATTTGATTTCCTCGGCTATAATGAGGGCCAGTGGAGGGGACGACCCCACCAGTGTCCTCAAGAAAGACGAGGAAAAAACTTCATTAAAACCATTAATTTAGTAATTTGATCCCTCGGCTATAATGAGGGCTAGTGGAGGGGACGACCCCACCACTGTCCTCAAGAAAGACGAGGGAAAACTTTATTAAAAACCATTAGTTTGGTAATTTGATCCCTCGGCTATAATGAGGGCCAGTGGAGGGGACGACCCCACCACTGTCCTCAAGAAAGACGAGGGAGAGGTTAGTGATTATACAAAAAAATTCACAACGCAAACCATACAAAAGGCAAATAAGGAAGACAGTAAAGGAGATGATAGTATAAATGAAATGCCAAGTGTTATACAAAATAGAGTACAAAAATGATAATTACATTAAGAGGGTATGGGCTACAGACAGCCACCTTATGGGACAATATCGGAGGGAAGGGCCTCAACATCCACCAGAGGGGTTTCCTCAATGACCACGATCGGCTGATCCTCAGATGTGCCGACACCCTCGACTTGCACTTATTATTCCACCTAAGTCAGAGCCTCGGCGATCAGAGGGTCGTCCAATCTGACTACTTCAATCGACGGGCGGACCGAGGAGACGACATCACCAAACCTGAGGATGACCCACCGGGAGGCCGTCTTGATTCCTCTCTCCAAATATTCAAGGCCGAAGCCTTGAAACTTGTCAGAAATTTTATAAGCCTCAACAGCATCATCCTCGGCTTTCCAGATAGCTGCTTCAAGATCAGTCTTGTGCTTGACCCCCATGTTGGTCAAGGCCTCGTCCTTTTCCTTGATAAGCAAGTCTTTGGCCTTAAGGTCCTCGTCATGCTGCCTCGTCAGCTGGTCCAGGATCCTTGCATGCTCAGTCCTGGTACTTTCCAACTCGGACCTTGCAGTATCAAGCTCCGATTGAAGATCTGCCTCGTGTTGAATAGCCCTCTCGGCTTCATGGAACTTTGCTTGGTTCTCAGCCATCCACTTGGTGGCCGAAGTAAAGGCGCATACAGACTGCACAATAAAAATAAACAAATGTCAAGAGGCCGAGGAAACAGTTGGTGAAAGAATGAAATTAAAAGAAGTGGGTCAAGACCAATACCTGTGCAAGGGCGTGCAGACCATAGTCGTACACTTTGGCATGAGGCATCTTTGACAGGAACTCGTAATCAGTGGCCGAGGGAGCAGAAAACATTAAGGCCTTGGCTGCCCTCAAGTTTGTGATCAGTGATGAGGGCTCGGCCCTGAGATGTGCCAGGTTCTGGGACCAGAAGGCCCCCATGCTGGATGAAGAAGCAGTCCCTTCTGATGCTTCGACCCTGGCCCTCGTCTGAGAATTCGACCGAGGGTCAACAGGAGCCTCAGGCTCCTTTCTTTTGTGGCTATCGGCGGTCGGCTCAACAGCCGTCGGCCCAATGACCTTCGTCTTCCTCGGAGCCTGCTGAGGCTCCTTACCCTTCTTCTTGGCCAAGCCGGATAGTAAGCTGGGAGCAGTCATTTCCCAAAGATAGTCTGATACACCTGCAGGACGACCTGATGAAAAGGGTATGACACGTAAGAAAAGTACAGAGATAAAGAGGAAACACTTAAAAAATAAGTAAAGAATGGAAAATGTTCAGTATAACTCACATAGTTCTGTCAGAGGGCCGACCCTCAGACCAGCTTCTTTGAGGAACCGGGGGGTCATCAAATCTTCAAATTTTGCAATCTCATCCCCCTCTCTCTCGTCCCCTCAGATACTCAACGATGTCCTTTTCTTCCAAACTAAGTCCGGGGTCTGACCTAGCCTTCATTGATGGGTTAGACCATCTACAGGGGACCCTCGTACCATCGGCAGCAGGGGATGCCTCGACGGAGAACTCCCACTCCCCAGAGACGAAGAAGAATCTCTTTTTCCAATCATGGTTGGAGGTTTGCGCCACGTGGAGGAGTTTCTTCTCAGACCTCCTCGCCCCCAGATGATAGTATCCGGGCTGTTTGGACGAGGATGTGATATTGTAGTAGGCCAAGAATATGTCGGTCGAGGGCTCATCGGTGAAAGCGTTCTTCCACAGGGAGATGTAACCTAGTATCGTCCTCCAGGAATTGGGAGGAAGTTGAGAGGGGGCAATGCCAAGGGCCGATAAAATGTCTACGATGGCAGGATGTAAAGGGAGTCTGACACCTACCTTAAACATTTGTTCATACACAACAACCTCTCCTTCATCACCTTCAAAAATTCTCTCGTCCTCATAGGGAACCCTCATGGTTATGCTAGGGGGCACTCCATAGGAATGTCTCAACAATAAGAGGTCTCGATCCCTAACTGAGGAGGTATAGGACGAGGCATGGGATGTATCAACCTGGTCATCTGAATCATCTCCCCCATCCTCAGTCCCCTCTCCATCGGCCTCATTATCTTCCAGAGGCCCTTGGGGAAAGGCCATCTGAAAGGCATGTGGAGATAGGGTTGTCACAGGGACAGCCTCGGAGGGAACCATACCCTCGGCCTGTCGGCTCGGGCTTAGGTCAGATGTCTCTACTCTACCAGAAGGACCAGCGCCAGTTGGTGAGGATGCTCTCTCGTCCATCTCACTTGACTGACACTCGGCTGGACGATGGGACGACCCACAAGACTCAGACGACTCAAATGGTTTTATTGTGGCTAGGGGAATAGGAAAGATGGGTCGTACCCAATTAGGGTCGGCCCCTCGTCTCCTCTCCTCATCTTCCTCTATTCGTCTGATCTCAACAAATAATTTCTCTCTCAGGGAAGGGAATTCTGATACTAAACTATAAATCCTCTTAAGCATTAAAGGGGGAGACCCTAGACTTGGAGGAATTTGGGGAACTTAGCTACAAACAAGTGTTCAGTTGACCAAATTAGACTTTTGGATTAAAATAAGGGGAATCAATGATTTTCACTCAAGAACACCCAAGAAATTCAAGGACACTCAAAAGACAGTCGCCGGAAGAGTTGTAAAACAACCCAAATCAAGCCCTACAAGCCTAAAACAGAAAAGCAAAAAAGAAATGAAAGTGAAGAGGGCGTTGGTGGCGGAAGATTACCTGAAGAGAAAGGGTGAAGCTGCTAAGTCGAAGGCTCGAAAGCTACAAAAATGGCAGGAAGGCTGGAGACTTGAGAGAGAGAAAGCTTGGGCGCGAAGAAGAAGAAGAAGAAGAAGAAGAAGAAGAGAGAGAGTTCAAAAATCTCTTAAATACCTTAGTAATGAGTGGGCCCATTAACCAAGAAGGGTATCATTAGGGAACAAAGCCCCAGGCAAAGTGTGCAGCAGCCATGCCTAGGAAACTGAAGTGGCAATGATTGCCCATCCAGGTGTCACTCACCTAACTGATCATATACACATCTCAATTACAACACTATCCCTCAGCCATCTCAACAGCACCTATGGCTAAGGGCTGGGGGTGATTGATATACCCAGATATACCCTCCAACCGGATGACCCCTCAGGGAGCCGACCCTTCATCATGTTCCAGACGACCCCTCAGGGGTCGACCCTTCATCCGGTTCCAGACGACCCCTCAGGGGGCCGACCCTTCATCAGGTTCCGGATGACCCCTCAGGGGCCGACCCTTCATCATGTTCCAGACGACCCCTCAGGGGGCCAACCCCTCATCAGGTTCCAGACGACCCCTCAGGGGGCCGACCCTTCATCAGGTTCCAGACGACCCCTCAGGGGGCCGACCCTTCATCAGGCTCCGGACGACCCTCCGAGGGTACGACAGTACGAGGCCAGAATTGGGCGAGACTCACTACTGGAAGGAACTTTGCCCTCGGCCTCGGCTCATAGGCCGAGCGTGATATATCCACAGGGCGTGGTTTGGGAGACGCGTGGAACAGTGCGCGTGAGGCTCACATGGCACATAGGGGACCGTTATAACAAAATCACACCCTCACGTGAGGGAATATTATGTCATCATTTGGCATCTACAGGTGTCAGCAGGGGATTGGCTAGATCATCATTCACATGCACCATGCATACTTGGGGGGGGGGGGGGTACACTACACCCCCCAAGACCTATATATACTTGTCACCTACAACCCTACAGGGGGATGGATCGATAATTGTAACCCTAGCTAAAACTCTGCTTGTACACACAGTAGAGAGAGAAAGTGAGCTTATGTGCATTGTATCCAAGGCCATTAGTGCCCATACTTAGTGGATCACACACTGACAGTGGATGTAGGCCAAATTGGCTGAACCACTATACATCATTGTCTTATTTCCTCTTATACTCATCCCCTTCTACATATTTATACACTTATACATCTCTATGGATGCCATGGTTACTACTGTTTGAGCTCATTATCACTTATCCGGTGGTGCTAAATCTTAGCATCATCAGTAGACGCTACCGCGGGCCATGAGCTCATGAGCTTCATGGATGCCTATTCAGGGTACAACCAGATCTTCATGAACCCTAAAGACCCGGAGAAAAAAACCTTCATTACGGATAAGGGGACATACTGTTATAGGGTCATGCCCTTTGGCCTAAAAAATACGGGGGCAACGTATCAGCGCCTTATGAATAAAATGTTTCAAGACCAAATTGGGAAGTCTATATAAGTTTATGTAGATGACATGCTGACCAAGAGTTTAAAGGTCGAGGATCATGTGTCCGACCTTGAGAGGACCTTTAACACAATGGATAAGTACCGAAGGAAGCTCAACCCGACCAAGTGTGTCTTCGGGGTCGGAGCAGGGAAGTTCTTGGGGTTCATTCTCAACCAAAGAGGCATCAAGGCCAATCCTGAAAAAATAAAGGCCCTCATAGAAATGAAGACCCCGAAGACCATCAAAGACGTTCAAAGGCTCACAGGGCGAGTGGCTGCTTTGAATAGGTTCGTGTCTAGAGCCACATACAAGTGCTTACCATTCTTCAAAATTCTCAGAAAGGCTTTTGAATGGAGTGAAGAGTGTGATAAGGCTTTTAAGGAGCTAAAGACATACTTAGGGTCTCCCTTGCTGTTGTCACGGCCAGTACAAGGTGAACGGTTATATGTGTACCTAGCCATCTCGGAATCAACCATCAGCACAACCATTGTGAGAGAAGAGGACGGGGTACAAAAGCCCATATATTTCAATAGTAAGGCACTCCAGGGGCAGAGAAAAGATACCCAAGGATAGAGAAGTTAGAATATGCCTTGATCCATGCGTCAAGAAAGATGAAGCCGTACTTTTAATCCCATACAATGGTCATCCTCACTGACTCTCCCCTTAGGTAGGTCTTGCACAAGCCAAAAAAATCAGGGAGGCTAATGGCCTGGGATATAGAGTTGGGAGAGTTTGACATTGTGTATCAACCTAGGACGGCCATTAAGGGGCAAGCATTGGCAGCTTTTATGGTCGAATTTACTTAGGAAGATGATGAAGCTGAAGATGAGAGTCTCAGGAAGACAAATACCCTACAAGGAAGACTCACCAACACACCCATAAACAAGGCTGAGACAAGAACCGCTAGAGGAAAAGTGGCCAAAAACAAAGAGGGAAGATATATCTTTAGGCAGGGGTCCCTCACCGAGGGAAGTTTATCAGAAGAACAGACTGTGTTAAGCCTCTTCATCGATGGGTCCTCCTGCGATAGCGGAAGTGGAGCTGGACTGATAGTATTAGCACCTGATGGCATAGACATTGAGTACGCCCTGAGGTTTAACTTCAAAGCCTCCAACAAAGAGTCTGAATATGAGGCCTTGATAGCAGGGCTCTCCTTGGCCAAGTCTCTTAATGTTGACCAAATTTTGGTTCATAGTGATTCAAGGCTAGTAGTGAATCAGATACTAGGAGCCTACGAGGCCAAGGACGAGCGGATGGCCAAGTACCTTGAAAAAGTAAAGTAACTGTTGAAGAGCTTCAGAGAAGAAAAATTTAAGAGGATATCTAGGCTCGATAATGGTCGAGCTGATGCACTTGATAGGTTGGCCTCGGCAACTAGGACAGATATCAAAAGGACAGTCCTAGTGGAAATTTTGCTTCGACCAACTATTGAAGATGCTGAGGGAACACTTGTCTCTTGCTTACATATCAACAGGTAAGCTTCGTGGATGGACCCTCTAATCAAATACATTAAAGAGGGGGAGACGCCAGAAGCAAAGCAAGAAAGGAAGAAGTTGAGATACAAAGCTGCGAAATTCACTGTCGTCGGAGACACCTTGTACATAAAGGGGTTCTTTCTCCCATTACTTAGGTGTGTGCACCCATATGAAGTCCCACACATCTGGCAAGATGTGCACGAGGTGTTGTGTTCAAGCCAAAATGGGGGTAGATCTTTGGCGAAAAGGATAGTAACCCAGGGGTACTGGTGGCCGACCTTGGGGAAAGATGCCACGTCATATGTAAAAAAGTGTGATAAATGTCAAAGATTTGCCACCATCCCTCACCAACCCCATCAGCCTCTTACTTCCATTACATCCCCATGGCCATTTGCAGTGTGGTGGATCGACCTAGTAGGCCCCTTGCTTAATGCCATCAATAACTATCGGTTTCCTCATCGTAGCAATTGACTATTTTTGCAAAATGGGTGGAGGCAGAGCCGATGGTCACGATTACCAAGAAGAAGACCTTCCAGTTTATTTGGAAAAATATTATATACAGATATGGTCTCCCCAACACTCTCATCTCAGATAACGGGACTCAATTCAAGAATACATCTCTAGAGAAGTACTGTGAAAGGGTGAGTATCAAATAATTCTTCTCTACCCCAGGTCGACCTCAGGACAATGGAAAAACGGAAGTTACAAACAGAACAATCCTATATGGGATCAAGAAAAAACTTGAGGAGGCAAAAGGAAGATGGGTTGAGGAGTTATAAGCTGTACTGTGGGCCTACAGGACCAAGGCAAAGACCTCTACCGAAAAAATGCCATTCATGCTGCCTTATGGCTCAGAAGCTATCATCCCCACCGAGATTGGGCTTCCTACTCACAGGGTCCAAATGTATGATCCCCAGAGAAATATGGAAGAGAGGAGACTTGACTTAGACATGATTGAGGAAAGGAGGGAAGACGCCAAGATAAGGCAAGCCGCCTGCCAGGAGAGGACTACAAGGTTTTACAACCAGAGGGTGAAGCAGAGGCCAATTGCAGTGGGGGACTTAGTCCTCAAAAAGACTTGGCAGAGGCCCAACAAGCTCCATCCAAATTGGCATGTCCCATATAGGGTCATTGATGGAAGTTGTCCCTGGGACCTATAGACTAGAAAGCCTAGAAGGGGAACCCTTTTCCAACCCCTAGAATGCAGATCATTTAAAGAAATACTATCAATAATTTTGTAAAGTCCTATCGGACCACAGTTGTAATGAATGTGTTGCTCTAACAAAATACTTGGAATATTAATGAGAATGTCACATTGATCCCTCATTTTGTGTTTGATTAATCCTAGTGTCATTGGGGTGATACTCGTTAGGACCACCCTCGGCTATGATGAGGGAAAAACATTGGGGACAACCCCTCATTCACCCTCAAGAAAGACGAGGGGGGACTTGAAAAACAATTAGGTTGGCGAAAAACCACCCTCGGCTATAATGAGGGCAAATGGTGGGGACGACCCCTCATTTACCCTCAAGAAAGACGAGGGGGGACTTCAAAAGTTAAAACATCATTAAGTTGGTGGAAACCACCCTCGTCTATGATGAGGGTCAATGGTGAGGACGACCGCTCATTCACCCTCAAGAAAGACGAGGGGGGACTTGAAAAATAATTAGGTTGGTGAAAAACCACCCTCGGCTATGATGAGGGAAAATGGTGAGGACGAACCCTCATTCACCCTCAAGAAAGACGAGGGGGGACGACCCCCCATTTACCCTCAAGAAAGACCAGGGGGGACTTGAAAAACCATTAGGTTTGTGAAAAACCACCCTCGGCTATGATGAGGGAAAATGGTGGGGACGACCCCTCATTCACCCTCAAGAAAGACGAGGGGGAACTTGAAATTTAAACATCATTCATGGTGGTAACCACCCTCGGATATGACGAGGGCAAATGGTGGGGACGACCCCCCATTTACCCCCAAGAAAGACGAGGGGGACTTCAAAAGTTAAAACATAATTAAGTTGGTGGAAACCACCCTCGACTATGATGAGGGTCAATGGTGGGGACGAACCCTCATTCACCCTCAAGAAAGACGAGGGGGGACTTAAAAAACCATTAGGTTGGTGAAAAACCACCCTCGGCTATGATGACGGAAAATGGTGGGGATGACCCCTCATTTACCCTCAAGAAAGACGAGGGGGGACTTCAAAAGTTAAAACATCATTAAGTTGGTGGAAACCACCCTCGGCTATGATGAGGGTCAATGGTGGGGACGACCCCTCATTCACCCTCAAGAAAGACGAGGGGGACTTGAAAAACCATTAGGTTGGTGAAAAACCACCCTCGGCTATGATGAGAGAAAATGGTGGGGACGACCCCTCATTCACCCTCAAGAAAGACTGGGGGGGGGGGGGGACTTAAAATTTAAACATCATTCGTGGTGGTAACCACCCTCTGCTATGATAAGGGAAAATGGTGGGGACGACCCCCCATTTACCCTCAAGAAAGACGAGGGGGGACTTGAAATTTAAACATAATTCGTGGTGGTAACCACCCTCGGCTATGATGAGGGCAAATGGTGGGGACGACCCCCCATTTACCCTCAAGAAAGACGAGGGAGGGGTTAATGAGTGTTAATTCAAAACATCACAAGATAATCATACAAGAGACAAGCATAGAAGACAAAAAGAGGCATTATATTAGAAATTGTTATAGATGTTAGTCCAACAAAAGTAAAGTACAAAAAATGGTTTACATGCAGAGGGTATTGGCTACAAACAGCTACCTTATTGAGCGACATCAGAGGGCAAGGCCTCAACATCAATGGGAGTTTACTCTATGACCGAGACAGGCCGAGCCTCTGACGTGCCGGTACCTTCGACGTACACTTAAGATTAGACGTGAGCTAAGGCCTCGGCAATAAGAGGATCATCTAGTTGAACTGACTCAAGAGAGGGGCGGACAGATGATACGATATCAGCGAACTTGAGGACGACCCATCGAAAGTCCGTCCTGATTCCCCTCTCTAAGTATTCAAGACCGAAGCCTTGAAACTCGTCCGAGAGTTTATAGGCCTCTACTGCATCGGCCTCTGCCTTCTTCACTGCTTCGGATAACTCAGTCTTGAATTGAGCCCCCAGGTTGATCAAGGCCTCATCCTTCTCTTTAATAAGCAAGTCCTTGGCCTTCAGATCTGCATCATGATGCCTTGTCAGCTCGTCCAGGACCCTTGCATGTTCGGTCCTCGCACTCTCCAGCTCAGTCTTGAGGTCAGCCTCGTGCTGAATAGCCCTCTTATCTTTATGGAATTTCTGTTGGTTCTCTACCATCCACTTGGTAGCAGACGTGAAGGCACAAACAAACTGCACATAAAAAGAAACTTGTTAAGGGGTCAAGGAAACAGTTAGTGAAAAATTCAATTAAGGAAATGAAGTAAAAACAAATACCTGGGCTAGAGTGTGCAGACCATAGTCATACACCTTAGCTGGGGGCATCTTTGACAGAAAGTCATAGTCAGCGGACGAGGGGGCAGAGAATATAGAAGCCTTGGCCTCCCTCAGATTGGCTATCAGGGAAGACGGCTCAGCCTTCAATAATGTTAAGTTTTGGTACCAAAAGGCTCCCATGCTGGAAGGGGAGCCCGTCCAAAGGCCAAGCCCCGCCAGCAAATTCCCATTCCCCAGATATGAAGAAAAATCTCTTCTTCTAGTCGTGGTTAGAGGTATGTGCCACGTGGAGAAGTTTTTTATCAGACTTCCTCTCCCCCAGATGATAGTACCCGAGCTATTTGGATGAGGAAGTGATATTATAGCAAGCCAAGAACACATCGGCTGAAGGCTCGTCAGTGAAGGTATTCTTCCACAAGGAGACATAATCGAGGATAATCCTCCAAGAGTTAAGAGGAAGTTGAGAGGGGGCAACGCCGAGGGCTGACAATATATTGACTATGGTAGGGTGCAGAAGGAACCTAACACCGACCTTTAACATCTGTTCATATACAACGACCTCTCCTTCATCACCCTCGAAGAATTTCTCAGACTCGGAGGGAACCCCCATACTTATGTTGGGGGCACACCAAATGTATGCCTCCACAGCAAGAGGTCGCGATCCCTAATGGTGAAAACATAAGCTAAGGCGTGGTAGGTGTCAACTGGGTCAGCGTCCGAATCCTCACTATCATCCTCAGTCCCTTCTCCATTGGCCTCATCACCTGTTAGAGGTCCACCAGGAAAGGCCATCTAGAAGCCATGAGGGGATAAAGTTATCACAGGAACAATCCTCGGCCTGGGATAAGATGAGATGTTTCTCTCCTACCAGAAGGCCCAACGCCTGTTGGTGATGATGCTCTCTCATCCATCTCTCCTTCGTATAAATGACTCTCGGTTGGACGACCAGACGACCCGAAGGACTCAGGGGGTACGATAGTGGCTAATATAATGGGAAAATGGGTCTTACCCAATTAGGGTCGGCCCCTCACCTTCTCTCCTCCTCTTCCTCTATTCGTCTAGAACTTATCTCTTAAGGATGGGAACTCCTCAACTAAATCATAAAGCCTCCTAAGAATTAAGGGGAAGGCCTTACACTTAAAAGAATTTGGCTAAGCTAATTACAAACAAGTTCGCTATTGACCAAGCTAGACTTTTGGATTGAAACTAAGGGAAGTAAGGGTTTTAGTCAAGAACATTAAAGAACAAGTCTCCGAAGAAGAACGCCGGAAAGTTATGAAACAGCCAAAGAAAAGTCCCTTTGAAGGCCAAAAACAGTCGAAGTGTAAAAAGCAATGGAATATAAAGAGGGCACTAGTGCCAAGGGATTACCTGATAAAGAAGAAGTGAGACTGCCAAAGCTCGAAGCGATGAAGTTGTAGAAATGTAAATGGAGCTAGAGAGAGAGAGTTCAGGCATGAAGAAGAAGGGGGAATAAATTTCAAAAAATGGTTTAAATACCTTGCTAATGAGTGGGCCCACTAACAAAGGTAAAACACGGCCCACGGGGAGGGCATCATTAGGGAACAAAGTCCCAGGCCAAGTGTGCAGCCACCATGCCTTGGAAACTGGAATGACAGTGGATATCTATCTAGGTGTCACATCAACTTGAGAGGTGTCACCCATCAAACTACTCATACACTCAACTCAAAAGCAACAATATCCCTCAGCCATCTCTATAACCTCGATGACTAAGGGTTGGGGGGTAATTGATATACCCATATATACCCTCGGCCAGGCCAAGGGAGCCCTGCACCTGGACGGGTATAGGATAACCTCTTAACCAATATCAGACGACCCTCTAAGGGGTCGACCCCTCATCAGTCCCAGACGACCCTTCAAGGGGTCGACCCCTCATCAGGCCCAGATGACCCTTCAAGGGGTCGACCCCCTCATCATGGTCCTGACGACCCTCCGATGGTACGACAGTACGAGGCCCAGATTAGTCCAGACTCACTACTAGAAATAACTTTACCCTCGGCCTCATATCATAGGCTGAGGGTGACATCATCACAGCGCGTGATTTAGGAGATGCGTGGAATAGTGCGCGTGAGGCTCACATGGCACGTGGAAGACCGTTATAACAATATCAACCCCTTACATGAGGGAATATTATATCATCATTAACCACAGGTGGCATCTACAGGTGTTAAGAGGGGATTGGCTAGATCATCATTCACATGCACCATGCATGCTTACGGGGTACACTACACCCCCAAGACCTATATATACTTGTCACCTATAACCCTACAAAGGGATCGATAATGGTAACCCTAGCAAAAACTCTGCTTGTACACACAGTAAAGAGAGAAAGTGAGCTTATGTGCATTGTATCCAAGGCCATTAGTGCCCATACTTAGTGGATGACAAACTCACAATGGATGTAGGCCTAATTGGCTGAACCACTATACATCATTATCTTGTTCCTCTTATTCTCACCTCCTTCTATATACTTATACATATACATCTCTATGGCTGCCATGGTTACTACTGTTTGAGCTCATCATCACTTATTTGGTGGTGCTGAATCTAAGCATCATCAGTAACTATACTCCATTAAAAGTGGACATAAATCATGTTATGGAGGAAATCAAGAACAACGAGGAATTAAATTGGCCAGAAAAGCTAAAAACAGACCCTGAGAGGAGGGATAAATCCAAATATTACGAGTTCCACAAAGATCATTGCCACACAACCAAGCAGTGTATAGATATCCAAAATGATATAGAGGCACTCATTAGACGATGAAAGATGAATAAGTTTGTTGATCATCAGAATGGCAGACAGACCAATAATAGAGGTCGATAGAGATCCAAATCTCCTTCTTGACCCGGATAAGATAAGAAAAGGGACCATGAAGATGACCCTCAAGATGATTCCGATCTCCCAAAAGGGCCAAGACAGCCCGAGTGTGAGGTATTTTCTATTCGTTTTGGTTCACTTGATTGTAACCTGACTACAGGTGGAGACGCAAGAGGAGGCGATCATACCACTGAAAGAAAAGCTTAACTCAATGAGGCTCAAGCTGGTTCCTATATATAACGAATAAACTTGGATGAAGAATATTGCCTAAGGAAAGTTAACAAAGATAAGCTGGTAATTGGTTTTTCTAAAAATGATTTGGAAGGAGTCCTATATCCTTATGATGATCCTCGATGATCAAAATAAGAATGAAGGACATAATCATTTCAGGAGTGTTGGTGGATAATGGTAGCTCAAAAGATATTATGTTTTACCCTTGCTTCGATAGTTTGAACTTGAAACTTAGCCAGTTGGAACCCTATCATAGGCTCCTTATTGGGTTTTCTGGAGAAAAAACTTTTTCCACTTGGAACGATCAAGATAGACATGCTGATTGGTACCTGGACAGTTAGCAGAACAGAGAAGGGGCGTTTATTTGTGATTAACACGAATTTCTAGTCAGCCTATAATATAATCATGGGAAGAGTAGGATTGAAAAATTTTGAAGCAGTTCTATCCACAATACATCAGTGTTTAAAGTTCCCGACTAAATTTGGGGTTGGAATTGTAAAGGGAGATAAAAAATTGGTTTGAGAATTCTATTAATCCTCCGATGAGCAAGAGTAATTGGAGGATGCTAGGAAAAAAACAAACACTTATCAAGTGGATGAATTTGATGAGTCTGAGATTGAAACCTTAGACCTAAGAGATGAAACGAAACTCATTAAAGACCAGGTCGTGGAGGTAACAAAAATTATTATTCTGGATGACAAGCAACGAGAAAGAACAACTTAGATCGGTGCTTCACTCGATCCAGTACTGAAGCAAGAGCTGGTAGCATTTTTGAAGCAAAGAAAATAGGTATTTGCATGGAGTCACGAGGATATACGGGGGATAGACCCAACTTTCTTATGCCATGAGCTCAATGTCAACAAGGTGATCAAACCAGTGAAGCAAAAAAGAAGAATTTTTAGATCGGAGAAAAACTAGGCTATCCAAGAAGAGGTGGAAAAGATACAGAAAGCTTCATTTATTGAGGATGTAAAATATCCTGATTGGTTGGATAACATTGTGATGGTTAAGAAGAAGAACAATAAGTGGAGAATGTGTGTGGACTTCACAGATCTGAATAAAGCTTGCTCAAAAGATCATTTTCCTTTGCCCATAATAAATCAGCTAGTGGATACAACTTCATGACATGAGCTGCTGAGCTTTATGGATGCTTATTCTGGGTACAAACAGATTAAAATAAAGCCCGAATATAAGGAAAGTACGTCCTTCACTACCCCTTGAGGAACATATTTTTATAACGTTATGATTTTTGGTCTTAAAAATGCAGGTGCTACTTATCAGCGGTTGGTAAACAAGGTCTTTAAAGAACAAATTGACAAAAATATGGAAGTAAATGTCAATGACATGATGACTAAAAGTAAGAAAGCTGCCAACCACATAACTGATTTGAACCAAACATTTGATGAACTGGAGAGGTACCAAATGAAGTTGAACCCGACCAAGTGCATTTTTGGCGTACAAGAAGGCATGTTCCTTAGTTACGTTATGAATCAAAGAGGTATTGAAAGAAACCCTGACAAGATAAAAGATTTACTGGAATTTCAATCTCCAACATCCAAGAAGGAAGTGCAGAGCCTTACGGGGCATGTTGTAGCTCTCAATAGATTTATCTACCGAGCAACTAAAAGATGTCTTCCATTCTTCAAGGTGCTTAGAAAGACCTTTGAGTGGAATGAGGAATGCGATAAGGCATTATTAGAATTGAAGAAATACTTGGGGATACCTTCTTTTATTATCAAGATCGGTGACAGGAGAAAAATTATATTTGTACTTGGTTATTGCAGATTGTGCAGTCAGTTCTGCCTTGTTCAGAGTCATGAATAGAGTATAGAAGTCGGTCTATTACACTAGCAAAGCATTTCATGGAGAAGAAATCAGATACCCCAAAGTGGAGAAGATGGCGTTGACATTAATTGAGGCGAGCAGGAGAATGAAACCTTTTTCTCAAACCCACACTATCGTGGTGTATACTGATATGCCACTTAAATAAGCTTTACATAAATCAGAAAAGTCTGGAAGATTAATGTACTGGGAAGTGGAATCAGGGGAGTATGACATTGTTTATGAGACAAGGTCTTCTTTTAAAGTCCAGGCAGTGGTAGATTTCATTAACAAATTTACTTACCCAGATGTCCCCGATCAACAAGGGGCTAAGTAAGACCAACTCAAGGAGGCCAGAAGAGATGGAAACTGATCAACCAGAATCCTCTGGTAAAGTATAAGAGTTGAAAAAGAAGAATGAAGAGATAAAGGATAAGATATTCCATCAAGGGATTCTCTCAGATCAAGGGTTTGATGATAATATTCCTATATGGAATTTATATGTTGATGGTTATTCATGTGTAACAGGCTACGAAGCTCGAATTATTCTCAATAGTCCAAATGGGATAGACATTGAATTTTCTCTGCGTTTCCAATTCCATGATTCCAATAACAAAGCTGAGTATGAAGCCGTGATTATGGGCCTTAACTTAGCTAAATCATTAAATCCAGAGCAAGTTGAGGTATTCAGTGATTCATAATTAGTAGTAAATCAAATGCTAAGTCTTTATGTAGAAAAAGGGGAATTCATGTCCAGATACTTAGCCAAGGCCTTAGAGATTATAACTAATTTTATAGCTGTTTAGGTGATTAGAATCCCTAGATTGGAGAATGCAAAAGCATATGCACTTGGTCAGTTAGCTTCAGCAACTCGCACCGAGCTATGAAGAATAATCCCCATTGAGATACTTACTAGAAAAAGTATTAATGAAGAGCTAATGATGAATGTTATAGCATTGGAGATGGGACCATCATGGATGGATCCCATTAGTTATTATACTAAAGAAGGGATTTTACCAACTGACCCACTTGCGACCAAGAGGCTGAAGCACAAGGCTGCTAGATATGTTTTAAATAATGGAGTTCTATATAGGAGAGGTTTGATAGCTGGTCTATAAAGGTGTGTACATCCAGTAGAAGTTAAATAATTGATAGAAGAAATTCATGAAGGGTCTTGTGGAGATTACATAGTAGGAAGAACTCTACTCTAAAGAATGAGTACGCAAGGGTACTACTGGATAATAATGCATCCAGATTATACGGATTGTGCTAAAAAGTGTGACAAGTGTCAGTAATTTTCTACTATACGAAGAACTCCTCAAACGATTCTAACACCAATCACTTCACCATGGCCATTTGCTATGTAAGGAATAAAATTACTTTACAAAGTGGGTGGAAGTTGAGCCTCCCATAGATATGGCCTATGAAAGGGTTTATCAATTCATTTGGAAGAATATCATTTATAAATATGGTTTATCCCATGCCTTCATCACTGATCACGGTACCCAGTTTGACAAGGATGAGTTTGCAGCGTGTTGTCTACAGTCAAACATTCAAAAAGTCCATTCAGCTCCAAGTCATCGCCAAAGTAATGGACAAACAGAGGTGATGAACATAACTCTACTGAATAGGTTGAAAAATGATTAGATGATACTAAAGGTAATTGGATCAATGAGTTGCAATTAGTGTTATGGGCCTACCGAATAACTCCCCGAACAGCGACTGGAGAAACCCCATACATGTTGGCTTTTGGAAGTGAAGCAGTGATACCTGTTGAATTGGGATTACCTACTTATAGGGTTATCAATTTTAACTCTCTAGTAAGTTATTTGATGAGAAGGTTGGATTTGGACATGCTAGAGGAAGTTCGGGAAGATGCAATAATAAAAAAAGCAGCCTACTAGCAAAGGACTGCCATTTTCTATAACAAGAGGGTAAAAAAATGTGATCTAAAAGAGGGTGATTATGTGATTAAGAGGGTACTTCAAAAGCACAATAAGTTGGAGGCCAATTGGCATGGACCATATCACATCACATCAGTTGTCTTCCCTGGGACTTACAGGATAGAACCTCTTGAATGGGAAGAATTCAAAAATGCATGGAATGTAGAGCACCTGGAGAGTACTACTAATAATGTAACTGTCAATGTACCCAATTCTTTCAATATGAATGAAAAAGATGATTTATTCATTAGTTTGTTTTTGGATTACTAGTGCTACGCACTACACTTAACAACAACATTTGAAAATTAAACCCAATTAAATGTTGGTCGGCATCAGTAACCACCAACTAAATATTAGTCAACATCAGCAACCACTAACTAAATGTTGGTCGGTATCAGCAACCGCCAACCAAATGTTGGTCGGCATCAACAAAGACACCAATAATGTTGGTAAAATAGTCGAGCCATGCTAGACCTGCTTGACTCAAATATGGGTGACCCAAGAGGCATCTAAACTCGATAAGAAGTTGGGTAAAATATCTACTGCCTGGGAACCAAGGAAATTATTTAACTATACGTCTAGATAAGATTGATACAACTAAGAAGGAACATGGGATAAAAATAACACATGGGACAAAAGTTCCATTGTCTAGGCAATCAAATCAAAAAGGGCAAACTATCCACTCAAAAATATATATTCAATGACTGATTAGATAAGTGAACCATCATTGTTATTAGTAAAATACTAGTATTATTGATCTAATGCTATGGACAAAGATTGACAGAATAGACATCATGTAATTATTTTATTTTTAAGGAAACAAAATTACAAGAAGATGATTTTTCTTCATTTACAACAATAATTACTAACGAAATACAAATAGCCTATTCTATTGTTTTCATTCCTTCAGATTTCGATACATATTCCATCCCAGCTGGAGGGTCATCTAAAGCATAAGACGAATTGATAAAATTCAAGTCTTGAAGCATTCTGGTGTTACTTGAACTTGGTCGGTCTAGCAAATGATAAGGCCGAGATATCAAATTCTTCATGAAGGCTGTAATCACCTAGGTATTTAGAAATCAAACAATGAGGAATAGAGCGAACTCGAATCCAATTAAAATCTAGATGGAAAGGGAATTTTGTCAGAGCAAGTAGCCCAGGGTCATACCAATCCCACAGTTCAGTTCCTCGCTCAACTTTTATTACAGTTGAAGCATTCATCCATCCCTATTTGTACCCTTTATTATTTGATTGGTTCAATGTGGCATCAAGATGATATAAAGACTCATTATATCCCCCAATCCAAAACTCTTTGGGCTGCTTGTGAGATTGATAAGTTAGCCGTTGAACATGTTGGTGTAGTCTTGTCAACACACTTTATTTATCCTGCACGAAGAACTCTAAGTGGATAGTTGTTCTGTAAGAGTTTGAATCTTCTGGGATATTTTTTACAAAGCTTGATTTTTCGCCTTTAATAGAGAAACTTGATTTTTAAAGACATCCTGAGTTCTAGTCTCTTTATTGCTACTTTGACCTACTCTTGTTCTACCCCGAGAAGTGGATGTAGGTCTAATTCTTTTCAAAGTTTCCCACTCTTCTCTTAATGAAGCCTTTTCAATCTCTAAAAAGGAAATACCTTCATCATTAACCAGGACTATAGCTCTAGAGGAAGAAGAAGATTTTAACTGTCTCATTTCTTCTCTCAAAGCATTATTTTCCTCTTCCAGCAGTTTGATAATGTTTCTATTCTCCTCAATTTCAAATTTCAGCACACTCTCTCTTTTATTATGGGCATAAATGAATGTATCATAGCCCCGAGCAGTTCTCAATTGTTGGTTTTTTTTCTCATATCCTTTATGCAGAAGAGTAGTGGCTTCATTGTGTTGAAGTTGAAGTTCTTTAATCATTCCTTAAAGATCTTCAATCATTTCGTAGTAAGTTACGTTATTCTCTGCTGCACGATCAAGTAAGCATTTTAAGTATTGGTAAGCCTCAGTTGCTTATTCAGAAGCATCAGGACCAAGAATGTCAATTATTTATGTTTCGATAAAATCTGCATGACCAACTTTGAAGTAGTGTGTACATTTCTTCATCAACTCTGTATCACGAGCTGATAATAATTCCATCCTGGTAATAAATTAGCAAGGAAAAGTAAAAACAAATCAACAACAGATATATTGAATAGTACAGGAGAAATTTAGATAAGTAACAAGTTAATTTTAATGATTATACCAAATGGGAGTTCAGCCAGAGGTGCAAAATAAAGGAAAAACAATAGAAAGCAAAGAAAAACCACCAAATAACTCTAAACTTTCTCCTTATCACCCACCACCTTCTCAGTTGATTTTGAAGTGGAAATTGGGGTTTGGGGCTGTCTAGAAGAAGTAGTTAGTTATTGAAGTTTCTCGGAGGGCAGCTTATGTTGACCAAAAGAAAGCATTATCTGTTGGTCTTTCTCAGATGACTGAGGAACAATAACAACAAGTTTCTGCTCCATTACCACCACATAATATTCATCAGACCCAACTTTATCTTCATCTTCTTCTCCAAAGATAGGATGAGTATCGTGGACATATTTCTGAAATAATTCAGAGTCTTCAGCAGTGTTTAACTCTTTTAGAGCTGCCACCCATCCATCTCTAAAGAATTGTAAACCTGAATACTCAACTTGAGCATAGGTAGTAGCTAAAGCCTTATTCCAGCCTTTGTCCTAGCCAGAGCTAAAGGAACTCTTCCAGGAGATTTTTCTCTTCCTCCTCTCTAAGGAAATATTTTTGTTAAGTTGGGCATAAAGACTTTCAGCATATTGTACTCTCAGCTCAAGATCTTTCTTATGCCATTCATCCTCTTCAATCTTTCTCTCAGTTTTCTCTTTACTGGGAATAACAACCTTTAACTTCTCCTCTAACTTATTTGTAGCATCAATAACTGCTTGCTTAGCCTTTTTAGAATCCTTTATTTTATTTTCCCATGAGATCTTATTAACCTCATACTGTCGCTGGGAGTCCTCAAAGATTTTGATAACCCACTAAGGGCCTCTTGTACTTTATTAGAAGAGGAAGCATCTTTTATAGCTTCATCCTTTTCCAGGATATTATTAACATACACCAAAAACTGCAAGATAAAGAGAAACTCAAGTTAGTATATGAAAATTGAAAGAAGAATTGAAATGTCAAGGTAAAATAACACTTACTGATGCAAGATGTTGGGAAGCTAAATCAAAGACTTTTCCCCGAGGATTAGAGGTCTCAACATCTCTCTGATATAAGAGAGTTCCATAATAAATCAATTTCCTGGCCAAACCAAGAGTAATGAAAGCTAGAGGACCATAAAGCAATGAAGGTAATTCAAGCATTAATGGCCTTTTCAATAGGACTCCTTCTTAGTCTTCTCAAAGGTGCAACCTCTTCAATCAAAGGTGCTGACTCTTTTTAAACAACAGGGGGCTTCTTGGTAACCTCCTTAACAGATCTAGTTGCCCCCCAGATGGAGCAGCATCCTTTTTCTTAATCCTTTCAGCTGTGATATATTCTTTATTATTTTTTCCTCTTCAGCACTACGTATAATCTTAGCAAAGAGATCGGGAACTTTCCTCTTCTTCATCATCAGGTTAGCAATGACAGTATTCAAATCAAAGGAAGATTCTTCAATAATTGAAGAAGATGTTAGATCTTCCTCAAGATCAATCACCAAAGAAGGATGAGAAATAGGTCGAGCAATAAAGGAAGAAGTGGTGATCTTGTATTTCAATAAATAGGAAGCATATCTCACGTTTTCCCCTGCAATTGATTGATGAATACCCCAGATCAACTTCAACTCTTTTTTATTAATATCACTCTCTTTTGGGGGTCTTCTTTTACTATCAACTGTAAATTAAAATTATTAAAAGCAAAAGTCAGTGAAACATTTTATCAAATAAAAATTAGAGTTAGTTTAAAAATAAAGAACAACCTATCCCATTGCCATAAGGTGGACATTTGGGACCTTAGTACACTTAATTTCCATTAAATGGGGGATGTTTACAATTTTTCATCACAACACCATGATCAAAATAATCCCTATTATAATCAAGGAGATTGACCACCAAAGCTCTATTAACATACCTAGTTTTTAAATAAAAAGTGGTGTCACTAGTGACACATTTATAACAAAACATAATTTTAGGAATCCCTAGATGAGTTCCATGTATTTGATTTAGTCTATGTACGCCATTAACTACCCTCCATGTAGTTGGAAATACTCTTGCACGTATAATATCGAAGTATTGACAAAATTCCAAACACAAGGGATTAGGTGGGAAAGAAAAATCACATTCAGCAACAAAATGGAGGGAAACCAATGTCCCTCCACTAAAGAAAAGAAATCACAAGGATAAACAGGTTCTCCAAGTCAACTCAAGAAGGAATCCCAAAATCGGTTCTAAACTTATCGAATGACTCAATAGAGTAAACCATGGTGATTAAAGCAAAGAAAGAAGAAGGAAGGAAGAAATTCTTACAGAAGATTAAGGAATCAGCTAAGACATATGACATAAAGAATGTTCGTAAGGAGAAAAATGAGAAAATAAGGACTATGGAAACAAAGATGGCAAAAGGTAGAAGATAATCAGATTTTATTGTCTATATATATGACGCCTCAGAGCACGAGAAAAGTAATACTTAAAAGTGACGGTGGTTGCGTTCTCGACGGCTAATCAAAGAAAAAAGATACAGATACCCAAGTGGTCATCAGAATTCAAAATATTTACAAATTTGCCATTTTGTGCTCAAAACTGTTACGCAAAGTGGAAAAATTCTACCAGTGTTGAAGACCTGTAATCAACCAAGACATGGGAAATGTGCCCGAATAACTTTTTGAGAAAATATTCCACACTCTCGCATCCAAATTCAACTGTGAAACATTGGGGGCTTTTATTGATACAAAAAATTGTCAGCTGACGTGGACCAATTATATGAAGACACGCATCATCCAACATGGCATGAACTCAGCATACCAAGCTACTCAGTGTACCGATCTACTAAGCATACCGAGCAATTCATAGGGAATGCCAAACGACCAGACATATTCAATGTTTATTGTATTACAGTTATTCCTTACCATGTACATATGTAAACTCCTATTCGATAAGGGCACACTATCTATTCACATTGACAACCCAGGGTCTATAAATACATTGTAATACCCTCTTGGCAGGGCAGGAGAGAATACAGAAAACCAAGGCAAGACACCCAGTAATACAAACCAGTGGACGTAGGCCATTTCCTAAAGGATGAACTACTTTAAAAATCTCTTGTCTTGTTTCTTTACTCATTTTTATCAGTGATTAATTAATTAGATAAAATCTAATTTTTTACATCAACAAACACCTTATAAAAAACACAAACTTCTCAACACCAAAATATACAACGGTTAAAAATACAATAAAATATATTCTCTAACCACCCATAAAATGAGGTATGGAAAATATACACCATACGTTTTGGAGAAAACAACTAATCGGTATAGTAAACTTTAGAAAAGCGAGGGTCTTCCTCGATAAGTTCTACTTAAGTTGCTCCTCATAATAAGAGGGCCATCAACTGAGATGGATAAGACAACCACTCTTAGACATGGAAAATGGCACTGGATCTCGCCCAAAATCGACGGGGCAACACCAGAAATGGTAACTTTGGCACGCCTCCGGTGGAGATGAAGAGACATGTAATAACCCATAATATCTAGTAATTTATTTGAGCATTTTTAATTGCATGTGTGACGTAATTAAAGTTAAATTTTCATTACATGTGTAACGTAATTAAATTTAAATGGAAAATAATGTGAGATTAGTAAATATTAATTTTTGAGAATAAGATTAATATGTATATGGTAAATTTACTAAGTGTGAGTATAGTAAATAAAATTCGGTTAATTATTAGTACGTCGTAGTGGGTAATAACGACGAAAATTTGACGGTATTTCAATCGGGGCTTGTGAGTAGACTATTTTAAAGGTTGAGATAGAAAATTAATGTATAGTGAATAGAATGGTGATTTCTAGTGTTGATCCTGAATAGGTCGTAATCGTCAGAATTAAGTACCTAGGGATAGTAATTGGGTTCCTGGGCCTTTTTAGACTAGTTCGGACTCATTGTGGTATTTGGTCATTTTAAATTAGCCTAATAACTTAATTTTTGGATTTGTGATATAAAATAAGAGGTTTAGTGTGGTAAGGCAGCCAATTCATTATTCAAAAACCCTAAGCGATGGGGAATAAAGGAAAAAGGAGAAAAATCAAGAAAGAGCTCCACTCTTAGCTTTGATTCATCACACACAAGGAAGATTCCGACCCTATGAATAATTTTAAGGTAGGTAATTATTTGGCTTAATTATATATATAGTAGTTTCAATTCTTATGATTGTAGGTGTTATGAAAATTGATTTTGGGTGGGGATGTAAATGGGGGTTTTTGAGAAATTTTTTCGATAAAAAGAAGTGTGAATTTGTATATAATATTGTTGAATTATTACCACATGATAAAAGTAGCATCTTGATAAATATTTATAGGATTGATCATAGTTATTTTTGTTCTTGAATCGAAAATACATTATCTTGAGGTGTTAATCACTGAAAATTAATAGTGTGGAATAATTGGATGATAAATGATTCAATCATTTGGATTTAGATGATTGCTGGGGGCTACAAATTTATAAAAGATGTTCCTTTATGAATTATATTGATTGGGAAGTGTAAAAGGAAGATTATAAGGGCGATTGAGACTGAATTAGGTAAAAAATAATGGGCAAATTTCGTAACATATGAAATTACTTCGTTTTAGGGTGTGACAACATGAGCAAACTGGTTCTCTCCCCAGAACGAACCGCTTTGGCTTCCAAGTGTTGCCCACTTTGCTTGTTTTAATGAGTTTGGATATTGGGAAATTTGGGATAGGTTTAGGATGTCCGTATAAGAGTTTGGAATTCCGAAAAAGACTTTGGAATATTATAAAATACCTTGAGGTGATTGGGTTATATTCGGAGTTAAGTTTAGACTATTAGGGATGAATAATACTCGGGAAAATTTGTTAATGAATGCGGGAGGGAGATTCGATAAGAAGGGAATACGGGAAATACTAAATAAATGATTATTTACTAATGAGAAGGAGGATTGACACTCAGGAGGTTAGGCTAGTGCTATGAGTGATAGACACGATATATATATATATATATATATATATACACACACACACACACACACACACAAGTTTATAGACATTATATATATGAATAAGAATAATACATGTGTGTATGATATTTATGTGAAACATACCTATTCCTAAAGGATACGCTATCAGGGAGGTTGTACACCAGGGGAGATCATTATAGAGAATCTCAGAAGAGGTAATACCTTTCCCCTACATAATAGATGATGTGCATGACCATGTGATGTAGGTTGGATTCCCGTGGAATAATGTGGTATGGTTATGACCACAGACATAAGACCATGACCGCCTCCCATGTTCATTTGAGATTTTCGAGTTCGGTGGGGAGATCCCAATCCAGCTTCCAAAAAGGTGGGGGACATTCCTGTAGCATTATCGTATGCTAGTGAGCTCACATTTAAAATGTGGACGACATTCGTGATTGCGATTGCATATATAATGAGTGATATATAATTATATGTGCAAATGTGAGGCATTTCTATTGAACATATATAATAATGAAGCAACTTGTGAGGAAATAGGGACAACTCAAGACACCGATAGAGGTTCGAAGATTTTTAGGTTTGGTCGAGTATTATCATTATTTGATAAAGGGTTTCTCGAAGATTGTGGTCCTATTGACTAATCAAACTTGCAAGGGGGCACCATTTATTTTGGATTACTATTGTCAGCTAGCTTTTGATGAACTAGAGGACAAATTGACTTTAGAACCCATGCTCAAACCGTTTAGGGGAGGAGTGGAGTAAATTTTTTTTACATATGCGTCCCTACAGGGACTTGGGGTGTATTACAATAGCATGATAGGGCCATAGTTTATTCATCTCGCAATCTTAAGACCCATGAGAAGAATTACCCCGCACATGACTTGGCGTTAACAGTGGTTGTGTTTGCCTTGAGGATTTAAAGGAACTATCTTTTGGGTGAGGAGTTCAGTCTATTGGCGGACCATTAGTCGCTACAGTATCTGTTTACGTAGAAGTATCTTAATATGTGGCAGCGAAGATAGTTAGAGTTGGTGAAGGATTACCAGTTTGATATTCAGTATCATCCTGGGAAGGCTAACGTGGTGGCAGACACATTAAGTCGACGACCTACGGTGGAGATAGTAAAGGTTTGGAAGGTAAACAGGGAGGATCTTCGGCATGATGAAGAGATCGCCAGAGCATGTATGGCAGTATTAGCAATCACTCTCGAGATCATTATGAGGGTTATGAAAGAAAAAATCGGGGATCGGTTCTTTCAGGATAGGGAGCCCCAATTGTTAAAAAAATAAGGCAGAGTCTTACTTAATCAGTTTTGAGGGAGGATTATTCTTCAATGAGTGACTTTTTGTTTTAATGGATGAGGAGTTGAGGCACGCATTGATAACTGAGTCTCACGGGTCAAGGTTTACGGCACATCTCGAAGGGGATAAGATGTACCAAGATATGCGTAGGTAGTATTAGTAGTCAAGGATAAAGCGGGACATCGCAGAGTTTATCTCGAAGTGTACTAGATGCCAAATAGTGAAAATAGACCACCAGATATCGACATGTATATTGCAGCCAATAGAGGTTTCAGTCTGGAAATGGGAGAACATATCAATGGATATCATCATTAGATTATCGACATTACATAGGGTCCACAATTCAATATGGGTTATCGTGGATCGCCTAATAAAGGTGTCCCACTTCCTGCCAGTTTATATAGATTTTAAGACGAGACAGTACGCCGAACTATTTATTGTCTAGATTTTGAGGTTACATGGGTACCGATTAATATCGTTCCTAGTGGGACAAGATTTTTGTGTCACACTTTTGGTAGAGCTTTCAGGAGACGATGGGCACTGGTTTATGGTTAAGTACGTCCTATCACCCATAGATAGATGAGAAGACTGAGTGGGTTAATCACATTTTAGAGGACATGCTCAGGATGTGTATACTCAATTTCGAGGGAGGTTGGTAACAGTACCTTCCACCGCTGGAGTTTTCTTATAACAACTCCTACCAGTTCACCATCGACATAGAACCATTTGAGGCACTTTATGGATGGGCTTGTTATTCACCCACTTATTGATTAAAGGTTGGGGATAACAAGCTATTAGGACCGGAGATGATTCAGGACACCACTTCCAGGATAGAGCTCATTTGGGGATGCATATGGATAGCTCATGATAGGAAGAAGATTTATGATGATTTTGATTGAGACACATAGAGATGTAGATTAGAGACCATGTCTTGGTGCGCATATTTCCCATGAAGAGAATCCTGAGGTTTGGGAAGAAGGGTAAGGCAATGCCGAGGAATGTAGGGCCCTTCCGGGTCATTGAGAGAGTTGGTCCAATTGAGTATGGCCTAGGGTTGCCGGAATATCTACAGACGATCTATGACGTGTTTCACATGTCGTCACTGAAGAAATATCAAAGGAGTAAGAGGGCCTATTGGCATGTTCCATTAGAGGAGATAAACATGCAGATAGACATCTCATATGAGGAGTGACCAGTTGCCATCCTTGATTATATTTAGCATAAGCCGCGATCTAAGGCGGTGCCCCTAGTTCGGGTTCAGTGGGGACACCATAATATAGACGATTTGATGTGAGATCAAGAGGATGAGATGCGAGCGAAGTATCCAGAGCATTTTATTGTAGGTACATCCGAATTTTGAGGACAAAATTCCTTTATAAGGGGGGAGTATATAATACCCCGTAATTTCTAGTAATTTATTTTAGCATTTTTACTTACATGTGCGATGTAATTAAAGTTGAATTTTAATTACATGTGTCACGTAATTAAATTTAAATTGGAAATAATGTGAGATTAGAAAATATTAATTTTTGAGAATAAGATTAATATGTATGTGGTAAATTTACTAAGTGTGATTATAGTAAATAAAATTCGATTATTAGTTCGTCGTAATGGGATATAATGCCGGGAATTTGACGATATTTCAACAAGGGCTTGTGAGTAGACTATTTTAATGGTTAAGATATGAAATTAATGTATAGTGAATCGGATGGTGATTTCGAGTTCACGGTGGATTACGAATAGGTCATAATAGTCAGAATTAAGTATCCATGGGTAGTAATTGGGTTCTAAGGGCTTTTTAGACTAGTCTGGACTCACAGAGGGGTATTTGGGTCATTTTAAATTAGCCTAATAACCTAATTTATGGATTTGTGATATAAATCAAGAGGTTTAGTGTGGTAAGGTAGCCAATTCATTATTCTAAAACCCTAAGAGAGGTGGAAGAAAGGAAAAAGAAGAGAAACCAAGAGAGAGCTCTAGAGTAGGCCAAATTGGGAGAAATCTCGGAGACTCTTAGCTTTGGTTCATTACACATGAGGAAGATTTAGACCCTACGAACAATTTTATGGAAAGTAATTATCTTGCTTAATTATATATGTAGTAGTTTCAATTCATATCATAGTAGGTGTTATGAAAATTGATTTCTGAGTGGGGATTCGTATGTAAATGGAATTTTTGAGAAATTGTTTGCATAAAAAGTGGTGTGAATTTGTATATGAGATTGTTGACTGAATCCCACATGATAGAATAAGATCTTGATAAAAATTCATAGGATTTATCATAGTTATTTACGTTCTTGAATTGAAAATACATTATCTTGATGTGTTAAATATTGAAAATTAAAAGTGTGGAATAATTGGATGATTAATGATTCAATCCATTAGGTTAAGATGATTTTTGGGTGCTAAAAATGTATAAAAGATGTTCCTTTATGAATTATATCGATTTAGTAGTGTGGAAGGATGATTGGGATTGAATTGGGTGACAAATAATAGGCAGATTTCGTAACAGATTAAACTACGTCGTTTTGGGGCGTGACAACAGGAGCAAACTGGTTCGCTCCCTAGGCCGAATCGGTTTGCTTTTTTAAAGAGTTTGGATAATCAGGAAATTTCTAGTTGGTTTGGATGTCCGTATAAGAGTTTGGACTTCTAAAAATGACTTTCAAATATTATAAAATACCTTGAGGTGATTGGGTTATATTCAGGGTTAAGTTTAGAGTATTAGGGACGAATAATACTCAAGGAAATTTATTAATGAATCCGGGATGGAAATTTGGTAAAAATGGAATACGGGTTGTTTAAGAATGGGCATGGGTTCAGAATACGAAATGAAGGACTATTCACTAATGAAAGTGGAGATTAACACTCGGGAGGTTAGGCTTGTGCTATGAGTGATTGGCTCGGTTACCTGAGTTTTTGACTATATATGTACGGGTTTATGAACAGTATATATACGAATAAGAATAATATCTTCGAGTATGATATTTATGTGAGACATACCCATCCTAGGGGATATGTTATCAGGGAGGTGTCGCCCCATGGGAGATCACTCTGGCGAATCTCAATAGAGGTAGTATCATTCCCCTGGGTCATAGGTGCTATGCCCGCCCATGTGATATAGGGGTGGGGGTCCCATTGAATAATTTGGTATGGTTATGACAATGGACTTAAATCCATGAGCACCTCCAATGTTCGTTTGATATTTTCGGGTTCGGTGGTGAGATTTTGACCTAGCTGGATAGAGTGTGAAGGACATTCTTAGAGCACGATAGCATACTAGTGAGGTCGCATGCAGAATGTTGAGGATATTCGTGATTGCGATTGCATATATAAAGAGTGATATATATGTATATGTGTATATGTGTGATATTTCTATTGAATGTATATAATAGTGACGTAAATTGTATACGAGTATATTACAATAAGTGTGAATGTGTATTATATAACTGGAGTAAAGTTATGAGGATAATTAATAAAGAGATAATTAATTAAGCAGTTAAACAAGATAATTACGAAAATAAAAAGTACTCGAGTCAGGGTAGTGTAAAAGTGATATTTACAATAAGACTAGTCAGGTGGGGTAGTGTAACAAGTCGGGTTAAAAGGATTATGCTAGGCATGAACTATAGGTGAGAGGTGAGGAGTATTTCATGGGAGTGTGACACCGGCTTAAATATGAGAAGTTGTACTATATATTTATTAATGCATTTTAATTACTTGAGAGTGTTTTTAAAAGATTTTGGGCTCTGACACGTGGAAAATAATTTTTCAAAAATGTTTAGGTGTCCAGCCACCAGGACGCCAATGATGATTACTCTTTCCAAGGACACGTAGTTGCAGCTGATGTGGAGGCTAGCAGGTTGCCGAGTAGCCGCTTCATTTATTTCATTCTAGACTAGGTTCTCCATTTTAGTTATCAGTTGGGCATGTTTCCCTTTTGTTTCAGACTCAGTTACTTTAGTTTATTCATTTCAATTAAGATATTTGTATTGGATATTGGTAACCGGTGGCTTATTTGGTACTCAATTTATTTTATTATGCTCTTAGACTTCCTAAATTGGTGTGATTATTTATTTAGCTTTATTTACATATTGGAATATGATTGAATGGTTTTACTTTGGCATAATAATTCAAGATTAAAATTTGTCACTAATTATTAAACTAATAGGTGGATAGTAATTAATTGAATTTCGATGGTGATGCTAAGAATGAGACAAATGAGACTCTCATTTTATTTTAGTAGAGGCTTGACCACCCGTTATTTTAATAGGTGGGGTGTCACAAGACACAACACAAATCCTCCTATAAGAGCAAAAATACACAAATGAAAAAAATCTTCCACACATAATCCTACCAAAAGGAGGGACATGACTATCATAAAATAGAGACATAAAACTCTTATTAATGAAAGAAGAATTTACATATACCAAGAGTAATTTATTAAAGAGAAATGGAGAAAGAAGGTAGTCCTCCCCCTCTCCCTCATGGAGGAGGAAGGAGGGGGGGGGGGGGGGGGGGGGGAGTGGATCTAGTGTTTTAGAAGGATGAGTATCTAGGTTTATAGAGAAGAAGGATCAGCTAGTACTCCTTTACAAATATTAATCAGTGTTAATTATTCAAACATAGATATGTTCCGATATATAGAAAATTAGATCATCCATTTTGGAAATGGTTGCTTCCAAACACTTTATCATGATGGTATCCTTATCATAAAATTCATCTGGTTTAGTGAACTTTAGTTTTAAACAAGCTAAGTTGAAATAAAAAAAAAGTATATTAGAGGAAGAGAACAAACTTAGCATAACTTTTACCATTAACATTCATATACACAGTTTATGAGGGAAAACAAATAAACTCAATTACTTGGAAATTTAAGTATGCATCATCTTAAATTATTTATTTGCTCCCTAAACTATCACGATTTGTTTGAAAATGACATGTGAACTATCAAAACTGTTAAGTAAATTCTCAAATAATGGACAAAGATTTAACAGGGCACTTATATGAATTTTTATAGTTTAAAGTAACTGAAATTTTTCATGTGCAATACACACAATTTTTTCAAAAGGCAAAAGAGGATTCACAATAGTAATAAGGACTCTAAATATAATTTAATAAAAAAATTAATTTTGGAAAAAGTAAAAAGGAAATAGATATATATTTCAAATATATTATTCCAAACATAAAAATGTAAATCATAATGGCTCCCGCCCACCGGAGAGCTAACCATGATCTTACACCATCCTATCGCATAGGCAGTCATCCCCCTCCCCCCAAGCCATGAGCGAATCCTACCCGACTCGACCTACTTCTTTGTCTATAAAAACACCCTTCATCTCTAAAGCGCTAGAAATGATAGCTCAACACGAGCCTAGAATTGTTTTGGGGTCTAAAATTATTTTCGAATATGAGTTTTAGGGTTTTGAATTCGGGTTATCAATATCTTGTTTTGGGCTTTTGATTTTGTTGTTTTATTTGGGTTTCGTGATTTCTAATTTAGGTACCAAATTTTAACTTTGTTTGAGTTTTGTTTCGCCATCTAGTAAGAGTGGAAATGACGCTGATAGGGGAGGTGGTGGCAGTATGCATATGACACCAGGCGTTTGGTAAGGGGGTGGGTGTTTGGGTATTGGGTATGTTAGAGGGGTTGTTGGATTGAATTATCTAGGGATTGAATAAGGAGATGTTTTGGATATTAAAGGGGGATGTTTGGGAGGCGATGTAAAGTCAATTTACATTTTGCCCTTGAAAAGTCATGTGCATTACTCATGACTATTTTTTGATCTATTTAAGTGTCAAAATTAATGGAATGGCCTTGTAATTTTCTAAAAATGAATTTAAAATCATGTCTTAGCTAGAAGAAAATAATCGGAGATAACTAACAATAGATATGTAATGTACATGTAATCAATCAGAGAAGAGGATGAGGATAAGAGGACTAACACAGAGATATATGTGATTCATCCCTTAGGAATGGACTACGTTCACATGGTGCATTATTTCTTTCATTTTTATATTTATCCCCCAGAATGTTATAGTATCTAGGTTTCAGACTATATGTATGTTTAGGTGTGTACAATGAATGGTTGCTTGCCTCCTCGTTCTAGAGGATCCTCCCTTCTATAAGGATCCCTATAGAAGAAAGTGTGGTCTAAATGGAGACCTCTTGGATTAGTGGAGAGATCCTTTAATACCCATTCAGAAAAAGGTCCAGCAAACGTTCACCATCTGACATGCCAGGCACATGCTATTGTCCAGACTCCAAAAATTCCATGTTATAATTGTGCCTCTGTATAGTCCACCTAAGTAGAGAATATAGTCAAGCTCATGGCTTGACCGAGCACTTGTACTAATGTCTCTTCAGTTTGGTCCAAGGTTTTCAAATCACGAGGTGGTGTTTGCAAATATGGTATAACAAAATCCCCTAATACTTTACTTGTAACTGCAAAGAAGTGAGTGAAGTTTTATTTTAGTCAATCATGGGATAATATTTGCTGGTTCTTAAATTATGGGTTATCTTGTTCATCCGACCGAAGTGATTGCCTTGTATATTTGTTGCTGAAATTTATTGGCTAACTTAAGTAAGCCACGTGTTGGTAAGTCGATGGTTTTATAAAACGCTCTTAGTAGCCTTGTACACCTTAAGTGTAAAAGGGAGAAAGAAAATTATTTTTACTTTTTTAAAATAGAGTGATCCAACTTTCGAAGATAGAGAAGGAGAGAGAGAGAGAGAGAGAGAGAGAGAGAGAGAGAGAGAGAGAGAGAGAGAGAGAGAGAGAGAGAGAGAGAGAGAATTAACTATCTAACTGCTTCTTGGATTTCTCGTGCTTTCATTTTCAAAATCAGTCTTGTTCTTAGATTTCTTAGGTATTTTCATGTAAAATTTCTTATTATTACTATATGAAGGTTTGTTTTTATACTTGTTGTTGAGTTTACTTTTCCTTGAGGTTTTCCTCATTCTATAGGGTTTTTTCTTTGATTTGTAGGGGTTTTGCTTGGATTTTTAGGGTTTTTACTTAGCTTTCTAGTGTTTTTTCTTGGATTTCTAGGGGTTTCTCATTGTAGTGGTGAGTGCCCAATATGAGTGACTTGTCCCAGATTTGGAAACATATCTTTGATCATAATCAACTTTATCACGATGCTTTTTCTTATAGATTTCCCCCTCCCTTGCAAGTTCTTCATCCCAAAGATGACCCGAAACATCCAAACTTTGTTCCTAAGTTAACTTCCTCTACTGAGTCAGCCCGTAAGTGTATAGTATAACACTTTTGAGTTTCGTACCTCAGAGAGTCTTGATAGTGCAAATATTAGAGTTGGAGGAAACTATGCAGATACAGGCAACATGATCTATTTCGTCAAGTTAAATTTGAGGAGAGAGCCTTATTGGATAAAACAAATCCCTCCACATTATGTGTAGTAGTTCTTTTGACAGGTGAGGAGATGGACTTGGGAGAAGTTATCGCCCCTTTTTTTAACCCACACACTTGGGATGCTAAGTCGTATAGGAGTTATGTTAGAGATGAAGATCTGACTGACCAGAGGGTTTTATATTCCATCCCTAATGACGTGTATATTAGTATTCCAGGCCCAGAAGCATGGTCTTATGATATGAGTAACACTGACGAGGTATGTCTCCCTCTTTGGGCCCTTGAAGTAGGAGTTATTCTTCCCCTATGCCCTTTGATACGGTCCATCTTGAAGGGTTTCAGACTGACTCCTACTCAGATTTCGCCCGATGCTTATATATTCATTGTGGCGACTATGATGTATCGGAAAAAATACCGGGATTTTAACATAGATGGACATATTTTTAGGTTTGTATATGAATTAAAGGAAAACCATAGGAATCCTGCCTATTATTACTTTTCCCCTAGAGAATCCAACACTAAGATGGTTCAAGTCTTCCACACTAGTAACCATAACTAGAAAAAAATATGTTTATATTCCTAGTACCCAGGAGTTTTTTCCAAATGACCTAGAGAGAGGGATTAGTATTTGAACGGATTGGAGCCATTCAGATATGATTATTAAAAAATCCCTTTCTTCGGATAAAAGATTTATGAATCTTATCAAGAGAGTTTGTACTTCGAATCTTTTTGATGATGCATATACCTAAAAAATGTTTGGAAGGATGACTAATTATTTGAGCCTCAGTACCATTGACTTTGATAAATAAAAGCCTCCCAATCCTACTGATAGTGATGAAGAATATTCTCAGGATGAAGAGATGGACGACGTGGATATCGTCCAAGTAGGAGATGACAGTGAGGATATCGAATAATAGGTCGAATCAGTTTAGTTATGTTCATAAGCGTTATGTCATCCTTATGTTTCTTTTGTTCTTGATTTCTTTTTTACTCCGTGATTTACTTGCTTATTAACTCATTGTTATTTCATATTTTGTTGCAATTTTCACTTTGGACTCCATCTCTTTCATCTTGGCCCTAAAAAATGTTTCCCAAGACAGGATGAAGGAAATAAAAGACAAACAACTGCAGGAGCTGATTGAGAAAGCAACTGATAAAAAGGCTAGGGAGGAAGCTCGTACCAAATAATGCAAAGACAATCCTCCATGGCTCTCCAATGCTGAAGCTGTAAGGTTGGTTGTTGAGGAATCCAATAAGAAAAAAAATTATTAACTAGGGCAAAGGAAAAGTTCTTAAGGGCCAACAAGGCAGCAGGAAGAGGTTACTGAAGGACTGTGCCTTCAAGGACCCAAAAATGCGAAGCACATAACTCTGTGTCTTGTCAAAGAGGGGTATTCCTCTTCTCCTATGGAAATGTGGAGCTTTCTAAGATGGATCCACTAGTTATCAAGGATGATCTGTTGGCATACCCTGATTCTATTTTGCTCAATTCTATCAACACTTTTGCAGTTTTAGGATATACAGGTTACGGTCCTGATTTCTAATTTTTGAGGACCCTTAATATGGAGAACTTGTGTAATTTTGCTTCACACAAGGCATTGGTGATAAGATGATTCATCTCTATTATTACTATTTTCTTCCATGGTCGAGCTCTCTAATTTCTAACTAACTCTTTTTATTTTCCATTTTGCAGGTTACCATGGCCACCACTATACCGTGGGAAAAATTTAAGATAGCCGAGAATACCTGTGTTGATCTTAGGGATGCCCATGAGAACCTTGAGAAGAATATAAAATACCTTGAGGAAAACTTGGCAAAGGTTCACCATAAATTTTAAGAGAGTGAGGAGCACATGGTGCACAAAGTCGAGGAGCTCAACAAGCTAGAAAAGGAAACTCAAAACTGCTACCGACCAGTTGGGGGGCTATGAAGATGGAGCTTTCAGTGACCCTAGTTACTGCATCCATGGTTGGGGAATAGGCTATGAAAGCCTTTAAAGAGTCTGAGGAGGATGTCATCGACATCACTATAACTTTCTTGAAGGGTATGATGAGCAGAAGAAGAGGGTGCATAAACACACTAAGACTGTTATGGCTAGGTAGGGGGGTGATAAAGAGGAAAAGGCTATGGATGATGAGGAAGAAATCGCTAACCGAGTTAAAGAAGACACACCCTCTGATGATGAACTTCAACTCATCCATGTGGTAGGATATGAGCCTGCTAATGGTGAATCAGGTACTTCTATGAAGGAAGTGGCCGAGAAAGAAAAGATTGGCACAAATGGCACTAGCTTTCCTTAACTTGTTACTCTCTGTTTTTGCAAACACTTTTATTTTTCATTTGAGCTTATTTTTATGTAATATGAATGTTTCTTTGTGTTTATTGTGTTTCTTCCTTTGTGATTGTTGCACGTAGTTTGTTCAAAATCATGCCTCATCGATCCTGCATTTTTAGTGGTCTAGTATTTTGTAGATTTTAGCTTACTACTTCTTCTTCTAAGGATGAGGAATAATCAAATATGTTCAATAGATTAATTGGGTTGTCCGAAGAAGACCTGGTCTATATTAATTTGGTGCTTTTCCAAATAATAGTTCTGTGCACTCAAAGATATGCAATAGATCAATTAGGTTGGACGCAACCAACCTAATCTATATTTATAGGGCACAATCAATGACATGAATTTCCAAATAATATTATTATGCAGTCAAAGAGGGACAATAGAGAAATTCGATTGGCCGAAGTCAACCCGATCTATATTCGGTGCAGTCATAGACGTGACTTTCCTAAATATATTTTTGTGCAACCAAAGACGTACAAGAGATCAATTGGGTTGTACGAAGCCAACCCGGTCTATATTTATTTGGTGCAGTCAGAGACATGTACTTCCAAACAATAGTTTTATGCAGTCAAAGACATGAAATATATTAATTTGTTTGGGCGAAGTCGACTCGATCTATATTTGGTACATCCAAAGGCATGCCTTTTCAAATAATAATTTTATGCAGTCAAAGACGTGCAATAGATTTATTAGGTTGGCTGAAGCCGAATGGATCTATATTAATTTGGTGTAGTCAGAGATGTGCATTTACAAAGAATATTTTTATACAGTAAAAGACGTGCAATAAATAAATTGGGTAGGATGAAGCCGATCTAATCTATATTGGTGGAGTCAAAGACATGCCTGTCCAAATATTATTTGTGTCCAGTTAAAGAGGTATAATAGATAAATTGGGTTGGACAAAGTTGACCTGGTCAATATTTAGTTTGTGCAGTAAAAGATATTCATTTCCAGATAATATTTTTATGTATAGAAGACTGCAATAGATCTATTGGGTTACCCAAAGCTGACATGTCCAGATAATATTGTTGTATAGTCAAAGACGAACAGTAGATCAATTGAGTTGGCCAAAGCCAACCTGATTTATATTTATTTAAATAGGTAAACATTAATAAAACTAAAATAAGTAACAAATACCTTCATATAATGAGTTTTTGTTTATAGAACTTTGATGATCTCCCATTGTAAGACTTTCTAATAATACTTCTTGAGATGTTCAAAATTCCATGCGTTTTTTAATGGCTCCCCCTCTAAGGTTTCAATGCGGTATGTGCCTGGTCATACCACTTCCGCTATGTGATAAGGACCATGCCAATTTACTTCCAGCTTATTGGAATTCTGTTTAACCTTCTTTAGGACATAATCTCCTTCTTTATTTTTTCTCAACTTAACTTTTTTATTATTGAATTTAGTCACGCGTTGCTTATATGTTGCTACTCTCAGTGAGTATAAGGACCAAACTTCCAATTGAGTCTTAATGTTGTTTGACTTATTCTCGAAACAAAACATGTTTGAGTCATAGGTAGAATTTTATTGTCTGATCACTAAGAGATTATGACTTGTCGAAGTTGAATTGAAGACGTTGCGACAAAGCTACAAGGAATGAATCATGCCAAAGTTTAATTGGTGGAAATTTCTCATCTTCAAGGTGTTCTTGCTTTCCAAGTTCACACAGGTATGAATGCATAATGTTAATGAAACTCGAAATTTTATTTTACAAAAATAGGGATGTTATTTTTAAAAGAAAAACGTTTTAAAGTGTTTTAAAGATTTACACTTTGTTTTAATCAGACGATGACGGATTAGAGTTGGATAAGAGTTGGTTTTAAGTAAAAATCAGTTTTCAAAAATGGTTTAATCAAACTCTAATTTCGACGTCGTTCAAATGACAACTGATGTCGTTCGAACGAGATGCACTGTTGTTCAAATGACGTGTCATCTCGCTCGAACGAGATTGCACCGACTTGAATTTTTTATTTAAGTCAGGTCCCAATCCTTTCTTCGGGGGTGTGCATTCTGGAAAAAACAGTTTATGATCCAGAAACTTGTTTGCACATGTTTTCTAAAGTTTTAAAGTCTTAAACATACCCGTAGAGTTTACAAAGGTCCGAGTTATCATTACCATATGTTTATGTGATCTTTGTTGCACCAAGTTGGATTTGTTCAACACTTGTACATTGCTAGGTTTTTCTGTGCAGAAGTGAAGAAGGTTACTTTTGTGTTCAACATCGTAGACGACACAGAGCTATATCGGTGGACACCAAGACACTTGTGGAGGTGCGTGTTATGGACGAGCATAATAAAAGAAGGTTACTTTCTGTATGGGCAATGTGAATATTGGTAGAAGGTCATAGGAGCGTCAAGTCTCGTGGTGATCGAGTCGTTGTATAAGACTATCATCTAACTTCGTAAAACCTTTGTTATAATGTTTGTCTGTCCTGGGCCGTCCGAGGTTTTTTTTCCCGATTGGATTTTTCCTAATACATCGGCGTTATGAGTATTGCTTTACTTTATTTTACTTACTTTAATCACTAGTTTCATGATTAGGGTTAAAAAAGATAAAATATGGTTAAGTTAATTTGTGCCACAACTTGGTTTGATAAAATTGAAAAAGAGGTTTTCAAAAAGAGAAAGTTGGTTTGCATTCATCTTTAAATTAATTCCTTTCAAGAATTTTTTTGTTAAAAGTTATATTTTGGGGACCTACAAATTGGTATCAAAGCTAGAAATACATTTTTATTGTGTTTGATCCCTTTTTGCTTATAAGGATGAATTTAAAAAATTTATGATAGTTTTCGCACTCCAATTTTTTATGGCACTAATTATGCTTATTGGAAAATGCGTATCAAAATGCTTTAAAATCCATTGATGAGCGTGTCTAGTTAGCTGTTGAAAAAGGTTGGACACCCCCTGTCACACAGGAAGGTGAGGTCACTAGTGTGAAACCCATTGAGTCATGGACTAAGGCTGAACATAGGCTTGCACAGTATAACTCTAAAGGTCTGCATGTTATTTTCTCACATGTCACACCTGAAGAGTATAATCGTATCATGACTTGTGAAACTTCGAAAGAAGCATGGGATAGACTTGCACTCACTCACGAGGGCACGAGCACGGATAGGGCGTCTAAGTTACAAAATCGCACTACATAGTTTGATACGATTAAGATGTTAGAGAATGAGACGTTTGATTAGTTTTACACTAGGTTGTCCACTATTTTTAACACATCATTTAACCTAGGTGAGAAGATTCTCGATAACCGAGTAATTAAGAAAATTTGGATATCATTTTTGAGTTGGTTTGATGCGAAAATGACCATTATGAATTCCCTTGGTATGCTTAACTCTTCGAAACTAGAATAGATCGTAGGTGATTTGCTAACCTATGAACTCGATATGTTTACCTCCAAGCAAGATCCAAAGAAAGAAAAGGGCATTGCTTTGGAAGCCATGAAGGATGAAACTAAAGTTTCAAATGACGATTCCGATTCAGACTTTGAGGATGTCGTCTTGTTGGCAAGAAAGTTCAAGAAGTTTCTTCAAATTCATAAGCAATCGAAACATGCCAAAAAGTTTGAGAAATTCAAGAAAAAGGGAGACTCCACCCCTGGGTATAAAAGTGATAAAACTATGAGAGATGATTCTTATAGGTGTTTCGGGTGTTAGGGGTATAGCCACAAAGTAGCCGAGTGTCCCACTAAACTTAAGAATGAGGGAAAGAAACTGATAGCATACAACACCACCTTAAGTGATAGTGAGCCATAAGAGGGAGAGTATTCCCCCATTGAGTGTAAATTTATTGCGTTTATGGAATGTCATGTGAGCGACGATGATATATCTTACCCCTAGGATACTCATAAACATGACACTTCCGAGGCTATTGAGAGTGCTTCCCAAGAGGGTGAGGGTGATGAGAGCGAGGATTAGGAGATTGATGCAGGAGAGTTGCAAGTTGCATTTTGAGAATTGTTTGAGGAGATGGTGAAGGTGAAAAAGGTAAACTCGATATTGTAAGCTATGTTGAAAGAGCGAGCCATAGAAAATAATGATGCATTGATTGAGGATCTTAGGGAACATGAGAAGAATCTTAGGGAGAAGCTAGAGTACGTCAAGAAATAGAGAGACACCCTTAGAGGTTTGATGGAGGCTTTGAAAAAGGAGGTACTAGAGTTTGACGAGTCTAGGCGTCTACTTGAGTCTAGGATTAAGGAGTTGGAGAACAGTCTGAGAGACTCGTTTAGTGTTAAGTTTGATTTAGAGGTTAGGAGTGAGAAGATGGATAGGATGCTAAGTAAATTCCAAATTAAGAAACATATGGGTGGTATTGGCTTTGATGATCGTGTTGTTCACATTACCCCCGTACATGTGAGAGAGCCATATAGGAACGTTAGAAAAGGTCTAGACGTAGGTTTACTTTCCATACCATCGCTACACTTGCACATTTTGTGGTAGGAAAAGTCACCTTAGAAAGTTTTTCGATGACCTTAGGAATGGTCCTCAAAAGTTTAGGAAGTTTAGTAATAAAGTTTCCCCGATTCCCACCTCCCCCAAGCGTCATTACACACCTACTTGGGTTAGGAAGTCAGATTTGGTAACTTTAGGAATAAAACTTCGTTGTTCTCATTTGGTTGCACTTGATTCTTCCCATGATAAATCTAAAGGTTGAGTGTGTTACCATGTTTATCATTTTGTATTATATTTTTCATTTATTGCATCTCTTTTGAAAAATACAAAAAAGTTTTGTTTTTGATAAAATACAAAAAGATTTTTGGTTTTGAAAATTTTGAGAAAAACACAAAAATATTTTGTTTTATTTGAGTCAAAATATTTGAAAAAGCAAAAAAAAATTCAGTTTTATTTTTGTGTCATGAGTTAACAGGTTTGATGTGGCATATTGGTGTTGATGTGCTTGGACCCCCTTACTTATATTATCCATGTGGCTAGGACATTTGGTCATTATTAGCGATGCTTATAATGATCTTAACAATTTTTTATGGGGTTGTTTCGAAGTTCATATGCGTTTTGATTCGACTTTGTGTATATGCCATGATTGCACACATGCACGAGTTTATATGGATCGTTTACTACTCTTGTATATTTGAGTTTGGTGAGACATTGTTATCTTAATTTTGTCATCTATGTGTAAGTAGACTTAAGGAGGAGGCGTGCATGTAATAATCGTTTACCATGAGGATTGAATTGAAAAAATGATGAGTGTTCACGGGAAAGGGCTGCGAGAGTGTAAAATTGACTCGTCGTGAAAGCCACCGTTTAAAAGAGCCCGAAAAATCACACAACAATAAAAATATCATATGCCAAAAATGGGCCAAATTAGTTCAGTTCATTCAAAAGAAAATATGATATATATTTGAGGGAGTTTGGATGGATTAAAAAATTTTAACGGGTTTGCACAACGAATCCTATCGTTGAAAATTCGTGTCATGAAGCTATTGTTTGTAGAATTGCCAAAATTACGAATACATGTGTATGATATTTGTTTAGTTCATTAAGCTCACACTTTAATTATCATATATGGCTATAATAAAGTTTGATGATAGATTGTTATTAATTAGAGCTTCTTGATCGTTTCAATGTGTTGGAATATTGATTCCTTTGTTTTAGTTCACACACATATATTCCATGTTCATGTTTAGGCACATGGATACTATGTTCTCATGTTACTCAAATTTGTTTGCTTTGATTTTTTAGTTTTCCTACTGTTTTGCTACTCTTTTGCAGCTTTGAGCCCCTTTCAGTTAGGATTTTCACATAATTTTTTCACTGGGCAACACCGTTTAATTTTTTGGGGAGACTGTGAAAGTTTGATTATGTCGTTCTATATACATACTATTTCATTCAAGCGATGTCGCTTCTCGTTCAAACGACATCCCTGGCTCGTTCTAATGACATTCTGTTTGACCAGTTTGACCTTTTCTGGTTGATTCCCATTTCAGTACCCTGTTGTTCTGGTTATACATTTTGGTGCTAGATTTCTATTTATGTAGTTTACTTTGATCATTGACATATTTTGCTGCATTGGTTCGTTTATCACACCTTCTTAGACTGATATATTTTTGTGTGATTCACTATTTACTAGCTATGGATTTGACATTACCAGATCATATTTAGCTCGTTGATTCATGTTTATCTAGCTATTCTTCATAGTTTATGTATTCAAATTGGTATAAGTTTTTCTCGACTTATTTATCTTTTCACCAGATTATCTATTCGAGACAAAATGGGGGAGAGATGTATGTGACGTAGGGGGAGTTTTGTGAGTTTTATGCTTGATGGTTTATATGTCATGTTTACATATTTGTATCATGTTTACTCACATAACAAATGATTCGGATTTGATATTTCTCATTGATTTATATCATTTCTTCCTCGATACTTCACCGGGTATTTGTCTGTTTCATGTGTGTATGTATGCTTAAAGAGATTTGAGATTTCATGTCTACATCACATTTAAACATTCAGAGAGGGTTTTATTCTTACTGATCCATTATTTATAAGTCTTATCTTGTACTGATGATGTATTTTTCATTTTGGGTTTTATGGGATGGGATTTAGGCGTCATACGACGTCACGAACCCGCTTAGGCATTTCACTGTTGGTTTTGTCCTGGAATAGTCAAAGGGGGAGAATTGTAAGGACCAAATTTCCAATTGAGTCTTAATGTTGTTTTGACTTATTCTCGGAACAAAACACGTTTGAGTCATAGGTAGAATTTTGTTGTCTGATCATTACGAGACTATGACTTGTCAAAGATGAATTAAAGACGTTGAGGCAAAGCTACAAGGAATTAATCATGCCGAAGTTTAATTGGTGCAAATTTCTCCTCTTGAAGGTGTTCTTGCTTTCCGAGTTCGCACAAGTATGAATGCATAATGTTAATGAAACTCAGAATTTTTTTTTTACAAAAATAAGGATATTATTTTTAAAATAAAAATATTTTAAAGTGTTTTAAAGATTTACACTTTGTTTTAATCAGATGAGGATGGAATAGAGTTGGATAAGAGTTGGTTTTAAGTAAAACTATGTTTTCAAAGATGGTTTAATCAAACTCTAATTTCGACGTCGTTCAAACGACAAATGATGTCGTTCGAACGAGATGCATTATCATTCGAAAGATGGGTCATCTCGTTTGAATGAGATTTCTCCGACTTGAATTTTTTATTTAAGTCAGGTCCCCGTCCTTTCCTCGGGGGTGTGCATTCTGGAAAAAATAGTTTATGATCCAGAAACCTGTTTGCACATGTTTTCTAAGGTTTTAAAGGTCGACTTGAATTTTCGAACGAGTTTACAAAAATCTGAGTTACCATTACCATATGTTTATGTGATATTTGTTGACCCAAGTTAGGTTTGTTCAACACTTGAACATTGATGGGTTTCGTGGTGGAGAAGTGAAGAAGGTTACTTTTGTGTTCAACATCGTAGATGACACAAGGCCGTATCCATGGACACCAAGACACTCGTGGAGGCGGGTGTTGTGGATGAGCATCGTAGAAGAGGGTTACTTTCTGTGTGGGCACAGTGAAGATTGGTAGAAGATCAGAGGAGCGTCAACTCTCGTGGGGATCGAGTAATTGTATAAGACTATCGCCTGACTTTGTAAAACCTTTGTCATAGTGATTGTCTCGCCTGTGCTGTACGAGTTTTTTTTCCCGATTGGGTTTTTCATCATACATCGACGTTGTGAGTATTGCTTTACTTTATTTTACTTTTTTTAATCACTAGTTTCATGCTTAGGGTTAAACAAGATAAAATCTGGTTAAATTAATTGTGTCACAACTTCGTTTGATAAAATTGAAAAAGAGTTTTTCAAAAAGAGAAAGTTGGTTTCCATTCAACCTTAAATTAATTTCACTCAAGCAAAAGTTTTTGTTGAAAGTTATATTTTGGGGACCTAGATCTATGACTTCTTCTATCAAATATAAATCCAACCTTCTCACAAAGTCACTTCTCAGAGAATCAAAATTTAGCACTCTATGACTTGGTAGAACGAACTCCACTAGAACCATGGATTCACTTCCAAACTCAAGAATGTAAGGTGTTTCTCATGTTGTCGTTCATGGTGTTATTCTGTAGGCCCACAACACATTTTTAGGTCATTTATCCAATTACCTTTAGTAAGTTCAAGACTCCTCTTCATCCCATCTAGAAGAGTTCTATTTTTAACCTCTCTCTATTCGTTACATTATGGAACAAATTTATAATTTTGGCTTAGTCACAATATTATTGGAAATCATCATTGTCAAGCTGGGTTCTATGGTTAGCGATTAAAACGTGAGGTATTCCATACCTACTGATCACATTCTTCCATATAAACGGGAAGACTTTTGCATTGATGATCTCAATATGTGGTTCAACCACCACCTATTTTGTTAAATAATCCACTATTACCACTAAATGTTTGAATCTTCCTTTGGTCTCTGGTAATGGATTGACCATATCCATACCCAGATAGCAAAAAGATAAGGTGATGTGATTGGAACTAGCTCTACCTCTAGTCTTTTGTATATTACCTTTAATTTTTAGAATTGATCACATTTTAACATGTATTCTTTACAATCTTTCCTTATTTTTGGACAATAATAACCCTGGACGGGTATCCTTTCAACCTCCTTGACATTGATGCTTTTTTACAAAATAAATTCTGCAGGTATGATTCTCTTGAGGTCTTCTCTAATAGATGATGTCCGATTAGCTAATGTATCTTCCCTTGCATTTTTAGCTCTGGGAATTCTGATCATTTAGAGTGCTTTTAGTTTTAGGACCAGCCCTTTACCTTTACCAGCTATTTTAGCATATTTTCCTCTCATTCTTCATATTCTCCCAGAACATGGGTTGCTATCAGCTGTTAGCTTTTATCTTCTTGGCTCCAAATTATAAATCCAACTCTAACTCGATAATTAAATCATCAAACTCCATTTCATTGTTTGATGCTTTGAACTTGAATCATAGGGCATACTCTACGTCAGTCCCATCGAGTGTGTTAACTATAAGGCCATCTCCGCTACCAATAACACACGATCATCCATCCACGTACGCATTGGATACTGGCAACTCATCATTGAAGTCTCCTTCCACTAGAGAGCCATCTTTAAAAAAAATAGCACTAAAGTTTTTACTATAGCCATGATGATTGTTTTCAGATGAGGATTCTTTTGGACCTTATTCCTTCTTATATATGATATCATGATAACTTGTTTAACTAACTGTTGGATTAGGTCAGCCGAAATAATTGGTGTTATTCCAAAAACTATTTTGTCCTCGCAGGTGAATTCTGCAATGAAATCCACTACAACTTGTCCTTTGATTACAATTCTTGGCTCTTATAAAATCTCATATTAACCAAGCCCTATAGACCATGCCATCAACCTACTAGATTTTTCAGGTTTGTGGATGGTTTGCCAAAGTGGAAGGTTGGTATAAACCACTATAGAGTGGGTTTGGATGTATTGCTTCATTTTCCCAGAAGCTATTATCAATGTCACGGAGAGTTTTTCCATTTTGGAGTATCTAATTTCTGCACTTGCAAAGGATTTGCTTATATAATATAACAGTTTTTGAACTCCTTCATCATTATTGATCAGATCCAAAATGACTGTTGATTCAGATACAACCAGATATAAGTACATTTTTTCTTCTAAGATTGGACATGATAGTAATAAGGACTTTCTTAGGTATCTTGAGAATGAAAAATAATTGCAAGGGTGGAAACCAACAAAAATTGCAATACTAATTGTATATGCGCAAGCTAACTTTAAACTGGTTTTATCGTTTTATCCTAATCATGAATCTATGGTGACAAAACAGATAAATAAAACCAGTAAATAACTCAGGCCAAGTTTTAGGAAAAAATCCCAAAGGGAAAAACCTTTATTCACTTAGACACTTATAAGAGAGTTGACTTGCATAATACTTGATATCCCCCACAAGTATAATGCGCAATTCTTCAAAAATATCTAAGGAACAACAACTATGATCCTCAAAAGAATCACATGATCGCAGTCCTACAAATCGACCTCAGCCTTCATCTTCATCGATGAATCCTTGCAGGTATCACATGTCAGCAATGGAGTGCCTCTCCACAACAGGTATATGCAAAAGATACAATATTTTATAGGGTTATAAACTAATTCACAAGAGCAATATTACAAGATGCCTTTTTGTGAATTAAAACAGTGTTTTTCAACACAAAACTTGATGAAATTTTGTACCAGATATGAAAAAACATACTAGGAAAAATTCCTAATAATTCTGTCAACGAAATAGGTATTTATAAAAACTTTAATTCAGTGGGACGTTTGAAAGATTTCTGCATGTTGTTTGAATGATTAGAGGATGTCGTTAGTAGAAACATAAGATGTCATTAGAACGATAAAGGTATGTCGTTTAAATGACAATATGATGTTATTTGAACGACATTGTTATGTCGTTTGAATGATAGAAACGTAAAAAACTTTATATTTTAAACTCCGCCTACAGGTATCTAAAAAATATATTTTCGAAACCAAAACAGTCCTTTTCGTCTTTTGTAAAAATTAAACACCCCAAATATAATTCCATGAATTAATATAAACTATAATTTTTTCCATACCTTTTGGGATGTCGAGAAGTCTTCAAACTTGGATATGCTTGAGTTCGGTCCCTCTTGACAATGTGTGATAATTTGTAACGGGATATGCCAAACTAGCCTAAAGCTATGTTATGAAAAATACTATGAAAATTGTTCTTACAAATCCCCCCTTGGCTATTCCGGTACAAAACAAATAAAATGACCGAACACTAAATCAAAATCAAAATCTCATATTACAAAGATACTAATACCCTTCCCAACCCTAGAACATAATGACATAAGTTTCTATGTCTTCAAAACTTCATCTTCTTCCCGCACTATATCTTCGTCCGTGTGTCTTGAATATTGTGAAAGGTAAACCTACATATACGAGACAAAAACACATAACTTCATGACACTTCGAGTTTGAAACAAAATATAATTCATAGATAAATACTCCCCCATGATTCAAACTCATCAAAAACTCCATTCTAATTTGCTCTGCCCCTCAGTAGAAACAATAAACATTAAGTCCATAGAATCATGAAAAATAAAAGATATCATCACAAAAGAATTAAATCAAGCATGTGTAATGATTATCTCAAATGCAAACACAACCAACTATTTTTGAAAATTTTCAATTTTTCTAAAGAAAAAACAAATTTCACTAATACAACATGCAATAACTTATATAATACCTGCAAAATATATCAAAGAAAATACGACACATATATATAGGTATAAACGACCACTAAACATGAAACAAAACACATAAGCAAATGGAAGAAAAGGGCGTGAACTAGTAACAAAAGAATTATAAACCAAACACTCAAATATGTGCAGGAAGTTCTAATTGATCGCAAAACTTTATCAAACTAAGATTTAGAATCAAGTGACAAATAAAATTGAACTTAATGAACAAAACAATCACAATGCACACAAGACTAGAATATTGATGATTCTACAAATCAATAGAGTTATGACAAAATAAGCTCAACTATGATACATTGTCATTGTGCAAACCCATTGAGATTTCCATCCAAACTACCACGAAATAAAATTCTTTTCTTTTCTTTTGAATGAACATATCAAACTAAACTATTTGATCCTTTTTGGCATATTATTCTTTTTATTGTCTATATTTTTTCTTGGGCTCTTTTCAAACAGTGGCTTTCACAACGAGATTATTATTCTCTCGCAGCCCTTTCTCGTGCACTCATCATTTTTTCAATGTAAAATAAATCCTCACGGTCAATAGTTCTTACATGAATAAATCCTTTATAGTAAAATAAATATGTAGATGATAAAATTGATAGGAGAACATCTCACCAAGCTCAAATATACATAATGAAGTCATAATCTAATAAGCTCGTGCACGTGTGTGTGAAGGCATGAACAAAGTCGAATCCATAAAGAAAGTCAATATCGAAACAACTCCATTAACATGGTTAAGATCAATCTAAGAATCTAAAGTCATAACCAAATTTCCTAGCCACATGGAAATTGAATAGTGAATTGGATTAAAAAACACCAATTAGCCACAACAAATGTGTAAAACTAAAATAAACAAAGAGCCGAAAATCTTTTTGTAGTTTTCAAAAACGAATTCTTTTCATATTTTCAAAAAATATATAAAACCAAAAATCTTTTTGTATTTTTTAAATATGACCCCAAAAAAGAAAAATATAATACAAAAAGTACACATGTCATAACGCTAGCAAATATATATCATGAAGCACAACTAGTGTATGATAAACAAAACCATAAAAGCAATCAACGATATGAAATAACATGTGACACATCATGTGCAAACATGTGAGAATCAACCAAATTAGCATTTAGCATCTCCAAAATGGATTTCCTAACCCAAAATGGTATGTACCTAACTCGAGGTGTTATGGAAACCGCCTGAACACTATCCTTAAACATCCTAATACCTCATCCAAGATGAAAACAAAAATGACTAACGTGACCTTTCCTAACACAATATGAACATGTGTAAATGGGAGGAATGTTACCTATGGGTTGACCTTTTCTGACGTCCTTAGTTTTGGATGACCCTTTAAACCAAACAATGGTCTTGACTTTAAAAATAGAAGAATGAGAACAAGACGATCCATGACCGTCACCATTAACACTACTCGAGTCTTTTAAATCATTTTTAACTTAAAAATATTAGACTTAAGAAAAGAATTAGACTCTTCGAATTTTAAGGACTACTTCTTCATATTTTTAATCATACCTAGACGGCTATCTATATACCCCTCAAAAAAGGAAAACTTATGCCTAAGAGTCTTCTCACATTCCTTAAAGTCATTAATGAAAATATTTTTGTCCTATTTGGGACACACACAAACATTATAATTTTTTAAATCTTATAATTCTTTTTCAAAAACATTGACTATATCATAACTCTCCTCTTTGACCACTTTTAAATCTTTGAAGTCATTATACAAAGTACAAAACTTCTCACGAACGATATCTCTTTGATTTTGAACAGTTTGAAAAAGTTCCAAAACATTTTTAAAGTGATTTTCAAGAAATTCAATTCTTTAGGCAAACTTCAAATTCAAATGAGAATCCATCGAGAGACAAAAACACGCAAGAGAGATGATTAAACAGCCACCTAAAAAGAAAGAGAACAACATCAAACACAAGAGCTCAGGGCAACCTACTCTGATACCAATTTAAGAATGCAAGGGTGGAAACTAATAAAAATTGCCACAATAATTTAATATGCCGAAGCTAACTTTAAACTGATATTATGTTTTTATCCTAGTCATGCATCTATGGTGATAAAATGGATAAATCAAACATGCAAATAACTCAGGTCAAATTTCAGGAAAAAAAACAAAGAAAAAAACCTTTATTCACTTAGAAATATACAAGAGAGTCGACTTACAGACTACTTGATATCCCCCACAAGTATAACGCGTTATTCTTTAAAAATCTCTAAGGAACAACAACTATGATCCTCGTAAGAATCATATTACCACAGTCCTCTGAATCAACCTCATCCTTCGTCTTCAGTGGTGAATCCCCACAGGTATCACAAGTCAGCAATAGAGTGCCTCTCCACAAAAGGTGTATACAAAACATACAAAACTTTCTAGGGTTCTAAACTAATTCACAATAACAATATTGTAGGATGCCTTTTTTGTGAATTAAAATATTGTTTTTCAACATAAAACTTGAAGAAATTGTACAACAGATATGTCGAAACATACTTGGAAAAATTCTTAAATATTCTGTCAACGAAACAGGTATTTATAAAAACTTTAAGTTGGCGGGTCGTTCGAACAATTTCAGCATGTCATTTGAACGACTGGATGATGTCGTTAGTAGCGACATGAGATGTCGTTAGATTGATAAAGGTATGTCCTTTGAACAAAAATATGATGTCATTTGAATGACATAAGTGTCAAAAACTTTATTTTTTAAACTCCGCCTACAGGTGTCTAAAAACATATTTTCGAAACGAAAAGAGTCCTATTCGTCTTTTGATAAAACTAAATATCCCAAATGTAATTAAATGAACTAATTAAACTCTAAATTATTTTATACCTTTTGGTATGTCAGGAAGTCTTCAAACTTGGAGATGCTGGAGTTTGTTCCCTCTTGGCGATGCGTGACGATTTGTAACGAGATACGCCAAAGTAGCCTAAAGTTATGCTATGAAGAATACTTTAAAAATTGTTCTTACATATATTTTTAGCTCCAAAAAAGTGGTTTGGCATTACTCCATCCATTAAAAAGAGTTTTGGACGAATTTGAAGAATAAGGGGCATTTTTTCGTAGCTCTAGATATAAATCTATTTAAATCCTCCACTCGTCCCATCAGGATTTGTAGTTCCTTCTTGCTTTTTAGAGGCTGCAGGTTGATTAATGCCCGAATCTTCTCAGGGTTGTCCTATATGCCCCTCGAGTTCACAACAAAGCCTAAACTTTTTCAAGCCTGGACCCTAAATACACATTTGGATGGGTTTAGCTTCATCAAGTATTTTTCCAATTCATTGAATGTTTGGACGAGGTCTTTTATGTGGTCATCTACCTTGATGCTTATGGTCACGATGTCATATACGCAAACCTACATGTTTTTCCCTATTTACTTTTCAATTACTTTGTTTCCCAGCCTTTGGTAAGTGGCACCTGAATGTTTTTTTATTTGAAAGGCATAACCTTATAATAAAAATTACTTTGGTTGGTGATGAAATATGTCTCCTCCTTATCTTTTGTATTTTTCTTGATCTAGTGATGCCCGGATTCGCATACATGAAGCTCAATAAGTCATTACCAACTATTGCATCCACCAATTGGTCTATCCGTTGCAGAGGATAATAATCCTTGGGACATAGTTTTTTCAGATCTGTGAAGTCCTCAAACATTTTTTATTTGTCATTTTTGGCACCATTTTCTAACCAATCAGGGTACATCACATCTTCAATGAACTCATCTTTCTTTAATTTGGCCACTTCATATTGTTTCACCATATTCTTCTCTTCTGAGAACACTCGTCATTTATTTTTGACTAGTTTTTCTTCTTTGATTATGTTAAGTTCATGGAAGATAATGGTATGATATATTCCAGGCATATCTTCACGACTCCAAGAAAAGAAATTTTTCTAGCTCGGAGGAAGTTTTTAAATTGATTCTTGAGGATTGGGTCCAAGGACGAGCTGATTTGGGCTATCCTCTCAAGGTGCTCGTTGTTTAGTATCATTGGTTTTGTTTCTTTAATGATTTCTTCAAATATTAATCTATCTTCATCTCGAGGATCTAATGTCTCATATAATTGGTTTAGATTAACTTCTTCCTTTCCTCTTCATCGACTGTGGTATAATAGCACTCGCGTGCTTCCACTTGATTTCCTTTCACCAACCCCCACCAAAATTGGTAAGGAACATGAGATATAGGTGAACGTTTGGGGTTATATCTTCAAATTTCTTTAGGCCCACTCTTCCAAAGATGATGTTGTAGGCCAATGAGACATTCTTATCAAGGACGAAGAATATATTTTCTCTGTTCAACAAGTTGACCAAGTCAATATTATAAACTTGCAACTCAATGGTACACAATGTGTACACTTTTTCTCACAAAAAAACAACTATAGGATGATGGTATGCTTTTAGTTTTTTGTTAGATAGTTTTAATCTCAAGAAAATATCATAGATAATCACATCAACCAAGCTCCTATTATCCACCAGAATTCTTTTAATATTTTTTATATCATCATGGTGGTTAATAGTGGATCATATGTCATCCCTAAATAATCCTATGATCAAACTATCTTTAATGACCTTATGGGGTCGGGTGTCTGCTATAGTGCCCATGTTGAGATCATTATTAATAAAACAAGCCCTTGCCTCAATGAGGTATGCTTTCCTTTCAACTAGTTCTTCGCCTTCGTCAGCGTCTCCTCTTACAATGAAATTTCATCTCAAAGAGATCATATTGAATTCGTCTACAGGTTTTGTAGGGTGTGCTGGGAGGTCAGATTCCTTTTTATCTTTATTATCTCGAGATATTTTTTAGTCTTAGTTCTTAGCATGACACGACCTTGATATCCTCCTATTTTTCCAGTCTTCGTGGGCTTCTGTTTGTGTAATATTCTTCTCCACATATTTGATAAGTTTTTAATTTCATCTTTCAATACTAGGCAATCCTTGGTTTTGTCCTCGTGAATTTCACAAAATTTCAAAAACTTGCTCTTGTCTCTTCTTCCACCAGGGGTTCTTAACTTCTGTGGTCACCTCAACTCACCATCTCCTCGAAATGATGTACCCCCACTATTAAGGGAGTATATTCATTAAAATTTTGATATGGTCTCTTCTTGTTCTTCCTTTAAGGACCCTCTTTGGGCTTATATTTCTTTATCGAACTACTATATTGTATGAAATTTTTATGGCCGAACACTTTTGCAGCCATGGCTTCCTCTACGTTTTTTTTATCTTCCTTTTCTTGCACAAGAGCTCGGCCATGGGGTTTAGATAATCCTTGTCTAGTGTCCCAAAGAGTTTTCTAGGAAATATCCCGCTCATGATCACTATCTTGGCCATGCTTTCATTAAAATCTACCATTTCCAAATTTTTTGCATTAAATTTGCTAATATACTCCCTTGTTGTTTCATCCTCTTATTGACGGATGCTTAACAAGTGAGCCACCCTTTTACCAGGTTTTGCTTCGAAGCAAAAATTATTGAAGAAAAGGTCAACCAACTGTTTATACTCTGAGATTTCTCCTCTAGATAAACCATTATACCAAAATTAAGCAGTGCCAAGGAGAGTGCTTGAAAAAAGGGGCACGAGAACATAATGGTATGATATATCATTATTGTCATCAATAGTCCATATAGTGGAGGTTCTACCTGGTTGGTAAGATGACTCCCCAAGATCGAATCCGTATGCTCGAGAAGATCTTCCCATCTCAAATCCTAGATTTGATCTTCTAAGATTTTTTAAAGCCTTTACTCGGATCTCTTGCTTCCTATCTTGGTGGAGGTAAAGTGGAGGAGATTCTATTTGTTTGTCCATATTTTATTCCAGGTACGGAGTGATTGGTGGTAATTTTGGTTGTCTTTGTGAGGTCAACACACTTTGGGCGATTCTCTAATTTTTTCATGCATAGGCTCTTGGCTTTTAACAAAGATATTCATGAATCTATATAGGTCCCCAATTCTAATAGGGGTGGAGGTTTGTGAGTCCTCCATTCCCCTACTAATATCTAGGTGCCTGGCCATTGTTGCAAAGATGCCAAGAAATAGAATGTTTATGTAGGAAAACAAAGTGTGGTTGAATTTTCTTCAAGATTTGATAGTGATACACTATTTTAGGCTAGAAATGAGAATGTTTGGTAGAGATTTACATATAACTTGTTGGAATGGGAAACTAGGTATTCTAAGCAAGAAATCGAACAACGTCATTGGCAGAATCAATAAAATGGGTATGTATTGGAATTTGGGGGATATTGTTAGAAAATCCAAAATTTTCGCAGTTAAAAATTTAGAATTGGGTGCGAAACAATAGGGCTTTAGACGTTCCCACAGAGGGCGTAATTTTATTATCATCTAAAAATGGATTTCAAATTGTGTCATTGCCATAAGAAACCAATCAAACATAACAAACATAAATATTTAATGTACATGTAATAAATAAGAGAAGGTGACTAGGATAAGAAGATTAACAATGAGATATAGGTGGTTCAGCCCTTGAGAATGGTCTATGTCCACAGGTTGATTTATTACTCTCATGTTTAGATATATCCCATAGAATGTTTTAGTATCTAAGTTTTATACCCTAGGGATGTTTTAGTATGTTCTTCCAGTTTGTTGTGTTGAATCAATAGTTTCTTTCCCCCTCTTTCTAAAGGATCGATCCTTTTATAAGGATCCCCATAGAAGGACGTGTGTACTCGCCATGATTGACTAAATAAAGACCTATTATATTAGTGGATCATTCCTTTAATTGTTTAGTATTTTACCCATTAAGAAAATGGTCCAGATCATGATCACCATCTGACATGCCAAGCACATGTTGTTGTCTAACCACCAAAAAGTGCATGTTATTACTCTACCATGCTATCATTCACCTAAGAAGAGAATATGGTCGATCTCATGCCTTGGCCAATCTCTTGTACTGACATCTCTTCGACCGGGGCCGAGGTCTTCAGATCATGAGGTGTTGTTTGTAAATATGGTATAATAGGACTTATTAAATATATTCCCATTTTTTAAGGGCTTACTTGATATTTTTTATCGTTCTGATGATATTTTGAAAGAACTGTGATAATTTCGTGGCTGAATGTGTAATTTACATTCATATACATCGTGCAATATATATATATATATATATATATATAATGATAATGATGTTCTTTAGAATGCTTTTTACGAATTTCTTGTCTTGCTTTTAATACGCGTATGTTTGACTAAAACTTCAAACATATAAGTATGTTAAGTTAGCCAATCAAAATATGTGATTTGAAATGTTTTGATATAGAGTACCCCAATATACTATAGTTGCTACATTTTAAGTGTTCAATATTTTTCACTTTGAATTTGTGAAGTAACTCCTTAATCTTTTTTATACAATGATATACACAAACTTATTTTAATTTTATGTGGTTTGTAATATGAAATAACCAATGCACCAGGTGTAATATCTCACATTGTATAACAGGACTTGTTAAATATATTCCCATTATTTAACAACTTACTTAACACTTTTCGTACTTCAGAGGAATTTTTTAAATAATTATGATTATTTAGGGGCCAAATGTGTAATTTACATTCATATACACCGTGATATATATATATATATATAAAAATCATGGTGAAATTCTTAAGAATACTTCTAACTAATTTCGTGTCAAATGCTTTTAATACTTGTATGTTCGACTAAAAGTTCAAATGTATAAGTATGTTAAAGTCAGCCAATAAAAATATGTGATAAGAAATGTGTTGATATGGAGTATAGTTGTTAACCTTTTAAGTGTTCATAATTTTTCACTTTAAATTTGTGAAGCAACTCTTTAATCTTGTTTATATGATGATATAAACAAATTTATTTTAATTTTAAGTGATTTATAACAGGAAATAATCAACGCCTGCAGGTGTAATATGTCACATCATATAACTGGCCTTGTTAAATATATCCCCATTGTTTAAGGTGTTACTTGACACTTTTGATAGTTCAGAGGACATTTTATAATAATTATGATAGTTTAGGGGCCAAATGTGTAATTTACATTAATATACACCTTGCACAATATATATATATATATATAATGATAGTGACATTGTTAAGAATACTTCTTATCTATTTCTTGTCAGATTCTTATAATACTTGTATGTTTGAATACAATATCAAACGTATAAGTATGTTGAGGTCACCCAATAAAAATATGTGATAAGAAATGTTTTGATATGGAGTACACCGGCATACTATAGTTCTTACCTTTTTAAGTCTTCATATTTTTTTCACTTTAAATATGTGAAGTAACTCTTTAATCTTGTTTATATAATGATATAAACAAATTTATTTCAATTTTAAGTGATTTGTAATAGCAAAGAATCAATGCATTAGGTGTAATATCTCACATCATATTTAATGGATACAAATAAATAATTTACACAAACAAAATTATCAATATACATGATTTAACAACTTGCTTACGTTTATGAATGTGCTTCATTTCTTATTAATGTAAGAATAAATTACAAATACACATAACTTCGATAAATTCAAACTCAGTGCGTTCTTAATAAAGAGTTATGATATCTATTAAGATATTAATATATTGTTGTTCTCTATGAGTATTTAAAAGAATTGACATAATATTATCATGTATGGGACCTTCTGTCCTATAAAAACTAATAACTTGTTTGTTATTATGCTTATCCAACATGTTTGGATCTTCATCTATTTATCGATGAGTAGTGGCTACGTTGCCTACATATTAGTACGAGCTATGAAACCATGTCAAAGTATTACCCCACATGTATCATAATATTTTATACTTGGTGTATACACATAATATATAATATAGGTTCTCTATCAAATTTTCATAAGATGAGCCATAATAAGTTGCAACACACTTATTGTTTTCTTAATTAATAATTATGTCAGCTACATATCATGATAAACAATATTTGTTTTTCAATTTTTTTTAGTTAGACGGTAGGGGAGAAAGGATATTCCTAGATGGATAACAACTTGTTGAGAATAACTAATTACATAATATTATTCATACAATAGTACTTGAAATACTATAGACATCAAATATGGTATAATAAAAGTAGTATGTCAGAAGGGAAAACAAAAGTAATAATTGAAAGGGTAAGTCATCATAACCTATGGTGAAAAGAAATAACTCTTAAACCTATTTATTGATATTAGTGTGTCCATTTATGTTGATTCATTTCTAACTAACCTAAAAAATGTTTCAGCATTGTTACCTTTGTTTAAAATTCGTGCAGGAGCATATACGGCCCGAGTGGGGCAGGATAACAAGTTATTCATTTGTATAATCCATTTATATTGTTTAGGATTATTTTAGTCTTTTAGGTTCTTGTTTTTATAAAAGAATCCTATTTATTTAGTTCTGATTATTTTCATTATGTTTTAGAGAGAGTTTAGATAGAAAATTAATGGAGATTTTTTATTTAATTTTTTTGTTCATGTGTACGTAATTAATTTTTGTGTCTTCCTATGCCTTTACATCAATGGGTGTATCAGAGTTATGTTAAATCATAATGGATAACGATTATGACTTGGATTAGAGAGCCATGCCGTTGGAGGCTTTTTGAATAGGGAGAGGACCTCAGCATGGATTGGTGGGCGTCACTAGCCATAGCAGGGAGGACAAAAAAAGGATGACACCGCACCCAATTATGTAGGGTTGGAGGCTTCCTAGATTCCCACCTTATTTTTCACCCGATTTCTCTCCCACATTCCTAACCTGATTCCCACCGCCAAAAATTCAAACCTTGTTGCCCCTCGCCTAAAAATTGGAAAAACCTCTTGTCCATCCTTGTCGAAGCGGATCCAACATGATAGAGTGCAATCACGCAACACCACAACCGTTCAAACCTTATCCTAACCTGATGGAACCCTAGCCAAAATGGATACAGAGGGCTTGTTTCCACTCACGAGTCATTTGTTCGGGCTAGAAACAATCAACCCGATAATTCCAACTAGAACTAAAGCCTCTATTTATTATTGGAATATAATCCATAGTCAAACCCAACTTTGTTTACTAAACACGACAACCAACAATCCATCCTCACTCCTAAAATGACGCCAATGGATATCCACACCAAGGTTTCCCTAAACCACATCCCCTATACCGGATACTATATATCATGTCCTCATCCTCCCATTTTCCCTCATTTCCAATTCAACCATAGCTCCAAAAGATCTATTAGAACAGAGAAAAAGGATGGTAGTCAATGGATATGTGTAGATAATCGGGTTGTGAATAAAATCATAGTCAATTACTGTTTCTCCATTCTGAGGTTGGAGGATATTATTGATCATATTCATAGCCCCATAATTTTTTCAAGTTATATATGAAGAGTGGGTACCATTAGATTTTATTGAGACCTGGTCATGTGTGGAAAATTATGTTCATGATGAAGAAAGATTGTATGAGTGGACTTTCATTCCTTTCGAGTTATTCAGTTACCCTTCCACATTTATGCATATGATGACATAATTCTTTGTCCCTCCTCTAGTAAGTTCATTATAGGTTATTTCAATGATACTCTAATATACATCCGGTCCATAAAGGAGCATTTTGGTCATATCAGGCAGGTCTTGGAGGTTTTTTACCATGACAATTTTTAACTACAGCTGAAGAAGTGCTCTTTTATGATTCCTAAGGTTTATTATGAGGGTATGTAGTGTTGGGGGAAGCAGATTGTGATGACATAAAAAAGGTTCAGTCTATTCGAGAGTGGCCTAGACTGACCATGGCATCCCTGGTATGTATTTTCCATGGTTTGGAAAGTTTTTATCTAGCTTTATTGTGGGGTTTAGATTGTGATAAATCCTATTACTGAGTTGATATACGCATTCGTAAATGAGTTTGTGTGGATTGATGAGGCTGCGGTGGACTTCCAACTCATCAAGTACAAGATGATGTCGACTCCCATTGTACCCCTTATAAATTTTACACAGCTATTTATGTTGACTTAGGAAAATAAAAAGTCCACAATTGGTGTAGTCCTCAATCAAAATGGTAGGCCCATTGATTACTTTAGTCAAAAGTTATCAATTATGTTACCAATTATTTTTTTCCAATGATTTGGAGTTTTATGAATTGGTACAGGGTATCAAGCATTACTAATCATATATGATTCATTAGGATTTTTTCATTAAATCAGATCACGAGTCCCTCCCTTTTATGAAATCACTGAAGAAGATCAACGATTGACACAATAGGGGGACTAGTTTCTTATAGAAGTTTACCTGCCACTTACAATACAAACCAGGTTTGGGAAAACCTAGTTGTATATTCCTTGAGTCTAAGATCACATACCCTAGTCACTATGAAGGGGCCAATCTTTGGTGTCTTCGAGATTTGTGATTTTTATGCGACATAAATTTTTTCGGGGACTAACTCTAAGTCATGTACATTTTAACATGGAATTAAAGGTGATTACTTAATGAATGATTAATATTTATATCGTGGCACCGAGTTAGGCATCCCTAATTCTTCCCGAGAGATAATATCACCACCGAGATCCATGGTGGGCCTAAATGGCCACTCAAATGTTATTCATACCTTATTTATTCAGTGTGAACATTTTAATTAACCTATCATGAGGTGGGAGGTTAACATCCATGTTCAGAATTATTATATTAGTGATATGACAAAGGGTCAACACACTAATGTTAATTAATATACACCCCTACCCATTCTTGATCGACCGTAGATTGAGTTTTCTATTGATTTTTTTATTGTTTTACCCAAGACGACCAAAGGTCATTATTGTGTGTTTGTTATAGTTAACAAATTTTAAAATATATCCCATTTATTTCGTGCACATGGACTAGATGCTTTACATATTGCCATACCCTACTTTTGTGAGACTGTCCATTTACACGGGGTACCGAGGAGTATTACGTCTGGCAAGGATATTCCTTCTATAGGTAAATTTTAAAGTACTTTTTGGAAATTGTTGAGATGCATGCTTTAATTTTCAACATGTTTTCCACCCTCATACAAATGGTTAGAACCAAATGGTCAATCAGAGTATGAGTGGTCTTTTGCGATCCATAGCTGGTAAGTCAACTAAGACTTGCTCAGGTGGAATTTTTTTTCAATATTTTATCAATCTCTTTACTAGAATTTAACCTTTTCATACTGTATTTAGGTATTCTTATTTATTTCCTATAAAATTTGCTGAGACACACCCTAATATGACAGTGAAACTGACGTAACTGATTTTGCTGCTAAGATGTTATCCATCCATAATGACGTGTGGACACATTTATAACATATATATGCTTCCTATAGGGATAAGGAGGATTCTCATCTTCAGTCCCTTTTTTCAGCCTAGGGATCTTACTATAGTGTATCTTTGGCGCGCGAGTAAGAAGTGCCACCAATTTACAAATGCTTCGACAGGTTCTTTCTCTATTTTTCACTGTTATGGATATAATGAATATGAGTTAGCCCTAATCGAGGGTTTGAGGAACCATTTACTCTATTTTGGGGTTCACATGTTCTCCCCATGCCCCTTGGATCCAAAGCAGGCGATTCATTTGCATATTAACCGTCTTGAGAGTATTTTAGACTTGAAGATGACTACAACACGTATGAACCCCCTTGTGCAATATATTTTTTACTGTTTGGTGACGTCACGAAAGTAATGACTCATGGATTACCGAGGCTATGTTACAGAATGTTGACCATAGCTTCTATGACCATTTGCCTGAAAATACGGCTATGCTTCGTAGGGGGAGAGTGGCATAGGTGTGTATACGCCTCAAGTGTGGCCGATTTTAACAAGTTATTCATTTGTTTAATTTATTTAATTTGTTTATGGTTATTTTAAGCTTGTGGGTCTTTGTTCTTATAAAAGGATCCCTAAATATTTAGTTCTCATTATTATCATTTTGTTTTTGAGAGAGTTCAGAGAGAAAAATAATGAAGATTTATTATTTTGTTGTTTTTTTCTTGTGTGCATAATTAATTTTTGTGTCTCCCACTACGTTGATATCAAAAATTATATTGGATAAAATGTATATGTAGTTATTGCAATTTGAAGAGCTAAACTAAATAGATAAATGAGTTTAGTAATATCAAGAACAAAATTAAGTAGGATAGGATTAGGATATTGATTGATTGTCAAGGAAAATAATTCTTATTATTATCTTTGGTTTCTTAAACCCGACAACAAATTTGTAGAATCAATATTATCACTATGATTAATATGGAAACAACCACATATTGATACACCTCTTCACTCACATTCTCCATTGGATCATATAGCCAAAATCCCCAATTTTAACCCATACCTACCACCCCTATTTCCACTACTACTACATATTTCTTATCAAAGACTACAATGAGGGTGGGGTGATTTGGAAGGGGTAAGTGTGGAAATACAGGTTGAAAAGGAAATTAATAGAAATTGTTGGAGTACAAACACGTATTTTGTGAAAATTGGAAAATGGTTTTAATTTGTTAGTGTTCTATATGAACCTCATCAATATTCTAACATCTTGCAATAAATACCCAACACAATTATTTTTTTAAATATGATTTGTAAAAATTTCCTCATAGAATTACTCATTCATAAAAAATCTAGAATTTTTTAACAGGGCATGATTTATTTGGAATGCCCTAATTTTTTTTAGAATGGGAATTGTTTTGAGTAATTACATAACTACATCTATTATTTTATTTATGGTAACATTTTTTTTATGTAGAATCAAATCATATCATAACTGTTTAATTAAAAATAGGATTTATTATGTTTTTAATTTTTTTTTACCATTGTTATGTATACTAAGTATTTAGTTCAATAGGTCCTATGATCTTTTTTTGCCGCAACAAGTTGCATGAAAAAAGATTTTTCCTCCAATAGGACCTATTTGTAAATATTTAGTGAATGTTCACTACACGTATAAATATCAAATTAGTTGGTCTGAGAGCATCTCTAATTATCTGTAATTGTAAATTGTTTATTTAAATTCGTTATTTATAGTGAGTTTACGCCCGAGAATTATGGTCTTACACATAACCCATACGTTTTATAAATTTGTTTACCAAAGGTTTCCAATGATAAAAACGTCCTTTTTATTTACAAGATCCGATTTTTACATAACCAAATGTTATAGAGATATTGTGTTTTCACCATTATTTCATTCTTCCAACACAAGAAGAACCTATTTCGTGAGGTGGACTCCGTACTTACTAATTGACGATTGCTGGTTGTATGGATAGATACCAAGGTATGTGTGGAATCGTGTGTTGTTGACTTGGCATAGGCTGACTCCTATGTTGCACTGTGGAGGAGCGCTTAAAGAGAAGAAGATGCGTCAAGACTTGTGGGAATTGAGTCATTGAGTAAGGCTGTAATATTTTTTTGTAATACTATATCATTGCAATTGTCTGGCCTAGTCCGTCAAAGTTTTTTTCCCGTTGTCGTTTCCTCGTACATCGACGTGTTTTGTGAGCATTCTTTACTTTATCTTGCATAATAACACTAGATGCATGTGTAGGGTTAAGAAGATAAAATTGGCATAATCAGTATAGTTCACAAAATTGGTGCTTGATAAAATTGGAAAAATAATTTGAAAATAATTTTTTTTCACATAAAGAACACACATAGAGGGACCATTGCGAATTCAAATGAACAAATTTCATTAATGGAGTTTTTATAAGGCTTTTGGAAGTACAATATGGCATAGTTTTGGTAAAAGTTCTGGAAACCTAAAGATCAATATGACTAGAGGAAGAAGTAGGCATTATAACACACGGAGGCCTTGATTGCGGTAGGTCTGGTTCATGATCGTGGGTTTGTATAGGTGTGACAACGAGATTTATCTAGGATCAGGGGTGAAATTGTCAATTTTTAAAAGATTCTCTCCACCAACTTATTTTAAATAAACACTCTTCTTCACCAAAGATTGCAATTTTCTACAAAGTGTTATAATTCTTCACGGAATCTTACCAAAAGGAATAATTATAGGCCATGATGGGAAGGGACAATCATGTCTTTTAACTGAATTTATTTATATATTTGCAATATGTTGTTATATTTTGTTGCATAACTTCTTGCACTAATTTGTTTGATACTTGGGGACACTCGGTTTTGTGGACAACATGGTTTATTTTTTGAGACAGGCCTTGATCATCGATTTTCTTTATTAATTTCTTGTTTTCTAAATTTATTTAAATGAGGACAATCAATTTTTAAGGTGTGAATTCAACTCAGATATCAGTGTTTTATTTAAATGTTCCAAAATTAAAATTATCGTTTTTATTTTTTGGAAAATTAAAACATGAGATCAAGATATTTAATTTATAGTAATAAATTGGAATATTATTAAGTATTTAATTTGGATATTTGGAGTTGAAAAAATTATTTTTCTTAACCCACAAGTTTTTTTAAAATACTGAGTCGGAGAGCTATTTTAACATAAACGACACAAACTTCATCGGTGTTTTATGAATGAAATATAATTAATTCGTTGCATTTGGTAGTCTGGCCCCCTAACGGATAAAATCGATCAAGGCGTTTGGTATTCAATAAAACATTGAAATGATTATTATTAGAACTAGAACTTAAATGAGTTCGATTCCCCCAAAGAAGATGTCCGTAGGAGCGGGTTATATTTAGCACAATGAATGAGTTGTATACACTTAAACATAATCAATGATATCCTCACCGATAGTGTCATTATCATTAATTGTGGGACCAAAAGGCACTGAATATTAAAATATATTGGATAGAGGATCCTAAACTATACAGGTACACAATTAGAAGAAAAAAGTCTATCTAGTTCAGGGGGTAATTTAATCTCCTAATGAGAAATATCACTCTATAAGGGAATAAGGATGTTGAATGGGTTAGTACTTTTAAATGGCAGTTATGGATGCCATATTAATATTAAAATGATGTTCAATTCTCTCATGTTTATTTTGAAATTAATTCGCTTTTTAAAATTTATGATTCTCATATTTCAAAATTGGATATTCATTCAACCCACTTTATTATATCTAAAGGACAACAAGTTAATTCTAATGAATTATACATACTAGATAAGTAATATACACATTATCCATACTATTAAGGACTTTATATTTCTCTTGATGGAGTCCTACATTACCAAGATGGAAGATGGCGAACCAAAAGGGATGTCCAAGCATAGAACATGTGGAAATAGGCTAATTAGATGCGTTTTTTTTTATACATATTAGCCTTTATGATCAATGTGTTGAAACACCAACATCAAAACATGTCTACTACTTATGAAATGATTTTAAACACTAGGGACATGTTTGATAATCAAAATCATGCCTGAAGATTATATGTTATGGCAAGATTGGTGAATAACAAGATGCCTAATGGTACTCCGTATGCGAGCACATTATAAAAATGATTTTCATATTAAGGGAACATAAGGTTCTTGGATATGAAATCGATGTGGAAACCCGTATTTATTTTTTGCACCAATCATTATTGGAGTCATTTAAATAATTTTGCCTGAATTAATTTATGAACATGTTTGATAATTCTCTGGTGAAACTTTTACGGAGAATATAAATTGGCATAAGGGTGTGATTCAGCTTGCTAAGAAACTCCCATCATCTTTTGTCTAAAAAGGTAAGAAGAAGAGTGTCACATCCTAGAGACAAAATAAAGTGGTCAAGCAAAAATATAATCCCAAGGGAGTAGGAAATAATTCAAAAGGAAACTTGTATATCTATAAACAAGAAGGAGAATGAAATAAGCAGTGGCCCATATTCATAGCTAGGAAGAATGTAAGTGATAACTTTTGCTTCATCATTAAAAAATGTTTTGTGTTACAATCTATCGGTACCTGATGTGTAGATAAAGGATCAATGAATCTTGTTTATAATTATTTATAGGGATTCCAGGTGACTAGGGATCTCACTAATGGAGAAATATGTGTATTCATGCATGCTCATCACGAGAATGTAGTGTCGGTAGTGGTGGTGGTAGTAGTAATAGTGGTAGTAGTAATAGTAGTTGTTGTAGTAGTAGTAGAATAAGTAGTAGCAGAAGAAAATTTAAAAATAAATTTTCGTGAAGACAATACGTTAATATTGGTGAGCGTTTCTATGTTCCCATTATTAGAAGAAATTTGATTTTGGTTTCTAAGAGTATGATGAATGGGTATTTGTTTATTTTGATAAAGGTGTTTTTATAAAAAAAAATTAAAAATCTCTTATCTATTTGGTACATTGGAAATCATCTTTATATTATAAAACCTATTGCATCACTTGTGCTTAACACTGAGTTGAATAACTTTGATGGGAATATCCTAAGGATAAGGAAACTTCTATCTTGAACAAAACATATATTTGGACATTTTGGTTAAGTAATATTAACGTAAAAACGATATGAAGAATATGTACAAATAGACAATGGAGTTCATTAAAAGTGGAGGAACTTTCGATCTTCGAATCTTACTTAGAGGGTAACATGTCCAAGAGGCCATTCACGACCAAGGGATCTATAAATAAAGATATACATGATTTGGTTCATTTTAATATGTGTGGAGTTGAGATTTTTCAAACAAAAGGTGGTTACGAGTATTTCAACACTATCGTCAATGATTACTCATGGTATATATATATGTTTACCTTGTGCACCATAAGTCTAAAGCCTTTAATAAATTCAAAGAGTATAAGGATGAGGTGGAGTGTAGGGATAGTAAACTAATACATACCCCATGATATGATAAAGGGGAGTACTTCTTGGGAGAGTTTAAGGAACATTTATTAGGATTGGGTATTACAGCCAAATTGTCTCCACCAAGAACTATACAATAAGATGGTGTAGCTAAGAGAAGGAACATGAAACTTTTCGACAGGGTTCGATCCATGATGAGTTATTGGGATATATTGTATTCCTTATTGGTTTTTTCATTAGATATCACTCAATATTTATTAAACATAGTTCCTTCTAAATATTCTTAACGACTCTAAATAACCGTGGATTAGACGGAAGCTTAGTCTAGGACATATCAGGATATATGGTTTCCCAACACTTTTTTGACAAAAGGAGATGGGGAAGTTATAATCAAGGTTGATGTATGGGTCTTTATGGGTTATCCTAAAGGAACCAAGGGTGGTCAATTCCATCATCCCAAGAACCGAAGACTATTTGTTAGCACTAATGCTTTATACTTAGAGGAATATACCACAAGAGTAAGAGTAATGTTATCTTACAATAAATACGACTACAATATTAAGTAACTTCTTTAGGACTGACTATACTAGATGAAATACAACCTAATACTAGTAATACACTACCTAACGATATTGGCATTGTTAACAATTACCCGGATATACATTTCACTTATCCTGGACCACAAGTGGATCCATTTCGTAGTTGGACAATTAGGCATAAACTTGTTAGGTTAGTTTATTAAGGAGAGTAATTCAGTGAAATCCCAAGGGAATGCATACTAGATCCTGGTAATTACGATAAGGAACCCCAAGATAAGGAAGCTGAGCTACGGAGAAATGCAATGGGTGTTGAGATGAATTTGATGTATTTTAATCAAGTATAGGAAGTTATAGACATTCCACATGGGATAAAATCTATTGGTTGCAAGTGGTTAAGGTATGGTTTGTAACGAAAGGGTTCCCTCAGTATGAGTGGATCGACTCTGAGGAAACCTTTTCTTTAGTATCCATGATTAAGTATATCAAGATTCTTTTATCAATTGCATCTCATATCAATTACAAGATTTAGAAATTTGTTGGGAGGACAATGTTCTTGAATGGTAGTATTGGCGAGTGCATATACATAATGTATCCCGTGGGAATCATTGCAAAGAGATAAGAAAGCAAGTTGTGCAAGCTTAAGGGATATCTTTATAGACTTTAGCATGCATCAAGATTTATAAATATCCAATTTTATTAGGAAATCAAATATTTTTGTTTTGAAAGTGTTTGGAAGAAACTTGTGTCTATAATAATCATGATGAAAACATGGTTGTATTTCTAGTACATTACATGGACGATATTCCCCTAATTGGGAAGCACGTGTGTGTATTTTCTAGTATATGATTTTAGTTTTCTAGTCAATTCAATATTAAGGAGTTAGGATAAGTCAATCACATCATAGGGATCAAACTTTAGAGTGACAAAAAAAAAGATTATGAGATTATCCTAAGCTAATTATATCAACACAATGCTCAAAAGGTTTACCATGGAAGATTCTAAGAACAAATTTCTCCCATTAAGTAATATAATTTCTATATCTAAGGATCAATATCTTAAGAAACCTAGTTGAATAAAGAGGATTAAGAATATACCTAAGATTTAGAGGCGAGCTGCCTCCTGTATGATATGGTATGTACTAGAATAGATATATGCTATGCCATTGTCATGATTATAAGATTCCAATTTGATCCAAGTAATAAGTGATAGATTTATGTGAATCATATTCTTAAGTTCTAGAATTTGAATAAAGAATATGTGAGGGTTTACTGAGTAGGGAGTCTAGTACTCACTGGGTTCACAAACTCGGACGTTTAATTGGATATGGATTTGAGGAGATCGACCTTGGGATATGTGTTTACCTTGGCAGGTGCATCCGTAAGTTAGAGGAGTATCAAGTAAGCCTGTATTTTTTATTCGATCATAGAAGCCGAGTGTGTTGTCATTTAGGTGGTAGAAAAAAAGGCTATTTGGCTCTAAAAATTTATAAGTGACTTGGGTATGGTTTCTTAGATGAAGTTGATTATTACACCTTACTCTAAAAATAAGGTGCTTTTGAAAATTTAAATTAACCAAAGACTCATAAGAGGTAAAAACACATTGAACACAAGTCTCACCTAATTTGGGAGATCGTGCAGAGGGGAGACATCATTGTAACCAATATTGCACCTCAGGACAACCTGTTAGATCCTTTTACAAAGACCTTACTAGCTGGAAACTTTGACAATTGTGTAGAAGGAATGGAAGTGAAGTTCATGGACACATGATTTATATAATAATTGGAAGATTATTGTGGTTTTATTCTTAAAAAATGTAAAAACATTTTATTATGATAATTAAAGAATTATCTTGTTCATTTTTACTTTAGAGTAAAGTTTGTGAGAATGATTTATATATTTTAGACCTATTGTTTCATATTAATGTTGATCAACAAAGCTTAGTAGAAATTTCGATGTGCCAGCTTCGGGTTGGTAAAAAGGAATTCAAAATTTCGATTATAGAGTTATTAAAAGGTTTGCAACCTTGATATAGAGTTCACATCGTATCGAAATGGTTGAGACACGATCCCAGTAGTTAATCATAACTACGAAAATCTTTATAATGATTCGAGAACTTGTATGATAGTTCAAGGGAGGATTATGATTAGTACATCCCAAGATTAGAATGATTATTTAAGTAGACTTGAACAATCTCACACCACTTGTAGACATTGTTTAGATTCTTAATCCCGAGAATTATGAGGATTGGAATGTTTATATGATTTGAGAACGTATGTGCTTGCGTTCAAATGAGCAAATTATATATTAAAAGCCTTTTAACCCAAACAAACCCTAAACATGCAACAGTATGTGATTGAATAAGATTATAATCTAAGAAAGAACATTCAAACACATGCAATTGAGGAAAACTCCCCCAAAGGGGCAAAACCATTTATTTTCATTATAATATTGTAGGCTATACAATTTCGGATTACAATGAAAATACAAGTGACTAAGAATTACCCTCAGGTGTCGAATTCTGTAGTCACGGCTGGAACTATCCCTTTCCAGTAGAGCTGCAATGGAGAAGAGAAACGTCTTCTCCACAAGGGTTGAACAAACCAAAGTTGTATTCTTGGGTTGCAAAAGGATTCACAAATATTTGGCAAGGATGTGTGAATCAAAACATGAGTCTTGGGACTCAAAAAATATGAAGACTAGAGGTATTTGGACTCTCAAAAACATCTTATAAAGTCTTGAAAAACAACTCTCCCGAAGTTGGTATTTATAGGAAAAAATATGAAGAGTCCGACGTTCTTAAAACTCTAAAATTCTATCCGGCGTACAAAAAAAAAACAGCATTCTTTAAGGAATTTTCTCTATCTTCAAAAGGTCATAATTCCTTCACCGTATCTCAGTTTGAGGTGCCGTTTTTTCCAGTGTCTTCGTTGCGGCGATCTCTTCAAATTTCCAGTTGACCATACCTCCTAACTATGGATGTGAAATTACGAAAATTCCCTTGAACACTCCTAACGTGCCTTTTTTCACTGTTTTGACTTCCCTTGCGTACCACTTGCATTAAGTCCCTAAAATCGCGGAACGTGAAGTCGTTGAGGCAGATGTGGGACACATTAATGGAGATGTTGAATGCTTAATTCCCGAAATTTTGATAGAGGCCGTCATGTGAGATCGTGAGGTGACGTGCCAAATGTAGCGGCGTACGACATACACAAATGTAACATGTTGGACATGAGAAAAATATCCTTACATGATTGTTTCTTTGATTACTATGGGTGAAATTTTATTTTATATTGAATCAAATGATCCCCGCATATGGGGTAAACGCTATGTGAGTTGGTTTGAGATCTTAATCAGAGTAATCTATGTCCAAGGACACCTTGGATTGGATACCACCTTAATATAGTTATAAGAATTGTTTCCACCATTTTAACATGATCAGTTGATTATTTTATAATTCGTTGGAGTTGCAATATTAGTTAAATGTGATAATCAAAGAATTTATAAGATGTTAGTTACAGTTAATTAATGGTAAAATGATTTAATCAAATGAGTTTAGAAAGATTAATGCGAGGAATCATATTTTGTATAAATATCAACTTTGAAAATAGGACCTCGTTTGAGTGGAATTAATTGTGATTAAATAAATAAAGGATATATTACAGAAAATTTGTTATGGTATTTTTGTGTATTTATTTGGAAGCCAATTTAATTATTTGTCCCCGGTCCCTAGTATAGTCCACATACCCAAGTAGTTAGGTATGTATTCAAAAGAAACCCACTTTGGACATAGACCACATCTTAAGATTGTATATGTTGATTTTTGTTGGGTTCATAAGTTATATGATTCACAATTAGGGTTTTAGAAGGGTGAAAGAAATCGCTATTTACATTTTTGTGAAGGAGCCTAGAGAGAGAGGACCATATCTCACACAAAATAAAATGTTTTCATCTCGTAAGGTGCCCACACACCTATCTAGCGCAGGGATGATCATTTACTATAATATCCTAACATTATAAAAGGTTTAAGAAAGATTTTGGAGTACCAAAGGAAGGCAAACCCAAACCTACGTCAAATACTATTCTCCCCGTCGGATTGCAACAAGGTTCGCAATCAATTTTTGGGTCTAATTTTCCTATTTATTAGTTTATTGCATAATAATTAGAATTTTCAAGGGCATAATTTTTTTATTCTGCACGTATCAATCCCCAACGGTGATTTGATAGGGTTTAATTTCATTTGTGATATATAAATTATTGGATAGAGATAACTATTGTTATGTATCTTTAGGACTGCATGGTTTTTGTATATTTTCTTCTTATTTATGATTTGGATTATATAGGATTCATTCTCATGGGATTGAACCGCATTTACTTGATTAATATTTTCAAGTTTTTTTATTGTGTACTAGAGGAGCGATATAACATCATTGATTCATTTTTAGTGGTTGGCAGTTGAGGATTTATAGCACATGTTTTAGGCCATTGTAGATATTTTATTTCAAGAGACTTCAGTTAGATTTAAGTTGTCTAGTTTCATGTATCATAATATTTTACGATTCTAGTTGTATTAGATTATTTTTATTCAGATTTCATATTGGAATCCTATGGATATTATATATTTTATCTATCGACATACTTGTATGGCTAAATATTTATTAATTCCTTGTCACAATTTATGACAATCAATATGCTGATAATGATTACTAATTTTTGATTCATGTAAACCATGTATTAAATTTACATTAACATAAATATGAAATTTGGAGGGTGTCATGTTATCTTTGACTACCTTGACTCCTCAAATGTTTATTTTCACGAATTTTTCTAGTCACTAGATCTTGTGACTGATCATTGATATATGGGCATTTTGAACATTTCTAATTTTAGGAAAGAAAATTAAAATAAATCTCAATGTAACTGAAAGGTTGAATTTCAATTGTCAATATCTTATTATCTTCAAAATTACAAATTTTTACAAGGTTAAAATCTTTAATGGAACAATCACCCTTATGTTTATGATGACAATTTGTTAATGTGTTCAACTCAAATAATACATAAACAGATAACACGATAAATCTCAAAACATAAATATTAATATTCATAGTATATATATATATATATATATATAGTACTGCGCTTGTGCATACTAGTCCGCATTTTAAGAGTGAGGACCGGACATGTGTCACCTGGCGGTGAGCCTAGAAATTATAGGCACTCTTGCTCTCTTTTCTAGGCTCGCCTCCAGGTGACACATGTTCGGTCCGCATTTTGGGTCATACCTAGATTATCGATTACAATGTGAAACCCTGCTGAAATTTTGGGTTCCCTTACCTCCTGAAGTTTCATGATATTTCGCCCGTTTTTTAAAATAGGACCCTATCCATGAGTCTGGAAATAATTCAAACCGGGTCTTACATCATGTGCCTTATTTTTTTCCCAAGACTCGGGTTGTGTCCGAAATTTCTTTTGTATCCTAAGTTAACATAATACAAGTGGAACCTAATAATTATAACCATGCTAGGGATTTTACCTTTTCCCCCTTTTCAAAAATTATCATAAATTTTCCCCCTTTTTAAAAAAGAAAAACAAAATACCAAAAATATTCCTCCTTCTCTCAAAATAATTCCCAAATCATTTTTCCTCTCGAGTCGATCACGTATCCTTATTTTGGCATGACTCCTACAAGCTCCTTCTTTTATCAAACCAACTCGAAGCTCTACTACTTCCTACGACACTTCCACTGAGTTTTTGATCTCCCTCCATAAGTTTTTCATGAAGAACGTAGACATTGCTGCAAATGTTCAACCAGATCTGATGATCATCCTATCCGAGCTCAGTGCCATGATTGACAACCTCCAGGCTAAAGTCTAAGAGATAAAACGACACTGGTTCCAAACTCCCGAGGCTCATGAGCATGAAATTATCTCCCCCTAACACGGGTCCACCTGATCCTTAACCAGTTTGGGTCCCAAATGAGTACTAACATGCCCCGCATACCTCACGTATAAACGGGCTACCACCAACTCAGCTACTGATCTTAAATCTTTCCTATTCAGGGGCTAATATCCCCTTACTAGTGGATCCTAAGGAGAAAGAACTAAACAAAGTCAAAGATCACTTTAGGCTACTATCAAAGAAATCCAACCAAGTCAAGATCTCAGGGATCTACAAAGGCTACAGTAACATGTCTCCCTATCTTCAAGCCAAGATAGTAGAGAAATTTAAAATAGTAGATATTGAGAAGTTCGGTGGTAGCGTACCTCTTTGTGCATTTACGTAGATATCATCGATCCACATTTCTTCTTAGGGCATCAAAGGATATAATGGCTGAAACACTCAAATAAGGTTCCCTTAGGTGGTTCCTATCCCTTAAGGAATCCAAAATCCATAGTTGAGAGGACATGGCCAGAGAATTCATGTCACAATAAAAGTATAATGAGGAATTGGAAGTTACATGCAAAGACTTAGAGCTACTCAAGAAGAATACATGGGATTCAGATAGTATTTTCATCCGAAGGTGGAGAGAGAAAGAAACCACCATGAAAAATAGGACATCAAAAGAATAAGTGATAATAGTAAAGAAAATTTCCTGCCCTATAATCGAGGTTCGAGGATAGTTCAATGCTACCCTCATTTTAGAGCCTTTTGAGAGGCTGGTGTGGATATTGAAGAAGGGATTTCTAGTCAAAAAATAGAATCTGACCAAAAAGGATGACCAGGAAATTTACGTTGCGAAAGTATATCAAGTTGGCTAGTAACTCACTCTCAATAATCAATGATATATCCTAACCCTGTACTTCATGAACGCCTGAAATCCATCCCAACCCTACCAAGAAGGAGTAAAATGAACTCCACACTCCTCTATCGAAAGTCTACCAAGCCCCTCTTAACTGAAATCGTATCAAGCCATTGAAACCCCGAGTATTACAAAATACTCTTCCTAATAATTTTCGATATGACGTTCATCGTGATTTCCATTAGATATCAAGGAACATCAACAATCAGTGCTTCCACCTAAAAAATGTGGTCCAAAGTCTCATAAACCAGGGTATCATCACCCACTAGCCTACCCTAAAGCCAATACCATTCATAACCCTCTCCCAGCATATGGAACTAGAGTGAACGCCATTTTCCCATAACGAAATCCTGAATTTTACCCCTCTAACCAAATTAATATTTCCAGAACACCCAACTTGCATACAATCTCATAAAAACACCTTAAGGATTTCCCATCCTTTCTCCCTTATCCCACGAGCTTCATTGATGAAGCTCTATCACTCCTTACCCGATCATGTATAGTCGTTCGTGCCCAATTTGAAGAGGATGCATGGAATTACATGTAGTTCTTGACCAACTCCAAAGTTCTGGGATGAAATTGACCATATAAATGACTATTAACTAAAGAGGTTTAGTGATTTGTTCATGGAAACCCAAAAGAAATATCGAGATTTAAATGAATGGGTTATGCATGTAGAAGAATTAAACTTAGAGGACATGGTAGTGGTCATGTCTGATGTGTTCTTTAAAAAAAAGAGAGATATGGAGTGTGTCTGAGTTGTTTACAATCCTAAAGCTCCAATGAAATTTAGTCCCTTCATTCCATCACTCCCCCGTTTAGTAGGAAAACTTGTATAATTAATCCAAGGAAGTTATTGAGTCCATCGACTTTGCATGGAAAAATTATATCATCTCCACTGGATAAGTGGGAAAATTTAATGGCTCAGATGATGAATCAAAATGTGGAGAATCCAATTCAATTGCATCCTTATCTAGGATGATCTCTTTTGAAGAATTTCTAGGGGGAGTCGAAAAAGTATCTATTCAACCCAAAATAGACGAAGTCATATTAATCTAGTTCTTTATTTCCTCTATTAATCACATGATCGGATCTGAGTGACACTATAAAGATATGATTTCTCACTTAGTTGAAACGATGTAAAGGGAGTCTCTAAGGGTCTCACAATGCTAAAAATGACAGTTGAAGAAAGCAGGGTTCCTGACCAACTCAAGAAAAAATAAGACAACATTACCTTAGGGGGGATCTATTTATCCTCCCAGCTGAGCCGAAATGATTTGATAAAACTCCTCATATAACCCATAACCCCTCCCTCTACTGATCCAAAAAAAGTAGTGAATATTGTTGTATCTCTGACCTCTACCAGACTCCTCTCCTTCTCTGAAGGAGAAATTCCAAAAATAGATCATGATAATAACTACGCTCTCAACATCTTATCGAGGCCATAGGAAAGAAAGTTTCGTTAGAACTTGTAGACAACGAATTCTCCCTCAATGTTTGCCCACTTAGAACTCTCAATTTTGTAGGAATAAAAGTAAGTGATCTCACTCCCACATCCATTGACGTGCATGTCTATGTTAACACCCATCGAGAAGTGATGGGTTCCATAAAGCTTATGCAAGGGGCTGGCCTTACACACCCCTTGACAGAATTCCAGGTCATCGAATGACCTACTTGTTTCAACCTACTCCTTAGAAACACATGGCTTCGCAGCATTCGTGGGTATCTTCTTCCCTCCATTATAAATTAAAATTCTCCATTAATAGTCGATCATCATATTCCTCGGGGATGATGACTATACATATGGTTCTAGCACAAGTAACTTAGTACTGGAAATTCAACACGAAACTAAAGTCATGTTCCTCTCCGATTTAAAAATTGACCTACTTCCTGACCCAATTGGGGACAATTTAAAAAACTTAGTATGTCCAGAACATAGCCTTAGTTGAAATGTCAACGTTATTTAGATGTTCAAGAACATGCAATTCATGACTAAACTGGTCTAGGACAATGCCAACAAGGGATACTTGAACTGATAGTAAGAAGACGATCTCAAAAGACTCCCTGAATGGAAGATTTATCAAAGACGATGATGATTTCCCCTTTCGTGGGTCCCCTGAGCTATGGTGTGACCCTGTTGATAAGAAGATGAAACCAGGGCTAAAAATCGTCATTGAAGATGACATCACTTGAGACAAGTTGCAAAAACATACGATGGATCCTCCGACTTATAAAGCCATGAACAACACTAAAAATTTAGGGGAAAGTGAAATCGATGAGTCGCACCACTTGAAAACACTCGGGCTTGACCTCTGCATGATCTTCGAGAAATTTATGTTGTCTGAGCCATCTAAGAAAATCACCATTGCTAAAGAACCCTTCCTCAACAGACATGCCATTTTTGTTCAACCTTTCAAAGCCAACCTAAACTCGAATCTTTATTCTTTCTAAGAGATGTCTGAGCTCACTATTTTTATCCTATCTTTGATATGTTTGTAAATGAGGCCTTGTTAAATGAGGTCTCACTATTGTACATTTTGAGAACTCTTTTAATGAAATAAATAAGAAATTTGAGTATATTGTTGTGCCTTAAGTTAATTATATTGATTCTAATCAAACTCTTGATGATGATGATGATTTAGTAAATGAAAAATTCTTAATTTATCGCAATAAGGAAAAAATAAACAAGATAACCACGTTCAAACTAATGATGATGATGACACTGTTGTTATTAATCTCAATTATAGTATTTATTTGCACGAGATTAGGATAGGGTCATCCACTCTCGATAAGAATGAGCGGTCACAAATTGAAGAGGCTTTGAAGGATTTTGTGGACGTCTTTAGGTCCTACGAAAATATGTACAGTATTGATCCATTGATATCTGAGCATGAGTTCCCTACCTTCCCAGAGAGCAACTCTAAGAAAAAATCGAGGAAGCTCTATACATAATGGTCCCTCAAAGTAAAAGAATAAGTGGTGAAATATTTAAATGCAGGCTTTATTCGTGTAGTTGAATACCTTACATGGCTTGCAAATGTTGTCCCTGTGCTAAAATTGGGAGGAAGGGTCCACATGTGCATCCACTATCGATATATGAACAAGGCATCACTAAAAAATGATTACCCTCTTCCTAATATCAACATAATCACAATCAACATTACCATTCACTCTTTCAAGTCATTTTTTTGAAGATTTTGTTGGATACAATCAGACTAAGATGCATATTGGCCACTAGGATAAAATCTCATTCATCACCCCATAATGAACCTTTTCATTACACCGTTATGTAATTTGGTTTTAAGAACGTTGGGTCTACTTACCAAGGGGACACTACAATTATTCTGAATGACCTTATTAATAAAGAAGTCAAGGTCTATGTCAATCACAAGATTATTAAGTCCAAGACTCGAGAAGGCCACATTCCTTCCCTCAGAATATTCATTGAGCGGTTGTGATAATACCAGGTGTGAATCAACCCAGAGAAATGTGTCTTCGGTATCATCAAGGGAAAGATCCTCGGGTTCATGGTCAGTAAGAAATGGATTGAGGCAGACCTTTCCAAATTAAAATTCATACTCGAGAGGCCACCCCCTCGGACAGAGAAAGAAGTGTGTAAATTACTAGGTAATTTCAAATACAATAATCGATTCATTAGCCAATTGACTTCCATTTAGGTACCCATTTAGAAACTTCTCTAAAATAACCCAACCAAAATTTGGAATAAGGCATGCCAAGAATACTTCGATCATATTAAATGATACCTCATCCGGCCTCCGGTGCTCATGCCTTCGTATAAAATTATATCCCTTCTCCTATACTTGACTGTCACAACACTACCATTGGGGTTTTATTGGCTCAATACGTTAAGGAATGCCGTAAGGATAAATAAATCTAATATACTATTAAAAAGCTAGCAAGGTACGAGGTAAACTAAATTTCACAGGAAAAGGCATGTGTAGCCCTATTCTAATCATGCAGAAGCTCCAGAATTTCGTGCTTGCACTCCCCATAAGGTTGGTGTCCTGAATGGATCCAATGAAATAATTGATTGAGAAGCTTTTTCTGTCTAGCCACATGGCCCATTGGATGATGCTATTAGCCAAGTTTGACATCATTTATATCATTCAAAAAGCTATGAAAGGGAGATCCATATTCGACTGTCTTACTGACCATCCCATGGAGGGAGCTAAAGTTTGGATCTTTGAATTCCAAGATGAATTCATCCTTTGCACTTCTCATGAGGACCTCAGGTGGTAGATATTCTTCGACGGAGTTGCCAACAAGAAAGGGTATGGTATTGGGATACTCCTAATCACTCCTGATGACCCTCACACCACTATTTCCATTAATCAATATTTACCTTACACTAATAATTTGACATATATATTGCATGCATCTTAGGCTCACGATTTCCCTTAACAAAGTTATCAGGACACATGGACGTCTATGGGGACTCAACCCTTATTATAGAGAAAATTCTCAGGAAATAGAAAGTGAAAGACGAGAAACTCCTACCCTTTAACGTTGACCTGGATGAGCTTTCCTCCCAATTCAAAGATGTCACCTTCTATTACCTTCCTCGCTCAAAGAATAGCCCATCTGACGTATTAAAAACTTCGCCTCAATAGTTTATAAGCCCGAGGAAATAACAATGACCCCCTTTCTAGTTTAGAAATTAGCCACACCAACCCAATTCTACCACATCGAGCTCATTACAAAATAATATGTAAGCATGGAAAAATTATGGTACTACGACATTTAGTGCCTTCTCAAACATGGTAGGTATCCCCAAGACGTGGACAAGAAATATCGTGCGACCCTTCATAAACTGGTTACCCAGTACATCATCTGTGGAAAAACACTCTTCTAGAGAAACTTTCATGGAACCAACTTACATTTCATAAAAGGGGATGGAATCGAAAATAATGATGCAAAAAGTCCATAATTAGGAATACGAACCCCATATGAATGGTCACATGCTTGCTAAGAAAATCATATGTGAAGAGAACTACTGGAAAATAGTTTTTCAACCCCTAGAACATGCCTCCTCGAGACTTGTACAACATGACTTCTCCCTAAACTTTCTCCACCTAGGGTATAGACATTATAGGTAAGGTCACTCCCAAAGCTATTAATAGGCACTAATTCATCCTGCTCGCCATTGACTACTTCCAAAAATGGGTCAAAGTTGAATCATGCGCGATAATGATATATCACCCAGAGATAGATTCAACTTAGTTCCTAGGTTTCCATAGCAATGGTGAGATAAGAAAATAAATCAACAAGTAAAACAATAAGTAGAGAGGATAAGAGATAATGAACATACACAAATATACATTGTTTATCCTTGGCTTACATCCACTGTGCAAAGAGTAATTCACTTACACTAAATATGAAGGGTGGAAGCCATTAATAGTGTTTACAAGCCTTTTAGCACTGTCTATCTCTATAACACAATGTAATTCAACAAGGTTTCAATATATCGATCACTATGAAGGAAGATGAAGAGATCAGATTATAGAATTAGGGTTGCATAGTACCACCCCCTAGCATGCAATCCTAACGTAGTGAGATTAAGTAGTCACTAATAGCATGCCAATTGTATAATGAGGTGTGAAATTCAGGATGGTCAAATATTCCCTTCACGTGGTGGTTGATACATTATAACGAAATTGGTCACGTGCTAATAATATCTCCTTTTTTGGCATGCATAACTGATGGTGAGGTCTCGACCTCATAGAATTGTCTAAGGCTGACATTAGTAGGTCAACAATGGGTTTTTGTCATTTGCAAGGCCAACTATATGGTTAGTAATTGATGAAGAGAAACACGTGATGAGATAGTCTCAGAGAGTCAGGCTATTCATCATAACATTGTGAATCCAAAGTATAGTACTTTGATGACTATGAGTCAGTCTATGAGGGGGCTTGTTGTTGTAGTGGGTCTTATCTAGAAAAGATTAGACTTATGTGAATTAGTCACACCTAAATCCCAGTATTCAATGTTAATGGAAGGCTGAGGTGTAAGTCATCTTCGAATGGGAGTTATTAGATGTGATCTCAATATCAGAGCATATCTCATTGATAGTAGTGGTAAGGAATGTTATAAATGACGACATTTCAATTCCCCAAGGTGGACATCTATTAGTTAGTGTATGGATTAGCATGTGTCCCAAGTGGCTACACTACAATGTGTCTCTTTGAGTGACATGCCATATTTAGTAGCCCTTAGGTTTTCACACGCACACTAGGCAATTTAAAAATTAGTCTTAAACCTTCAATTTTTATTTTTTCTCTTATTTTAAATCATTTTAGTCAGAGCTCGTGCTTTTTATTTTCTCTTATTTTCCATCATTATGTCCCATTTTCGGTGTTTTCTTATTCCTCCATTCTTCTTCTTCTCTTCAGGTACTAATCTTCTTCACCAATTTTTATTTTTCGGTTTTCATTTTTAGAAATAACATGTTTTTTGCATTTTTATGATCAGTAGTTTTTCCTGTCATCATTCCAGGTGGTGCATAGTTTGAATTGAGATTATTTAAGGAGGAACTAGGGTTTAGGTATTTCTTTAGGATCAAGATTTACTCTATTTAGGAATTTACGTTCTTTGGATAGGTTTTCCAATGGGTTATCCTCTCGGATATAGGTATTACTTTTGTTTGATCTTTAGTCAATAATAGTCAAACCTTTATTCCTATTTTTTATGTACCGTAAACTTATTGAACTAGAAGAAGAATTTCCCCATCTCCATGAGCGTACCTGGAAAGAAATCCATAGAATTGAGGCTGAGACTAGATGAAAAGCTGAAACCGAGACTTAACTTCCTTTCAATCCTATTCTATTATATGTTGTGCATCCACCACCACTTTTTAGTTTTATTTAGTCGAATTTAGAGTTATCATTTCAATCAGTAATTATACCACGTCAATTTCATCCTAAGGACTTCCCACTCATTCCCTCTTCCAAAGGATACAACCCTTCTCATATTACAAACTCTAGTATATATATAGAGAAATATAGGGATGACTCCTTTAAAGGGGCCACAATATTTCCCATCAACCGTCTAGATGAGGGTGATACGTTTGAATTGTAATCATGGCCATGCCATAACGTTTTCTAATTAATAGGGGGACCTGAGCTTATGATCTACAATATTTCTAATGATGATCCATAAGTTAAAGTGGTTTTTAATGGGCCCCCAATGGCAATTCCCATGTCAGCTATGATTGAGGATAAGTTTAGAATCCCTAGTTCTCGTGGCCAAGCTCTTTTCATAATAAGGAGTGAGAAAAGGAAGGTTAATATGTCCTAGGCAATAGTGTGGCCTCAACGATTCCTAAAGACGTCCTCCAGACCGACCTTATAATTTGTAGACACATGTATGGTGTTAAGTCTTCTATTAAGTTGAGGGTTTCCTTAGAGAATAAACATGCCTTAAATAACATGGTTGAGGGAGAGGTTGTCATCTATGAAGAAATATTCAAGATTAGTTTTCGTCTTCCTGCTTACTTGTCCATCTAAGACATCCTTGCCTCAATCGGCCTAGCTCATGTCGAACTTACACTGAATGCCTCGAGGAGGACATTCTAGGTGATGTTTTTTTATCCTACTACATAATGTCGATGACGATTGCTACCCCCTGCTACCATTATTTTGTGTCTGATTGCGTCGACTAGAAGCTCGTCTATATCAACCAAACATCCAACCATTATTATAAGTATTGTTATTTCTTCATCTCTAGGGAGTGGGATTTTAATGGTAGTGATGCATCTTATGCGGATTATTCGAGAGTCCACAAATAATGGGATAAGGTCTCAATCTTGTCCAAAAGAAATCCTGGATTGAGCATGAAGACAAGAAGAATTATAGACCAATTGCATGGTAAAAGAAGTAAGGTAGGACTCATAGTTTTTAAGGATTGGATGGATCCTGAACATCTTAGGTGCATTTGGATAGGGGTGGATCCCCTTACTTAACATCGTAAGAATTTCCTTCAATTTTTGGACTTTATGGTATGATTTTTGTTTACCTTTAAATATACCGATATTAATTCATTTTTTATTTTTTGTATATCATCCAGAAGATTTCCAGACATGGTGTGGGAGAAGGCTTCCCCAATGACTAATAAAATATTGTTCCGACTCAAGCTCGAAAAAAATCAACAATGATTGGGCCCCAAGATGTCGAGGAGTCAAAGAAGACAAAAGACATTCTTGAGGGTACCTCTGCTAACCTTCCTACCCAAAATAATAATAGAGATACCCCTCAGCGGTAGGAAAATGGCCCCTCATGCCCATAAGACATGATACCTTGACTCTTGCGCATCTAGCCCAACTGGGGATGAAGGTAAACTATTTTCCAAAGAGAAAATTGAGGACTTGAGTCGCCATTAGTGCGATTATCCCTAAGTACAACAATATTTATTTTGATGGTTAGGACCCCTCTCGGGTCTTTAATATTGCGCTTTACTGGGCTATCCAGGTAAAGGTTTTCTTCTTAATGTGTTATTCGTTTTTCTTAAGTTTTATGTCGTCTGTACTAACTCATCCTCTTATACTACAGTCTTCCATATCCCTTTAAAACATCCAACTCTAGGCGAAAAAGGCCAAGAATAAAGTGAAGCATATCGAAAAAGCACAGTCTAAGGCCGAGAATTTAAAATAGTGGCTTAACAATGTGAAGGCCAACTACGATGCCAAAGCTAGGAACAGAGAACTGGACCTAGGGAGCGGATGCAAACTATGAAAACTAACCTCCTTAAGAAGATTGAGCAATTGGAAAGGCATCTCAAGGATTAAGCAGATGGTGATGGCAATAGATTGAGGGCAATAGTTGAGAAATACTTGGCCGACTTTAAAGAGTTAGAGGAATTTTTAATTTATGCCATTCAATAAATGGGGAAAGGCACCGAGACTTTCTGTTGGAGAATATCTAACCAGTTCTTTGAGGTTGTGTCTAATCATTTGCAAGTGCCGAGATCATCAACTTATTTAGCTTCGCAAAATTGGGTAATGTTGAAGCCTTTAACAGATCCAGGATGAGGCCAAGACTAGTGCTGTAGAGGCCGATACAACAGTTGCTCAATAAGAGGCTATAGACAGGGACGACGATGAACAAGGTAATACCACTGCTCAAGATAATAATCGTGATGTTCCTAGTGAGGAACAACCAATAATTATGGATAATTAAGCTAAAATTCTTAGTGGGCGACTGTCTGTGGTCTTTCGTGCCGTTTGTTTATAACTCGTATTTTTATAACGTCTGAATAATTTTAACTCCATATCTGTAATAATTCTTTCACCATTTGCTCTAATTTTTCTGTTGGTGTGATCACCATGACGTCTTCATTCTTAATTTAAAACACCAATTGTATCACTTAATTACACGTGTAGTTCCCCATTAACTTCTTGTACTACAAGTTTACACATTTGATGCTTGATGAAAGTGAACTAAAGAAATGATGTTAACAATTATTTTAAAAAATTTCCCACTTATCAGCATATGTGGGGCGACTTTTTAGAGCCCTGACTTCTTAATCACTCTCGTACCACCGAGAGAGAATTTTGAATTATTCACCATAATTAAATGACATACTTATACGATTTTATTTGATCTTTTACCATTTAAACGATGATATGGTTATCTCCCTTCTCTCAGTGTTTTCGAAGTGACATCTCGAAGACGGGACTCCTGAGTGATTCTCATACCACGTAGAGAGAGTTTTTAATTATTCACCATAATTAAATTATGTTCTGGGTGTACCATACATAAATGATTTTATTTAATCTTCCACTATTTAAATGATGTTAAAGGCATTGACCTCCTCCCAGTGTTTTTGAAGTGACATCTCGGAGCCGAGACTCCTCAGCCACTCTTGTACAGTCGAGAGACGGTTTTAAATTATTCACTAAAATTAAATTATGTTCTGGTTATACAATACTGAAATGATTTTGTTTGATCTTTCACAATTTAAATGATGTTAAAGGGATCTCCCCCTCTTAGTATTTTCGGAGTGACATTTCGTACTCAAGACTCCTCAGTCACTCTCATACAACTGAGAGAGAGAGTAATAATTTATTCATCATAATTTTATAATGTTCTGGCACGTTTCATAATTGAAAATTGAATGAATAGAAAATATGAGACAAAACTTGTATATTTCTCATTAAAAAATACATTCTCTTAAATACAACTTGAATTGTTGCCTTTTCTCTAAAGAAGTAAGCACAAAATAAAATTCAACTGAACACTAGAGGGATGAATTATTGATAATATATTTTCAAGTGGTTCACATTCCAAGGATTTAAAAATGGTTCACCCTTAAGTCCTCCTTGTTTTTTTTGTCTTCCCATAAGACACCATATAACTAATCAACCCACTTCCCCTTGGCGTCTTCCAGCTTTTACTTTATCCCGTATACTATCTTTATATTCATTACCTTTGACTACCCATTCGTTTATGGTTGGCCGAGTGAGGAATATGATGTTTTAATGCCAACCTTTATGTATTACTCTTCTAGGGATTTATTTCTGAGATTCATTCCATTATTCAATATTACGGTATTTGGGAGGCCATACCGACAGATGATGTTTCTTCAAATGAATTTGAGGCATTTTCCCTCGGTGATTGTTATCATAAAATCAACTTCCACCCATTTGGAAAGTACTGAATCACAACAATTAGGAATGTGTAATATCCTTTCTCTCTTGGTAAAGGGCCTACTAGGTCTATCACCCACATTACAAAGCACTAAGGGTATTCTACAGACGATATTGTCTAGTGGGGTTGATGAGGGATGCTTACAAAACTTTGGCATATATCATATTTATGAACATACTCTGCAGTCTTTTATGACAGTTTGCCAAAAATACCCTGGTGTGATGATACTTTTGGCCAAGGATCATCCACCTACATGACTTAAACATGACCCCTCGTGAACCTCTCGACAAACATAACCTTTCTCACTAGGGTACACGCATAGCAGAAGTGGAAGAAAGAAGTATCTTTTATAAAATACATCGCCTATAATGATGAATTTATAATTGCGTAATATTTAATTTTCTTCCTGTCGGTCATATCTTAGGGAAGCTTTCCATACCTTATATAACTTATGATCGGGTCCTTCCAAGATGCTCCCAGATTCAAGTTTAAATAAAGACTCATGCTAATATTTTTCGATTCGATGCTAGACTTGAACATAATTTCAATGGGTAGAGATCATATAATCTCCATTTTAGTGACCAATTCTAGTCTTGCTAAAGCATCTGATCTTCTAATCACCAGTCTCAGGATTCTTCTCATCTCGACTTCATCAAAATTCAAAAACATTTTCTTCACTCTAGCTACATACGTAGCCATTTTTTCATATTTGGCCTCATAAATTCTACCTGATTGATAATCAACTGAGAATCACTGTGAGCGATCATGTGGCCGACATTAAGCTCCTTGGCTACATAAATTCTTGCTAGCAAATCTGCATACTCTGACTTATTATTTGATTCTTTAAAATTGAATAATAAATCATACTTAATGTAGGTCCCATCAGGGTCTGATACTATTAAGCATGCCATACTATCACTCTCACAGGATGTACCATCAATGAACATGCTCCAAATGGGCTCTCATTTTGCAAAAAGGACCTCCATTTAATGTTTAATTTTTAATGAGGATGTCTTTTTCTATCACGTACTCTATTTTTTTGTCTTGCATATCCTCAACTATAATTTTTTTCCAATGATAGATGATATAAAACTCACCTAACTCCACCGACTAGTCCATTAACCTACTCTATTTCTTAGGTGTATGAATGGCCAGCTAAAGTGGAGCGTTAGTCTACCATCGTATGCATTTGGAAGTAGGGTTTCATCTATCCTGAATCATGGATTTGGGCATAATCAAGATTTTTTTTATATATGGGTAGTTTAACTCTACCCACTGCAAATCTTTTTTATTGAAATATACAGGCTTTTGAATCCATCATCGTCGCAAACCATGGCAACACTAATCACCGACTCTTAGTTAGCCAGATACAAATATAGCTTTTCTCCTCGAATAGGTTGAGAGAGGAGCATTGGAGAGATGATCCTTTAGGAACAAACCGGTTTAGGGAAGTCACTCTACTTATTAGCCTTTGAATATCTTTTATTATTCTTGGTATCTTTATATCGATCAACGCTTTGATTTTGGCAGGATTTTATTCGATCCCCCATTAATGGATAATGAAACCTAGGAAGTTTCCATTACCGACATCGAATGCACACTTCACGGGGTTTAATTTTATTCTATATCTATCCAGTGTATCCAAAGTCATTTACACATCATCCATGTGGGTCTCGACCTTCAGTCTTTTGTAAGCATATAATCAACATATACCACCATTTTTATTCTAATTTTAGTCTCCGAACATTTTATTGATCAACCTTTGATAGGTTTCCCCTACATTCTTGTTGTTAAAAGGTATCACCTTATAGTAGTATGTTCCTTTATCTGCAGTAAAGGAAGTCTTCTCTACATCATCATTATGCATTGAGATTTGGTTATACCCAGAGTAAGCATCCAAAATGCTTATGTGGTCATGACTTGAGCAAGATCAACCATCTGATCAATCTTGGGTAATGGGAAACTATCGACATGACTTGTTGACGTCTGTCAAGTCGACGCACAGTTTCCACTTCCCATTTTATTTGGGCACAATGTTGACATTGGAAAGCCATATTGGGCAATGAACTTCTCTAATGAAATTTGCAGTTTGTAATTTTTTTACCTCATCTTGAATTACATCATACTGATTTCATTTGAAGGTGTGTCATCTTCGATTTACTTGCTTGTCCTTTTCATCTATATTGAGCTGATGAAAAATAATTTTTGGTTCGATCCCCTACATATCTCCAAGGCTCTAGGAGAATGTGATATTTTATGCTCTCAGTAACTCGATTAGATCATTCTTTATTTCTTATCTGATGGATGAAAAGATTTAGTTGATTTTTTTTGGTTCTTCCTCATCAAGGATGATGCATTCTACCTCCTCGAAAGGTTTTCCCTTTCTGAGTTTACTTTCATCCCTTGGGTCAAGGGTATCAATGTTATAGGAAGTGGTCTTTCTTTTGTGGGCTTCCCTCTCTTCACGCTAGGTGATGTAACACTATCGGGTCTCTACCTAATCACATTGCACTTCTCTACTCCATAAGGTGTCAGGAATTTCATCAACTGGTGTAAACTGGAAGGCACAACATTATATTCATTGAGTTCTACTTGTGGCCATCCAGGTTGGATTCTTTCGGTATGGTTCGACCTGAAAATATGGATGGAAGGGAAATTTTTGCTTTGGATTAGTCTCCCTCTCTTCCCTTCCATGCACATGCAAGTGATTCGGGGATACAGGGGACCTATTTTTTCCACTCACACTGATGTCTTTGTGGGCTTCCATGGATATAAAATTGTCCATCATAAAAAGGGGATAATATGAAGAAATGGAGTCGCCAACTTATTTTTCTTAAAATATGCAAAAGAATATATCTGTCTCGATAGAACGTCATCAAGGTCATACTGATGCATAAAAAATAAGTGATTCGAAGTTTCGGGGACAAAGTTACATAATGGAAAGGTGTTAGGCACCCATACCTCTCTTTCGATCACTCATGGGTTATGTTGATTTTCTTCTTTTTCTCCAAAGCGTGATGTGTGTAATAAAAATAGTAGGAGAAGAGAATCATTGGACTCATGTTAAGGAAAAGACGGACCATAATCATCCGTAGGAGTGAATCCAAAAATAATCATAAATATGTGTTACGAGTGTTTGCCGAATCACGAGTCACTATCGGGAAGCGAATGTGCATGTCTGAAGAGATAAAAATATGTAGGATTTTAAGACTCACAAAATAGATATAATAGAATATAAAAGGCACAAAATATAAAGAGAGACTCAAATCCCAGGGTTGGACTGGAATGTCTGCGTAGCCCAAGGGGCATCAAAGTCCACTTAGTTTGAATATATCATAAGGGAGGACTTTAACTCATAAACAATAATTGAATACTCCTCTTTGAGAACTTTTCATAAAATGTGTACAAGTGTGAATGTGTGATAAAATGAGGAAGTCTTACTTTTAAAATTTACAAGTACCCCCTCCCCCCCCCCCCCCCCCCTTTATCTTTTTATTTTTTATTTTTATGAAAATAAGTTGTGTGAAATACTAATAATATAAGGGGATGTTATTTGTTGTGAGATAATGAAACAAGACTAAAAGATATCACAAAATGAGAATAAAGTGAATAATAACAATAAATGAATAAAATAGAAAAGGATTAGGAATAAACCTTATAGGAGAGTTTTGCAAATTATTTTTATAGTGGTATAGGGGTATTATAGTAGGATGAGGTAAGTGACCAAATGTGGTAGGAATTTGAGGTGAGTGAATGTTGGAAAATAGGATTTTTTTTTCCAATGATGATGCTTTACTCTCGAGAAAATGTTTGCTGACCGCTGATAGGGACCTCCTTCAGGATTGAGATCAAGGGGTCCTTATATATGAACTTTAAGGTTGGGGGTGCTAATAAACATGGAACCTAACATGACAGTGACTTCCTTTTTGGGCAAGCAAAGTACACTCTACCGATAGGCGGGGGTTTGGTGTACCTATAAGCAATCCGAAATCATTTTTTCAAAAGACGGGCATAAAATTTGAACTGTAATTCCATGTCGCACACAGTCGGAACGATTATAAAGGAAATTAAGAGACCTACAAGAATTCGTTGAGCCAATTTTAGTTCCCATAGTTTACTAAAGTCAAATGGCGATATAAACTATTTTTTTTAGCAAAATGGGTATTTCATGCGAGCCATGAGGTCGATTCGCGCACAGAATATACCGCATAAAAATGGATTCAGAGCCTTTAGAGATTTCATTGATCTTCACTCGGTTTGGAGAGTTCATAAGGTTCAAACAAGGCCCAAAAACTCCCGGTGGCCTTTCGGAGTGAAATGAGTCGTTTGTGCAAACCGTGAGGCTGATTTGCACATAGAATGGACTGTTGGAAAGGGGATTAAAAGAAATTCAAGATTTCATTGTGGTTTTTGAAGGTTGGAGAATTGATCGGAGTCAAGTGGGTCCCAAGAGCATCCGATGGCCTCGATATTTGTACTCAGAGTAAAAATAATCTTTCATGCGAACCGTGAGGTCTATATGCGCATGGCATGGACCACTAGAAAGGGGATTAAGATCTCTTCATGGTTTTATTGATATTACAACAAGTTGGAGGGTTAAATAGAGTCAAATGGGGCTTTAGAGTGACTGGTGGCCTCCACATAAATGCTCAGAGTAGAAACGATCGTTCGTCCAATCTAGGAGGACGCTTCAGGAACCTCACAGACTGTTAGAAAGGGGATTCAAAGACCAGGTAAAGGAGTCTATTCGAGGTAAATAGGGCTTGGGAGTTCATATTGGCTTCTATATTAATACTCAGAGGATGACCAAAGGTTTAGGGAGAAAAAAAGAGTGTTGGCGACTAAAGAAGATACTTAAGGTAGTTGTATGGGGTGTCTATAGAGCCATTTAATGGGAGATCTTGGAACAAGAAGAGGTAATCGAAATATAGAACATCATCAATGTTAAAAAAGAGTATTGAGGTCGATTCAGCGAACTTAGGGGATGAAGGTGACCCATTTAAGGGTTCAAGGTCAATTATACGCACCTAAAGATTGAAATGACAAATTTAGTGGGCAGAGGTCGATTTTATGGACCTAAAGATTGAGATGACCAATTGAGAGGGTTGAGGTCAATTCCGTGGACCTAAGATTGAAGTGACCGATTCAGCGTGCCAAGGTTGATTCTATGGGCTTAAAGAGTGAGATGACCAACTCAGTGGGTTGAGGTCGATTCGGAGGTCCTCAGGTTCGAGGTGACCAATTCAATAGATGATGGTCTATTATGAGGATATAGGGTTTGATATAACCATTTCAATGGGTCATGGTTGATTCTGAGGACTTAAAAATTGAATGGACTGATTCAGCGGGCTAAATCGAATCTAAGGACCTAAAGAGTAAAATGACCAATTCTAAAGGTCGAGGTTGATTATAAGGACCTAAGATAATGAGATGATTAATTTATCGAGTCGAGTTCAATTCTTCAGACATAAGATTGAAGTGATCGATTTAGAGAGTCAAGGTTAATTTTGAGGACCTAAGGCTGAAGTAACGAATTTAGTGAGTAAAAGTCGATTCTGAGCGCCTAAAGAGTTGGATGACTAATTCAGTGGGTCGTGGTCTTATAAGGACCTAAATATTGAGATGACATATTCATTGGGTCAAGGTTTATTATGAGGACCTAATATTGAAGTGACTGATTTAACGGGTAAATATCGATTCTGAGGACCTAAGATAATGAGATGACCAATTCAGTAGACCTAAGATTGTTGTAAACCAATTCAGTGGCTCAAGGTCGATTTTAAAGACCTGAAGATGTTATTAATGTGGAGTTTTTCAAATTATGGCTTCGTTGGGGAAAGTGTCGAGTATTTTGGTGAAGGCACACCTTGGATTCTTAGTTTCGTTAGGGAATATATTGACAGAAAGCGTGACTACTGATGATCATACTAGGGATTTATGAGTGCTTATTACCGATTTAATGCTCCTCCGTGGGCTTTTCTCAGAGTAATGGCGTACTTAGCTTCGTGAAGGATTTTCTAGGATTTTTTGCTAATTTTTGAGGAATTTTCATTATTTTTTTTGAATTTCTAGAATGAAATTTTGAGGACATTGCCGATAGGCAGGTTTTGGGAGGTGCCTATCGACATAGGGCATGAAGTCTTGGGCCTCTTTATTTTTTCATACCTTCATGTGATTGAATCTCTAGCCTTCTGTCTCTAAAATTTATTTTTGAGTCCAGTTTCTTCACAAGATCGCAAGCGGAAGGTATTTCTAGCAACAACAATAGTGAATGGGCGTTTGTTAATGATGGGGCGGGTTTAGAATGGTAGGTTATGGTTCCTCTTGCTTTGGGTAACGAGAATGTTTATAATGACATCGATTCAGTGACTTCTGATAGGATTTTGCTATGCGAGCCTGCACAACATCGTTTAGCTAGGGTGAAGAACCCTAATGGCTATATATGTATTTGCCTTTTAATTTTCCAACTTTATTTTTATTCTTATTTTTGGGATAATGAAGGGTTTTCTTGAAATGTTGACATAACTTCTTTGAACATCTAGTCTTCGGGGATGACTGAAATGGAGGATACTTAGGATTGTCTTCCGGGGTGGTATGATGGATGGTGGCATTTATGAGGTTTGGTATGTTAGTAGGTGCATTGGATGAGACATTTCACTCTACGGTAATACTATGTGCGGTAGGTGAAATATGGTGGAATTTGATCTACACATTTCACCCGACGATTGGGGAAATGTCAATTACTCCGTTGGATGTGCTATAATTGATGGAGTTGGATTGTGATGGTGAGTAGATCATTGTAGATCGGTCTCTGAATGTTATGGAGGCGACGATGCGAGATGCCTTGGGAGATATAGTAAGAATCGTGTTGGAGGGTTCTATCCATATATACGTTCCAAAGGAGACTCTGCTGTCTAGAAATATTAATGAGATTGATGGGTAGCAGGTGAGACAAGGAGCCTGATTATGTATTCTACTTTTTATTGGGGGATTTATAGTGGCTATGAGCATCGACGTTGTTCATCTTTGGTTTTTTCCATTTTTTAAGATCATCTCGGACTTCCATATGTATGATTGGGGGATCTTTACCTTGGAATCCATTTATGCTTCTTGGTATGCCTTTAGTTGGTGCTACGGACAAAAGTTTAAAAGACCCACATATCTTTTGGAGGTAATCTTTACATTATATCTCCTCTCTTATTTTCTTGTACTCTTTTATTTTCTCTTCTGATTCTTAGTGACGCCCTTGGAAACGTGGTTTTTTGAGGTGATCGGTCACAACATGGGGTTAGTGTCCTTGAAGGCTGGTGAGATGGGAGACTTCCGTAGGATGTAAAGGTAGATGAAGTTGAATATGCATTCAAATGAATCCATCTCTCTGAGGGATGTTAGGGTGGCGCTAAATTCCCTAACAAGTAATTGGGTTATTTTTTATCCTCGTCTCTTTCTGCTTTTTTAGAATCTTTTTATTCTGGGTAGATGTCTGACTTTTTTTTGGGGAAGTTAGTGATCTTATACCCTTGGAGTTTACCATCGAGGGTCCCAGGGGCTACGAGCATGCATGTGCAAATGATGTAGTTATTCGTGCATGAGTTCAGGTATGTCTAGTATCTCAATAAAAGGGCAGTGTAACAAATCATAGAGGTAGAGGTGGAGGTTCTACCATCGGTGCTCCCGAAGTATATGGGGCAAGTGAGGTAGATGACTAATAAGTCAAGGGAAACGTTGATGGATGGCAATCCCTCTACGTATTAAACCAATATGATGGCGAGTTACGATTATCTAGATTTTAAGACCAATTAGATAATGTCGTCGTGCATATATAATATGGTGAATAAGCCTACACCTCCTACTGGATCGGGGAGAGGGACCATCGTACCGATGGCATTGGACCATATTTTTGGAGGAAGTACAGTTGTGATAGCAGGATATGTTTTGTTTTTTCATATCATCACTCCCTCTTATCACATTCGAATGAGTTGTGGGGAGGTAGTGTTGGTGACTCACCTCCCGTATGCGACAGTGGAAGGGATGGTGGGTTATTTTGAAGATGCTATCTAGAGTGAGGTATAACCATTTCTTCCTCATTTTTCATTTCCTGTTACTTACCTTATTTTTTTCTTTACTGGCGTGATGAATTTGGGTTCTTTTGTTCCCTTATTCTTATAGACTGTCCGTGTGTTGACCACCTGGTTGAGGGATATCAAGCATCAGATGGCATAAATATTAGACTATATGAAGAAGTCATCCAGTTCTGGCGTGGTGTTTCTGGCCAAGTGTGATGGGAGTTATAATTTTGGGAGTGGAGAGTCCATTTCTCGTCGTCGGGGAAAACATGTCCCCATGGTGGTTGAGGATGGGGGTTGAGAAATTTTGAGGGACTCGGATTGCGTCTTGATGTATTTTTTCGTTTCTTCTTTTTTTACTTGCAATAAATGTAATGACTCCAATAATATATATACGAAATGCATTTTCTTTTTTATGTTATCTTCAGTTAATGACTTATTCTATATGCTCTTTAATTTGCTACTGAGGTTTTCATACTGTGCAAAGATAGTGATAAAATGAAAAAGTCACTCGAAGAAAAAGAAAAATGTTTATTTTAAGAATCATATACAAAGGAGAAAATAAAGATTTTTCAAAAATGAACAACTCGAAGTTTAATTTTTTGAACGCAAATGTTTATTTGGGAAAAGAACAAAAAAGGAATTTCCTAAAAAGGGGTGTTGCTGATCGACACAACCCTTAGTCTTCCTATCAGTATGAGAATCAAGTCTAAATCACTCCTATTGCTTTCATTGCACTTTATGCATACTTTTGGTGCTTTAGGAGCAGGGAAATGAATGGTACTTTGAATGATTGTTTCTGTGGAATTATTTTGTAAAAAAAGGGTATTTGAGGTGTTTTCATCATCACATTCCGCATACTTTTGGTACTTTAGGAGCAGGGAAATGGGTGGTGATTTGAATGATTTTTTTTGTGGAATTATTTAGTATAAAAATGGGTATTGGAGGTGTTTTCATCACCATATTCCACTTTTCATTTTTTGTAGCTTTCTTTCTGCTCTTCTTAAATGGCTATTCTAGTGTCCGAGGCCTTTTTCGCCTACCTCGAGGGTTTAGAGGCAATGTGCCTCTACAACGTTAACTACAAAGCCTTTGGTTTGCGCTAAGTATCTTTGTGGTGTAACCGTTCAATAGACTAGAACCTTTTGTAAGAAACGGTACAATTCGGGTACCTTGAAGACCATGTTTTGGGTTCGACTTTGGCAATCTGTGTCCCACCTACGAGGAGTTCTCTGTGATGCTGGACATCAGCCCTAGTGTAGTGACAACTATGCCAAATTTATCCTATATTCCTTGGGTGTCTTTAGCAGAGTTGCTTCAAATATCCCCCTTAACTTCTCGGCCGTTGGTTCGTGGAAGAAATATATTCCTCTCGAAAGTCATGAATTCAGTGTGCAGAAAGGATTTTACTGATAATGTCTTTGTCGAAGCTCTAGCCCTGGGTTTGACTGTCATCCTTTTATTGGTGATGGAAAACCTGATGGATGACCCTCAGGTGGCCACGATAGCAGCGTGGTTATCCTACCACTATAGTCCTATGGCGGTGGTTGGAGCATAGAATTTGACTGGTTAGATGTGTGGAAGGAAATGCCTATTGGATTTCTATAGGGGGAGACTTTCTGAGAGACTGCTCTTGGCATCCCCTCTTGAGTATCCTAAGTCAAGCATTACGAATTTCCTTTCCAGGCCCTTTTTTAGCTTTAGCATGTCGACAGAGAACTAAGTTAACTAACTTATGGAGCACCGATCCCGATCCCTTCCTTGGTCTAAACTGTGGTGTAGGCACTCGCAACTCATTTTTCAGTTTGGGGAATATCGGTATGTGCGATTAGCTAGCCTTCACCAAACATCATTATACTTTCCTTAGAGGCTTCTGCCCAAAGTGGGATGAGAGAAGATTGTGCCTCCCCTCATATACAATTTCTTTCTACTGGAGGACTTGACTGAGTCCTTAAGTATGATATTGAGTCCTTTATGGAAATTTTCTTGTCCATCACAATCTTTTCAAGATGCTGGGTTTATGTCTACTAATTATTTGAAGTGGATATGGAAATCTTCTTGTCCATCACGTTTAGTAAAGTGTTGTATAGGGGGAGCCTAAAGGAAATTTTATAGTTAGAGATAACTTCCCATCCTAATAGAAGAAAATACAAAGTCGAGAAAGGTGGATCATGATCTAGTTTGGACAAAGATGAAAGAAGATAGAGAGTCAGCTCTCCAAAGGAGCTGTTCGAGAGAGATCTTTTTTCTTTAGTTTCTACTTGTTCAAATTGTGTATTTGTAAATTCATTTTGCAACTTGTAATTTGTAACAGTTTGTAATATAAGAATAATGTCAATTGGTATCTATGAGGGACCAAATCTGACAGGGCTTGGAAGAGCTTTCATGCACTTTCGAATGACCTCATCATCGAAACTTTTGAGGGAACTGGTTTGGAGGATTGAAAATCAAGGAAGTGTTAATGCTTGACCTAACCATTCTAGATACATCTGGTAATACACCGATGGACCATAATGAGAGAGAACGCATCTAGAGCAACCATGAGCTCCATTTCACATAGGGAATAAACCCAAATAAACCTTTACTAAACGTAGAATCTATCATAAGTGATGTCTTGTGTGATAACATACTGTCCAATCTAGACCCGAGTGAACCATTGTGGTTTGGGGACTCCAAGTAGTTTGGAGGATTACCACTATGATAATAGTTTCTTGACACATTTTAAATGATCAGAAGATGCCAATTGGCATTTAATGCCTATGACATAGGGGCATGCTAGCACATCTTCACATTTAATATTAGTGAGATAAAGGGTCGAGGAGTGGTCTTTTACATTTATTGGGCCTCAGGCCACTCGAGTGAGTGTTACTGACTATATAGGCATCTTGGCCACTCAAAGAGAGAGAGAGTTTTTAAGGAACGTGGTTATTTTTTTGAGAATAAGCGAGAGAGAAAGAGTTATTATAAAACCAGAGCATTTATTCATCCACTATTAACACAATTCATCCAAGTTTTTATTACCAAGAACTAAGCATTTATCAATATGTGACACCTATTTATGGGACATTGGTGCTTATGCTGCCTAACTAGGGTTTATTTAAGAGTTCTTGCTTTTCTCTCCCTCTAAAGGAGTTTCTTTAGAGATTCATTTATTTCAAGTCATGAGTTATACACTAGTATTTTTGTGAGTTCAATATAAAGTGTTTGATCTTATATACTTGAGTTAATCTCATCATTATTGCTAACCCATTTTTTAATGATTTACTTCTATTTTAATAGAGGGTACACATCCATTCGTATTATAACACCCCAGCCTCAAGAGGACACCCCTTTTACATTTGGCTACACTATTTCGTAGGTATTCTTTTAAGAAAATGGTTCATGATAATGTTAACCGTGTTCTCAACTTTGACAAAATTCAATGAAGAGATGAATAAGACGTGAGTGAGAATGAAGCCTTTAGACATGGGGTGCCTTGAATTGAGGTTCCCCAATTGCAAGCGATCACTGAAGTTACCACTATAATACATGCCTCTACGAGTGTTGTAATGGGGCCATATCAGATGGCCCTTCTAATGGGAAAGTTCATTAAGTTTCTGCATACTCTTATAGAAGTAATCAGTTTTGGGAAAATGTGGACCTTAGTTCCTTTGTTACTCCTATAGGGCCAACGACACCACCTTTTTTGGGTGTAGTTCCCATGAAGGTCATTTCCACTGTTGTACCAACTATGGGAATACGTAATGTAGTTGATATGCCACTCATAGCCACTCAGCCAGCAATAAATTACAACATAGGTAGGGCCCTCACCTTCTTTGACAATTGAGGAGAGAAAGAAAGAGATATTGATGATAATGGAAGCTTCCTCTCAGATGGTTGATGTGGAAACTTTGATATATGATGAATTTCGTACTCCTTATCCAAAAGAGTATAATAATGAGTCCAATTCTAAGGATTATGTTCCCTTAATTTTTTAGAAGTACAGTGCAAAAGTGTGAAATTCATAGGAACATGTCAAGAGATTGTGAAGCATTTAGGTGTTCATTAAAACAATAAGAAGTTGTATTAAGGGGATTCTCTAAATGCCACACAGATAAAGCTTGTACGGGTTATTTATACTTGGCCCCTGAAAGTGTGACCATTTGTTAGGAATTTCATATCATGTTCATTCAAAAGTTTTTTTTGGGTAAAGATGAGTTCACTCTTACTCAAATGGCATGGGAGAAGAAAGGACCCAGAAAAAAGGTGGTGAAGTATATAAGGAGGTTTTGGAAAAGGTAATTGTATGTGTGAGAGGAAGCATAAGAGTCCAAACTACTCCAACTTTATGAAGAGGGTTTGATTCATAAGTATATTTTCCACTTAATAAATGAGATGCGCAAGGGGACTTTTATAACTTTTTAAAATCATCACAAAACATCTCATTGGTCATTCGTCCTAGTCAGGATCACGAACCTTTTGATGCTTAGGCCACAAAATAGAGAAGGACGATGTCAAGCCCCATGAGTGGTTATACAAATGGGGGAGTGAAAGTTGGTAAATGACATAAGAAGGATAACAAAAGGGTGTTTGGGAGAGACAATGAAGATCCACGACTGTTGCCTTGTACAGTAGAGGAAGATATCACTTTTTATAACACCATGTTGCATGGGGGATAGTTTGTGCACCGAAGGATGCTCCCCAAATTTAGCCAAGAACAGATGTCCAAGCTCACCCTAAATAATACTATGTGCATTAGCGTATTATTAACCCAACCAACTCATGTTTTACTTTGAGAAGGATTATTAACGAACATGTATTAGCTAGAACTCTGCAAATACCATGGGGAAGATGTTAACAATAACCCACTACAAGCCTATGGAGCAAACTTAATGTTAGCCTATGATGAAGAAGATGAACAAAGCATGAGGGAACTAAGAAGAAAGAATGAGGAGTTCGAAGTAGCTCTTGAAGATTTCAAAATTAGTATGGGAAATGTGGTAATTGCTGAAGATAAAGGGAGAGCTATATATGTGGAGGAAGTTTAAGATGTGGATGGTTATGTGGCGGAACCTTACTTGGAAT